>JABTTQ020002272.1:600000-1039546 GCA_016081115.2 Rehmannia glutinosa | reverse complement strand
TGACTTACAGCCCCATATGAGGTATCAGGGACAGGAGAAATGTAGATCTCCGCTATACTGGGACGTAGGCTACTTAAGAGAATAATATTAGGACCGTAATCCACAGAGTGAGACAGCCGAAAAATCAAGAAAATCCGAGAGAGGATTAAATTGCCAGATCGGATGTAAGTCGTACCGGAGCAAAGATATGAGGACTCATACTTGGCACTGGGGGAAAAGTATTTTTGAAAGTAGCACTGACAGCCGGATCATTCGGGATTTGCAAAGAGAGGGAAAACTCGACCGCGATTCGCGGACCATTTGAAACCTCTGAACTAGCTCGAGATCTAGCTTACTCCGCCGCTTTACCGCCAAAATTCACACAAGACATAACGATTCCATGTGTCAATGCTATGAAATATGTACACGATCCGAGTCATGTTGTAAAATTATACGACTCGAAGTCAATAAGGATTTAACTTACTTATGTAAAATGCCATGTGGCTGGGCCTTTATAAGAGAATTCACAAAAGCTGAGAAACAAAGAGGCATGCTTGACAGATATTATGGAATCAACATAGCAAAGATGAAAGCATGGAACAACAAGATGAGATACTCTCACGAGCAAATATCCGACTTTTCTTAAATAGCGGTATCGTCTTAAATTCCCCGGGAGGACTAATTTTTCCCAGTGAAATGATTGTAACACCCACCATAGATTGACCTTTATTAATTTCTTTATGATATTATTATAATTAACATTATAACATAATTATCATCTTAAAGTTAATTTTCATTGGTTGTTTCACTATTAATACTATTTAAATTACTCACATTTCATTTATTTTCTTATTTTATCATTGATAATGATATATTATACATATGTTATAACATTTTATTCGATTCATTTTTTTTATTGAATCTCTCATTTTATTTTTTAGGTATAACCCATTTTAGCACTTTAAAGTTGAATAGGCCTGACCCATTTAGTTGATGAACTTGACAAAATCAGCTTTTATCTCATTATTAACCCCACGCGTTTCCCATCACTCCATTATCTCAAGCATGACTAGCAATTTTAGTCTAACTTCCCACTACAGGAGAGAAAGGCAGTTTCTTTAAGATTTCATGGTTAGTCTATAAAAACCAATGTTGTGTACGCTAGCGTGGCGGGAAAGGCGAGATTAGGCGGGCCTAATCAAATAAAATCGTAGGTGGTCAAGGAGCCTAGCCGGCGAAAGTGATTAATCCCGCTAAAGTGAATTTCTACAACAGAGATAAAAACAGATTTATATGCTAGTGTATTGGGAGTGAAAAACATATCCTGGACAAAAACCAAGAAAAAGGTAGGGAGTAAATTGGTCCCTTCGTATAATATTTTTCCTCTTATTATTCAAATTTCCAATCCCATCACCAAAACCTCAGTTATAATCAACGGAAAAGATTTATGGCGGCGATTTAAATCGTGGCGATATCGTCGTGTTCATTTGCGACAGACTGGCTGATGACACTTTGCGCCGAAACCTAAAATTATAGTCCCGCTTCTATTCGCGATTGTCGGTGTGTGCGAGCGTGTAGCGGCGAGTCGAACCGAGGTGTTGAACGAACGGAATTGGAAACCAACAGTGACGATGGAGAAAGAGATATATTTGAAGGTACTTGGGTTGAATGTTATCGAATAAACGGTGACCAAAACCCAAGATTTAATCACTTTCATCTCTCAAACTATTTGCTGACTTTTTCACAACTCCCAATATTTTGTCTTTATCTGTTGCTTTAGAAAAAAACATTGAGATTCTTTACTTATCTTTCATTTTTGCATTATATATGTATACGTATGTATATATTATATATATAAACATTAAATAGTTTACTATTTTTTCATCAACTTATATATATATATATATATATATATATATGTTAGTGGGTATTAATAGACAATTGATAAAAGCGTGTTAAATTTTGTAGGAGCAGGACACGAAAATTAGGACATCCGCATTTATACATACGTTTTGGCGCGTAATTTTTGCTTCAAGGTGGGGATTTTACTTCTAAATACGCGTGCTATGTATTTTACTTATGTTTTGATCGCATTTGTGATATATAATAATGTGACGGTTAACTGCGGGTTGTTAATATTTGATTAGGAGAAATCGCGTTAAACCGCAGAACAATTTGAGTAGGAACCCACGTTAAACAAGTTACATGTTATTTTTTATTTGTTAATGTAAATTAAAATCTTATTTTATATGTCTCCGATTAAACTAGTCCCCACGGAAAAGTTTATCACTCACCCCATGCTGCAGAATGATTTGCGGGTTGTGAGAGTTGGTTTGTCTTGGGAGACGGATGCTAAACTATTTATAAATTAGAAGTTAATTTTTTCAAGATTAGAAAGAGGACTTTGGAGTATGCCTTTCTTTGTATTATTACAATTTACATTAGGTATATTACTAATGAGTTTAGAAGAGATTTTATATTTATTTATCATATTTAGCTTCCGGCTCATTTTAGTTGTAAACTTTAGTCTATCTTACAAAATTTGGGCGTTACATGAATGAAGAGTATAAGTGATGTCGAGAAAATCAAGTTTGGGATCTTGTCCCATTACGAAAAGTCTGGCTTATTGGTTGCAAATGGATTTTAAGACCAAGGGATTCGAAGTGTAATGTGGAAAGACATAAGGCTCGTCTTTATAGCTAAAGGCTTTGCTTAGAATGGAATTGATTTTAAAGACTTTCTCTCACGGTTTCCCGCGAAAGACTCTTCCGGGATATTATGGCATTAGTTGCATTTTGACGCGAGTTTACATCGAGATGGATGTAAGGAAGCGGTGTTTTCTCAATGGAGACATTGATGAGGCGATATATGTAGTGCGACGAAAAACTTTGTGTGCAGGAGACCCCAGAAGTTACCATGGTTTGCAAATTAAAGAAATCATCTATGGGCTCAAGCAAGTTTCGTCGGTGGTACAACAAGTTTCATCAAGTAGTAATCTCGTTCGGTTTTGAGCCCAATGTTGTTGATGATTGTGTGTCATACAAGTTCGATGGGAGTAAGTATATTTTAAATTCTTGTATGTTGATGACATTCACCTTGCCACTAATGACCTAGGATTGCTACGATACCAGAAATTTCTATCAAAGAAATTTGAGATGAGCGATCTTGGGAAGCTTCTTTGTTACGAGGAATCAGTCACCGTGATCGTTCTGGGGTATTCTTGGATTATCCGCAAGAAGCTACATAGAAAAAGTGTTTGCAAAGATCTGGCGTAATGGCAAACCAGGAGACATACGCATAGCTAAGGGGAGACAAGTTTAGTCTCAAACAATGCCTAAAAAATACGAAATTAAGAAAATGCGGATTCCCTATGCTTTTGTTGAGTCTAATGTATGCTAGTCTGCACAAGACTCGATATAACGTTGTTGGTATGTTGGGCGAGATATTTAAGTAACATGGTATGGATCAGCGAAAGTTGTACCAAACGGGTGATGAGGTATTTATAGAGAACAAAGATTACATGCTCACATCGAGAAAATCGATTAGTTAAGACCATAGGGTAATGCGATTCGATTTTGCGGAATCACCCAAACATAGGAGATCCACTTTAAAAAGGCACATTTTTCTTATTTATCGGCTTGGGGAGCGTTTCATGGAGAAGTGCTAGCGAGACATCAGAAAGCATCTTCTACCATGGTAGCCGAATTTGTAGCGTGTTATGAGGCATCCAATCATGGAATATGATGCGAAATTTTGTCGGAAATACAGCATTCTTGGGAATATAAAAAGACCATTAAAGTTTATATTGGACAATAACTCATGATCTTATATTCTAATAAAACAAGAGCTCCACTAGTCGCAAAAGACATTGACATAAAGTTCCTGGTTGTGAAGAAAAGTACAAAGTGGTGGAATAACTATAGAACATATTGGGACGGACTCAATGATTGCGGATCCGGCTACTGTAAAGGATTAACACCTGTGGTCTTTCACGACCAAATTTCTTTCGTATGGGTGTAATATCTGATTTAGAGGATACTTTGATTTTTTTAGTAAGTCTATAATTTTATTTCTTATACATTGCTTTGACACATTTATTTGGATATTACATGCGGATATAAAGTATTGATTTATTACACTGTCATTTTGGTTATGATTGATCTCACTAAGGAATATGGTGGACTGATTGGAAATAGACATGTTAGATCACATTACATGTAATTTCCATGCCACGTGCACCCATGATTGATCTATGTGTCATTTGGTTGTACCGGTATATGTGATTCTTTATGGGTTTATTCACGCATAAAGTGATGAAAGCCTCTTTAGTCATCGTATTAGTACAATCAATGACGAGATTGTTAAAGGATACTTTATATGTGACATCAAGTTTGAGCTCATAAGGTATTGCACATTTGTTTGGTGACATATGTAGTCCCAAGTGGCCGGATTGTTGGAAATATTTAATTTGGACTTTCATATGGTAATTAAATGTGCATAGTTATCTTACGGTTTAATCCAATTAAAGTGATCTAATAAAGTTTTAATTTTGGATTAAAAAGGGTATCAAATTGTTATGGGATTAAATGTGTAGATACTATTAGGTGATTTTCTATTTGTTAAAGGACCAAATAAAAATAAAGTGAGATGGCATACTATCCAAAACGGTTATGGTCCCGAGCGGCCGGTTTAAAAGGATAAAACGCTATTTCCCTACGTAACGAAAGACACGAAAGTGTGATCTGAGAATTCTCAAGAGAACCGCCGTCTGCGGAAGGCCAAAACCGGATCTCAAAACCAAAATCAAGATAAGTGCCATGGTTGGATATTTGCCTCTTGTTTAGTCCGACTAATGACGACAACCCAAGATAAGTGCCATGGTTGGATATTGTGTTACATTCAGATGTTCACATATAAGTTGGCAATCGACTTTCCTCGTGTTTATCAATGAAATAGATGATTTTTGGAAATTAATCAATTGGCGAGCTTGAGTACATATCGGGCACGCTTTGATTCTCCGACATTCTTCTACATTAGCTCGAAGAATAGAAAACTCGGCTTAAGCGCAAATCGAAATGCGTAACACTGAGGACCTACGAGCAATGTGACACCCATGCAACCAACCCCTATTCTCGAATTTTTGTATAATAGCGGACAATCCTTCTACACAATATAAAAATAGATAAGCGGTACGGTCGCCTGTCTCAGTCACGACTCAAAGTGCAAATATCGGATTCAAAATCACCATGAATTATTTTATTCATTGCGACACGCATAAAGATCAATCAAATTCACCCACCGACTTTTAAAACCCAACTTGAGCATTTACCCTTAGGAACGTCCATTCAATTCGATCATAGGCCTTCATGTCAATTTTGAGAGCATGACACCATATCTATCTTGTCTCTTCCTTTTGAGGTAATGATTCACCTCAAAAGCCACTATATTGTCGAGAGATTAATCTCAACAAATGCACATCGCTTTCCATATAATATGAGGAAGAATTGTTTTAAAGCATGTTTGCAAGTGCCTTGAGATAATTTATAAATGACATTACGAGGAGGGCACGGCTACTCGAGTGCATCTGGCTCGGGTTACTCTTTCTTGGCAGGGATAAGTACAATATTCGTGTCGTTAAAGCCCATCGAAAAGAAAGCAGAATTGGCCCTATTTACAGGGTGAGGAAGGTTCGAAGAGAGGCTTGAGATTCCAGACTTTACTCAAGGAAAATAGCACACCAATATTGAGAAGCTAAAGCTCGATCTAGTCTTTCTTCAACCTGATTTGTACCTCTCCCCGCTCGAGGTAAAAGGATACCCATACATACCCAAATCCACTAAAAGCAATCGTCAATAGTCTCCTTTAGCCCGATAATAACCAAGAAGGATGGTTAATATTTCCTTTTTTCTCTCGAGTTCGATAAGAGGTCGTTGAAGTCTCCTGACAAGCACGAAAGAGGCGATTGGGAGGATAATTGGCGAAGAAGAGACCAAGATCGCGCCTCTTCTACGCTCCGAAGGCCGTAAAAAACCCGCGTCAACCTCCACAGCGCAAGATCTTTCAAATTGACAACGACATCAATGTGGTTTGAGGGAAAAGTTGAGGAGATCCACCATATCTTTATTTTTCCAAAGAAGGGCAATACCACCCCCGTGACCTGGGTTGTCAACAGCAAAGAGACCTTCATAACCCAGTTTAATTCTAATAGACTCAACTTTTTTCTTATTAATCATTTGCTTCAATTAAAAAAATAAAATGGCTTTTTTAATCGACTAAGTCCAATAAAATTTGAATTGTCCGTGGGTTGCCAAGCCCACGATAGTTCCAACTTAATGTACTCATTGGGCTTGGTGGGCCTTGGAACCAGAGCCCACCGTCTTTGAGTTTTTTTGGATCATTGGTCCATTAGTAGTACCCAAAATATATTCCTCATGTTCATTTTCCACTTCCCCGCAATGTGTTCTTCTCTACACGCCTCCTCTTATGCTCTACCTTTTTCAAGAAACAAAATATTTTTGTCCTCCACTATGCCATGTTCCCCACGTGCATGATCGGAGAAGGGAGAATGTCTACTTGAAAAACCACCAATCCACTACCCCCACCATTCACATTATAAAAATTTCCTTGAGACACGTTTTTCCTTTTCCCTTTTTTCGGTTTCCAGTTTTGGGCTCAATGTCGTGAACTTGCCGATTCGTTGAGAATGTCATTCCCGTTCCACGAGACTCCACGAAAACTCCGTATGACCAAAAACTTGATCAGCGAAAATCTTCTGTGGCGTGCGGTGTCAAGTTTTAGTATAGGTTTTGAAAGTAGGGTTATCATCTCCACGAGTATTGTTATCGAATTTTATACTAAGTACTATAATTAAAATAGCTTAACTCTATCTAGAAATCGAAAAGAGAAGGAGTGTTTTTAAACTAAAAATAAAACTAAAATTAAACTAAGGATTGTTGGAACCGATTTATCAAACACGTAGAAGATGAATTAAAGGGTTGATTTCACCTAGTTATCCCCCTATGTTTTCAAACCACTTATTAATCACAAGTTATTAATCTATAAGCCAATATTCCTACTTGTTTATCACTTCCTCTCTCGAAAGTGCCCAAGTGATTCTAGGTTCCAATTTGATTTCGATATCTCTATAAAAATCATAAATTAAACCCTAATACTGTTTCAATGAATATTCTATCACATGCTTCAAAAGATTCATAAATCTCGATTCTATGAAACCCTTGGTTATCTATTTCTATGGCCAAATGTTCAATTACCTCTCTCGAGCGTCAAATCAAACACGCCAAACAATCTAAATTATTGATCAGATAATCCAGATGCAATCAAATCAAATAGCACAAATAGATTAAATAACATGCGAATTTCATAAACTGGAAATCAAAACATATGTTCAAACGTAAGTTACATCAATCCCCTAGAAATATAGGTTTAGCTCATATTGGATGTACAAAAACTCATGAAGAAATAATTATACATCTCAAAAATCGACAAAGAAAAACAAAGAAAGAATTGAGAAGAAAAGAGAAGGAATTCTCTCTGTGTCCAGACGAGAAGTGTCTCCAATTGCCGTCCCGAACCCTAGCTCTATGTCTCTTGCCTTGCGTTGTGCTCAAAATAATGTCTGACCCTTTGTTTGTACGAGCATTCTTATATTTATAGGCTTGAAACCCTCAAAAATCCGTCCAAAAAGCCAAAGAATAAGAGGCCCAACGTTCAGTTTTGTCGAGCGCCGATTAGCCCCGTGAATGGTGCGCCCGTAGCGCGCCGTGTATTGACCTATTGCCACTATTTGTCTCACTGGCCAGTCATAGGATGGCGTAACAGTCACGCCGATACTCTTAACGATGGATGTCGCCTCTTCTTTGTTTGTCGTCTTATTTTTGCGCCCGCCGCTATTTTATCGATCGTTGATCAAGTTGTATCTACGTAGCTACAGCCCCCTCGTACATGGCTAGCCCCGCACGTCGTCAAATGCTCGTCGGCCAGTCATTAATGTGCCGTATGGTCTTGCAGCGCGCACATGCCTCAGATCCCCGTACCATTTTCGACCCCCTGCGACACGCAGGGGTTTTTTGTCTTCTTGAGGGTTTTGGCCGCGGGCGCTTCGATCTTGCTCAATATTTTTCCATTTTTCCACTTCTAAAAATGCGATCTTCACCGTCCAAACACGTTTCCATCGTTTTAACCAATTTTTGCTTCCAATATTAGTCCCGACTCTCAAACGACAACAAATGACACGAACTCGAACTAAAATACTCGAAAACACCGCAAAATCCTAGTCTAGAATACTCAATACATTTGTATAAAAACCAACTTAACAAATGGCCCAGGCGCAACCACTAAGACACCTGTCGTGAGAAGATTTCTTTCGAGATGGAGCTTTCAACCACGACTGTAAGTCCAGTGAAAATCACGAATCTAGAGGGGGTGAATAGATTATCTCCATCTTTCGATTTTACCCTTTTTTCGAACCAAAAGCTCAAGGACAATAATAAAGGTGTGGAATGTAAACAACACACGTTGATTTATAGAGTTCAACCCACCCAGGGCCTAATCCTCTACCACCCCAGTATATCCGGATGGATTTCAAAAAGAAAAAAATTATTAATTACCAAAATTAATACAAACTCAACTTACAACACTTTGAAGAGCACCACACTCTTCAACAACACCACCTTTGGAGATTACCACAATCTCCTTTTCAAGATTACCACAATCTTCCTTAATCTCGCACCTTTGAAGATCACCACAATCTTCAATCTTGAATAATACCAAATTCTTCAACACCTCAAGAGCACCACACTCTTGAAACACCTATCACATAGATCACCCAAGTGTATTCTTACCACAAGAATACTCACAAGGATGTCTTGTGTTGAACGATGACCAAAAATCAAGATTACAACTCAATAATGAATATAACAATATGAGTGCAAAGTGTAATCAAGAATAGCCTAGACCTCAATGATGTGAAAGTGATAAGTTAGGCAAAACTACAACAAGAATAATAACTATGAAGAACAAGTGTTTGCTTGAAGTGTATCTTGTTGTGTTGTATCTCAATTGTTATTTTGGTTGCTCCAAAACTTCCTCTATTTATAGGAGATGTCTTGTACATTATAGGCTCCTCTTGGGGACTTGAATTCTCAAAAAAATTGCAAGACAATTGAAGAAAAGAGCTGTTAAAATCAACTCAAGATTTGAGGAAAAGATGTATCTTTGTCACAAACGGTCAATCTTTGTCAAACCACATGCACCGGCCGCACAGAAATAGACGTTTTTAAGAACACGAGAAAAATAACACATGGCGGCCGGTGGGGGACTTGGACCGGCCGACCTAACCGCGACCGTCCCCTCAATGATTTTTCAAGGAGCGATGTTCGCTTTGATATTTTGCTCCTAGTCTTCGGGCTCGGCTGGGTGTCCACCGCTGGACGCCATCTGGCCGACGCATACTGGTCGACCGGCCGACCGGCCTATTTTCCTTCCGTCTCATTTTTTTGTTCTAAAATACATCTTGATGCTGGGTTGCCCTATATGGCGTAGGTTGACCTCGAGACAAATGTTGTCCATTTTTGTTGAAAATAAAACTCAAATACTTCAAAAATTTAGTAAAAATATTTTAAACCAATCTAAGTATTTAGACAACATTTAGGAACCTTGTTTTGAAGTAAAAACTAATAAACATAAAAACCATTAAAAGTGTTGTCCAATTTTATCCTCGAAATAAAACTTGAAAATTACTCAGGAAAATATTAAAACCATTTTAAATCATTTAGGAGTATTTGGACAACAATTAAAAACATTGTTTTGGTGTAAAAATAAAAATCATCAAAATTAAGATAAAAACATGTATCAAAATGGGAAGATCTGTATGCTCTCTCGTCTTTATTATCCAAATTGTTAAATAATTCGGTAGGCAGATTTATCGAGTGACCAATACGACCGCAATAAAAGCAAAACGCCTTCACACTCAACATAAACATCAAGATCAGAAAAGTCAAGTGTATCCAAAATACCGTATGACACAAGTCTCTCAATTCTGGTTTTTGAGATATGACCTAAAACGCTATTGCCATAATTTAGCCGAATTTTCTTTATTTAATTTTTAAACAAAATGATTTCTTGATTCAACGTGCAGGATTCATTATATGAAATAATAGTATCGAGCATATATAGATTGTCATAAGTACTTAATGAACCTACCAACAATATTGGAATTAAATGATAGACTAAACCGACAATTTCTAAATGAATGTAAAACCAAATTTGTCCAAAGAAGAAATAGAAACCAAATTTCGCCTAAACGACGTCTTTAAAATCCAAAAAAAACCGAGTTCCTAATAACAACCTAAAATACCCTATTATCTCCACTTCCACCGATTTGCCATCACCTGAAAGGTGTATCTTTCACCATCAACGGCTATTCCCGGTGGCAGCTGTGCAACCCCGTATCAAACACTTATGTGAGTAAAGAGCACGAAATCTAACCACCAAGTGTTTCCAGTGCATCAAGCTAAATTAACTTTAAACACTAAAGCAAGAAATGTACCTTTCTTCACACGCCAAGCGATACTTAGTCTAATCCTTCTTTTTGTCCGGGTTTGCCACAAAAAAACAACCATCCCGAGTTTTAGCACCTTTTTGTTTCTTTTGTCAGGCCGGACTCTTTATCATTTGGTAGCCTTTCAACATCATTTTTCCTTTGCCCTTATCCTGTAAGATCGCCGATTGAGCAATCTCGCTTCTTTTTCGCTTTAACCTTTCTTCCTCTCGCACACAAGATGAAATGAGCTCATTTAGAGTCCACTTCTCCTTCGACAGCTATGAATCGCCTTTAAATCGACCGACCAGCAGAAGCAATATGAGCACTAAATCTGCGAGTAAGTCCTCAAACACCGAGCTTTAGTGCCCTTAACTTTGAAGCAATGTGAGACATCTCCATGATGTACTCCTCGAGCTTATACTTTAGTGAGACAAGTTAGCCAAAAGCGTGCTTGTCTCGCCTTATCGCTTTTAACAAAATGCTTTTCAATTTCCGCAAGGTACTCGACCGCCATAGTAACTTCCTCGTGTTGTGCCTCAAAGGCTTTTGAAATGCCGCTTAATGATCATCGACTAACGCGATTTGAGCGCTCCCACTTCTCAAAGTTCCGCTTTTCCTCAAAGAAACTTGCATCCGTAAGAGAATGGGGTTGCTCAACCCTTAGCGCATAGTCCAGATCCATGCAGCCCAAAAATGATCGTAATATTTTCTTTCCAATCCTTGAAGTTCGACCCGTTGAGCATGGGAATGTTGTTGGTGTTAGCGAAAATAGAATAGAGATTCATCATAGTTGAACAGAGAACAAGACCAAAATTAACCACCGTCATGCTCACATTAAACCGAATAATCAATCATTAAATTTAAATAAGTTGGTAACATCTCGAGACCTAGCACAACATTAATATCAAGTCTTTCGACCCGAATATTAACTTGTAAGTGGCTACCTATTGTAGTGATCAAACAACCGACAATAAATCTCACAATATTGTCTTCCTTTGGGCGATAAATCACTTGGCATGGATAACCCTATAATTGCCACGTATTTACCACCACAGTGTTTTATGCATTTTGCCAATATTAACCTTCCTTAGGGCGCTAATACCCGCATAAATATACACAAACACAAACATCCAATATTCTTAATGAATAATTCTACACGAGAGAGCAGTCTTGAGGGTAGGCACAACAAGCTTGTGCCTAGGGCCCCAAAATTTTAGGGCCCATTTTTATGTTTAAGGAGTAATTACATAAAAGTCCCTACTGGAGGTTTGACGATTACAAAAAACAAGAGATTTTTGGAAATTATAGGAAAAAAACATTTAAATTCGATGCGTCTTATATTTTCCTCGTTCATATGCCAAAAATATTTCAAAATCTCCCCCTACGTTTATGAAAACATTACAATCATCCCCTTAAATTTAATACACAATCAAATTTTAAGGTTTTGGGGGCACCAATTTTTTTTAAGTGGTTAAGTATATAAATCATAATCTTCACACACACAACACCAAAAAAAAAAGACGGAATTCAACATGGAGCCTAAATTTGTGAAAAAGAGAAACAACTCACTCGAATGTGACGTACATATAAACTTTAACTCATACTGACAATTTTATTTGATAATGAACATTACATCCTTCTCAATAATTTCCTAAAATTCTTATAAATAATGACAATTTTTAGAAAAAAATCTTTTTACAAATTTTGAGTCAATAGTTTTATTTTTTCACATTGTGTTAATACTTTTCATTTTGCTTTTTTTTAGCTTTTGCTTAATTTTGCCCTTTCATTGAATTGATTTAGTTAGCAACGTGATTTATGACCTGAGCAATAATTTTATTTATTTATTTATGATTTATGAGTATCAGATAAACTTGGGGGTGACATAGTAATGTGTGTGACTGAAATTTTGTTTTTCTTGTTGTCATAGTTTTTAGGGGATTAATTATACAATTGATTTTTCCGCTTCTTGATTTATAGCAATATTTTAAGACAAAAAAATTGGCCGATATAAGGGCCCATTTTTTTTATCCCGCTTAGGGTTCCAGTATTTCACAGTGTCCTACCTGCGAGAGAGGTCACTTTGGCGACTTCTTATTTCAATAAATTTATTTTAAATATCAGACAAAATAAATTGGGACATGAGATGTACCAAACAAATTTAAAATTAAATGATCCAACAATATATATGCACACATCGCCATTCCCGCCGCTCGGGCAAGACATGTATCAATTTTCCAGAAAATCCCTTTTGCTAATAAAACAGGGTAATCAAAACCAAAGATTTCATGCTTGAAGAATCTATTTATGAACTCCAGAAATACGTGAAAATAAACACCAACATCGTCATTATTTCTCTATTCATTCCATGAGCAACAACAATTTCAAAAGTGGCAGAAAAGCCCATGCAGAACCTTAAATCCTTACTCTGAATTTGCAATTGAAGCATTGCACGCATATCAATATATCACAATAAAAGACAAAAGTTGCTAGGAAAGGAATCACGTAAATCTTAATCTGAATCCATCAAAACCGTAATTCAAAACCAATGCATAACGCGACGCAATCATCATTAAGATTCCAAATTTCTGATTTAAACCATCCGCAAACTAGAAACGTCGGAACAGAGATCAATTCAAAACGAGGGTTCCGAAAAACCTTAAAATTCCAGAAATCAGAAAACCTAACTCCAGTTAACAAAGAATAACAAAATTCTTCCCAAATCTCAGAAAATCATGAATAGAGTGGATAGAGTGGCTCTGATACCACTTGTTAGTAATCAAAATCACAAAAGGGCATGCTTTAATTCACAAAATCCAAAAGCATATTTGACCGATCTACCATGATAATCCGAGAAGGAGAAGAAATTAATCTTAAACACGAAGCGTCTGAATCCATTAGGGTTTTTGAGAATTTTGATTTTGGTTTTGAGATCCGGTTTTGGCCTTCCAGGCAGCGGTTCTTGAGAATTTTGTATCACACGCTTAAGTTGTCTTATGTTCCTCAGAGGAAATGACGTTTTATCCTTTTAAGAATCACGCTCTAACCATAACCATTTTGGATAAGTATCCCCTTTATTTTTATTTGATCCCTTTAACAAATAGAAAATCACCTAATAGTATCTACACATTTAATCTCATAACAATTTGATACCCTTTTAATCCAAAATTAAAACTTTATTAGACACTTTATTTGGATTAAACTGTAAGACAGCTATGCGCATTTAATTGACATATGTAAGTCCAAATTAAATATTTCCAACAGATTTCTTATGTAGTGACTCAATCTATGGCAACTCAGGACCCTAACTTGTTGAGCACATCTCACGATTCAGCTCCTCCACAAAACTCCCCAGGACAAGGGCGGTGGAGGCCCTTATGAATGAGGTTCATCTTATTTTTTTAAACTATTAGAGAGTAGAATCATTTAATATTTATTTACTCTAACACGAAGGAATTAGAGTGTTCGTCTTGGAAATCGGGGCGGAGATCCGAGCATTTGCTGATGGAAGATGGTGTATCGTTTGGAGAGCTCATGTTGGATGTAAATCAAGAGCGGGCGGACTAGGAGAAAAACCGATCAGAGTGTCCATTGTCGACGTAGAAAAAAAAGAAATAGAGAGAAAAAGAAAAGAACAAGAAGTATATGCTTATAGGAATTCAAGATTTAATAAGAATCATATTAATGTTGTAAAAATTAGTGGTGATTTTAAGTTCAATTAATCAACCACTAGTGCATTTTTATCATTATTTTTTTCAACTCAACTTTCGTGCTTACGCCTAACTATGCATGAGGACAACGCCTTAAAACTCTTCATCGATGCCACCAAGGTAAACCGCAGATGTACATAGGGATCGACCAAATTATGGGGTCCGATGATGTACAACCATGTCATCTAGGTAAAGAGAATAAGTATGCTCGATCTCCTCAAAATAATATAGTCGATTTTCCCCAGAATCGAACCCACGCGGATACTATTCAAGATGAGTTCCCCGAATTAAACACACATAGATGTTATTCAAGATGAGTTCTCACCAATCATTCACTAGCTCGTATATGCCTTGGGGATATTTTGATGGTGTGTGGATTTGATCCACGATTGCCACCCACAAAAGACATAAGCCCTTATGGTCGAATTAGGCAAAGCCGCTGTTACTAGTTCATTTTTATAAAACATAAAAATTTAGGAGTAATTGATTCTTCCAAATGCTATTATAATATTAACATGGACTATATACCTTGGTCCCATTTGAATTGGAGTACTTGGACTTGAGTAGATGGTTTAGAGGTTGTTTTGCTAAATTTATTTAAAAGATCGTACATTTTATAAGATGTTTTTAGAGTTTATAAGACAGCGTCAATTTTCCTCTCATTCCTTTTATTTTTATTTTGAGAGAGAATAATGGTGAAAATTTATTTTAAAAAATGCGATGTAAAATTGTAGAATGTGATTGGATGTGAAACGAAAAGTATTAATTATGATTCATGTGAAATTTACTCTTTTTGAAGCGGAGACTGCTGTGAGATTTGTTTTTTGAGTTCAATGTTAGAAATTATTTTAAATCCATGTTTGGTTGATTTTTTTTTCATTTTTTCATTTTTTGGAATTTCTTTTGTGAATTTTTTTCTTCATAAATTATTTTGGTTGATGAATGGCATAATTAACCTCCACTGTATTGGGCAATGCAACCGTTATATCAATGTCACTTCTACGTAGTGCACCATTCATCAAAATGGAGCCGAAATAATTTGAATATTAAAGCATTAGGTTCAGCTAATCCAAATACGATTTCCAGTTAGAGCCATCAATTCCATGCACAATATATAGAATATGATATTTTTTTTTGAACTTGAAAACAAATGAAACAATTAAAATAGTATAGAAGAAAATATTTTTTTTTCGAAAACAATGAAATACACAATTGGCCACCGCCCCCCCCCAGGACCCGACCCATAACCCCTTAATTTTTATTTTTAAATATATATTAATATATATTTTCCATATATATTATATATTATAATATAAGTTTTGTGTATTCTTATATTATATCTAATATTTTTATAAAATGATAATAACAGCTTTTGTAAGGAATATTTTATAAATAATTTAAAAATATATTTGTTTTCTTTTTTTTGTCATTTTTTGTATTTAATTTAATAAAAAATAGGCGGAACGGGTCGACCAAACCGCCATGCGACCACATCGTGGATCGACCCGCCCAGCTCCCCTTCTAGGCACGGGCGGATCGGGGTCTCTTGGTCCAACCACTACAAAAAATGTAGTAATTGCAATGAAATATTTGCGACAAATACTAATATTCATGACTAAAGTTGAATATTAGCCACGAATATTTAAAAACATTGTTGCCAACTAATTAAAAGAACAAAAATAAAATAATAGTTTAGTGTATTTGCAACGAAATGAAGTTAATCCGTCGCTAAGGATAGCGACGAACATATAAATTTCCGTTGCTAAATATTAGTAGGTACAAAAAAAATAAAAATAATAATTGTTAGCTGCGAAAATAAAAATTTTGTTGCTAAAGTTTCAAAATATTTTCAGCAAATTTTGTGCTTTCGTTGGTAATGTTAAACCCAAATAAAAAAAATAATAAATTTAGTTAATTTAGGAAAATTGTGGTTAATTGTGCGGCGAAGTGTATAGTTTTCGTCACAAAAATATTTAATTTATGAAAATTACAATTAATTTTGTGGCGAATAGTTTAGGTTTCGTCACAAAATATATGAAAATTAAATTATATTTGCAGCAAATTATTTTGTTTTCGTCGCAAAAATTATTTAATTTATGAAAAATGCAATTAAGTTTGTGGCGAATAGGTTAGATTTCGTCACAAAATGTATGAAAATTAAATTACAATTGCAGCGAATTGTTTAGCTTTTATCGCGAAATGTTTAAATAATGTAAATTAGAATTTTCTTTAAAAAATATAAATTACAATTTATGTTTGCGTTTAATTATTTAACCTTCGTTGCAAAAGTACAAATAGTAAGACATCGTTTTGGGTTTCCTCTTTTCCCCTCCCGCAATATTTTCCCTCCCGCAATTCTTTTCCCACTCCCCAGTCTGAGTCTCCTCTCCCAACCACCGTCACTCCAGCCGCTACCGTAGTCCCAATCCAGCCGCTACCGCACCGTCACTCAGTAGCACCGCTATCGTAGTCGGCGAAATTACAAATGTATTAAAATTTTGCGGCAAATTTGCTACAAAGTTTAAACATTTGCGGCGAAATTCGCTGCAAAATTTCAACATTTGCACCGAAGCAAGTTGTTTCGTCGCTAAAATTGTACTTTTAAAAATAGAAAAGTTTAATAATTTGCACGAAAGTATAAAATTGGCCGCTAATAGTTGTTACATTTAGCAACAAATTGTATGATTTTGTCACTAATATTTTATTTTAGAGCAAAAATTGTTTAATATATTAGCAACGATATTTTTCGTGTTAGCGGCTTAAATGTTTCGTTACTAATGTTTTGTGATGAAATAAATTTCAATCGCCAATGAAACGTTTGAGACGGGCTTCATCGCAACGATTTTTATTGCAAAAATTTTTCATTGCAAAAACACTTTAGCGGCAAAATTTTATTATGTTAGCAGCGAATATTTTCGTTGCTAAAAAACAAGTTTGTTGTAGTGAACCCAACCCAACCCATTGCCATCCATATTGAGATCAAAAATTGTTGATTGGCTTGATTTTTTTATTTTTTTGGTTTCTGCCAAGATTTCGTACTATTTTTTGTGATGTGCTTGTTCTTCTTCTCGTTGTTTGTTGTGATTTTACTTTGTTCTTCCTCTTTTTGTTTTGTTCTTGTGGTTTTTTGTTGTAGTTTTCTTCTTCATTTGTTATGAGTTTTCATGTTTGCTTCTGAATTTTTTTAAATCTATGTTGCAGCTTTGAGTTAAAATCTCTTTTAGACGATGGAACGTATTTGGTATGAAGAAAAGAGGAGGGAGTGTATCTCATGTCCATAAAAAATTCCGCCAGCATATTAGCTGGGATTTTCCCTCTAAAGTAAGTCAATTTGTGTCCTTATCCGATTGGGTAGTTGAAGAGCCTCAAATATGTTTGTTGAAATCAAAGAAGCCATAAAATATTTGTATTCTTATTATGCAAAATAAAAAGTGAATTACAAAAGAAACAAAGGAGAGTCTTATATAGACAAATAGAAAATCTAACCCTAAAAGGATTAAAATCCTAACCATAAAAGGATTTCACTTAAATAAGCAAACTAAATATATATTATATTTCAACACTCCCCCTCAAACTCACGATGCAACCGCAAGATGCATTGAGAGTTTGTCAAATAAGAAACAAAACGCCGAAGAGGAATGTGCCTTGGTAAAAATTTTGGGCAACTAAGTAATTTGATATTTAATTAGTTTCTATTTGTTCAATTATAAGACAAGTGACCCTTTATATTCTATACTTTAAAAGTATTTATTCTTCCATCTATAACTCTTAAAATATTTTGAATTTTTAGATTTAGAGAGCTTTCTAACCATATGTCATAAGCATATATAAGGACTTGAGATGAGAACATTTTAACCTTGTAAAGTTAAAAATATGTAGAAATTAAGAATTTATATTTTTTATAGTTTTGCTATTTATTTAATCTTTTTGTTTATTTATTGGATAAATGTTCATTATACGCAATTTGTTTTTCAATATCTGAAAAGTTGTTAAAAAAATAATATTGAAAACAAGAGAGTTTCTTATTTTATTTTTAAATTCAAGCATATTTTGTTTTATTTAGTCATATCAAGAAAAATAAAAAGTACATGATAATAAAAAGGAATAAGATTAACATGAAAAATAACGCGAATAAGAACCAAACAAGTTTGTCACAACAAAAAAATATTTACCTTTTGAATTTCAACTATATGTGTTAACATGACATTTACTAGATTTTCTAACATTATAAATTTTAGTTTCAAATTTATTATTTTTTGAATAAATTATTATTTTAATATTTCAAAAACAATCCTATAAATTTGACAAGTGTAAAAAGGAATTAAAACTTATATATATATATATATATATATATATATATATATATATATAGGGGAGATACAATGAGACCACATATTATAGTCATGTTTTTAAAACTGACGGATCGGCGGTTCGGACCAAGTTTAATCGGGAACCGGTCTCGAGTCCGGTCCGTTATTTATCTAGACCGAGTGGCAAAAACCCAATGCCACCCCGTAAAAAATCGGCCTAAAATCGAAAAACCGCCGAACCGCTTTGACCCGGTTTTTCTTATTTTTGTGGATTAGATAAACTTTTTTGTTTATTACAAAATTTAAAGGGAAAGATAATAAAATAGGTAATTGCATATTTCATGACTAGTAAATTACTAAATCTAGGACTCTAAAAAGTAGAAACACAATCCATGGAATTTAAAATTCCATAATAAGCAATCTATTCATTGACATTGTAGCAATATTATGCAAAACTCAAAAAAAAAGAAAAAAATCTTTCATTCATGTTTGGATATGCACTTTATTAATTTAGTTTTTGTTTTCATTTGCATTGTTGGTTTTTGTTACATTTGTATTTATATTTACTTTTTTACATGTGTGTGCAAATATATATATATATACATATATATATATAGGGATTGGTTCAAATGAGACCAATCCCTTTTAGGTTAGTCCATGAGACCAAATATAAACCCTTGATTTAAATATTTTAATGGTTGAGATCATTTTTCTTATTTTTGGAATGTAAGGGTAATATTGTATTTTCATCTAAATCAGTTTTATGAAAAAAAAATCGTTACTTCCTGTTTTTTAGGAAAATACAATCTTTCCTATCCCACCTACCTGATTTTTAGGAGGCAAAAAGCCCAATTTCAGTCTAAGTCACGCCTTTTCAATTTTTTTGGGGAGTTGAAGGAGTTCGTATTTTTTTCTGTATACTAAGTAACAGATGTTGTATACTAAGTATACAAATATGTTATGATAAATATACAACATTAAGTGGAATGTAAACAAGGAGTTGATACTTGAAACCCATCTTCTATTTATTCTTTTTACAGTTATGCTCCTGTAGAAATTTGCAGTTTGTACTCAAAAAAAAATGAACTTGGTGTGTTTATATATAAAAAACAAGGAGTTGATACTTGAAATCTATATTCTATTCTTTTCTGACACCCATCTTTTTCTATTTCATTTGTATACTAAGTATGCAGATGTTGTATACTAAGTATACAACTATGTTATGATAAATATACAACATTAAGTGGAATATAAACATAACGTTGTATAAAGTTTTGATATCTGAATTTTGTGTTTTTCTTATGTAGGAGTTGTGGTTAATAAAATGTCAAGCGAAGAACATGAAAGAGAGGGTTGGTAGTCGCGAAGAGGAGAGTTCGGGAGACAAGCGACCTTTTAAAGAGGTATTTGGATTTGTTTAATTGGATAAATTGAATTGTATTATTTGTTGTATAAGTAGTTTGGTGTATTTGTTTACTTAGTAATGTGGAATTGTATTCTTGGTTAAGTGGAATTGTATCCTTAGTTATATAGGTGGTTAAGTGGTTTTGTATTTTTAGTTCAGTGTAATTATAAATTTAGTTTAATATTTTTACATACTCAGTAATGTTTATAATATAGTTAGTTCAGTGTAATCGTATATATAGTTAAACAATGGGATAACGTTTTTAATCAACCCAAACTATACGTGTTTTTACACTTTGCAACCCGAACTTTGAAAAGTTAACGATTACAACCTAAACTTTACAAAATTTTACACTTTGCATAAAATTCGGTTTTACCCCTGGTTTCGGGAAAGTTGGTTTGTAGTTTACACTCTAAACTTTAAAGTTGTTACACTTTGCAACCTGGACGATAAATTTCATTGCATTTTCTTTGATTACTCCCAAAAGGTCTTATGATCCTCGAAAATGGTATCGAGCTAGGTTTATTAAGAACTTTTAGTTAAATTTATTATATTTATGTAATTAACAATTGGTGAGGAGAAATTACTCCGAGATTATGGATCCTAACCGATGTCCGAGATGTACCACTACAGGACATATCACAAATATTGGACGATGTATGCCTGAGAACACCTTGACCAGGTTTCATATTGGGAATACCAACATGAAGAAAAGGAACAGCGGGAGGCGACGGAAACCTTAAGGCATTGCAAAATGCAAGCGAAATATTATAGGCGTTCTGGATGTTTAACTGACCTATATGTTCACTTGATGAACCTTCAAGAAACGGTACATGAAAATTCCCATCAGAACAATGATTCTGATGGGAATACGGAATGGAACGAGATACTTCCCAGATAAATCTAAGATCTCCGAAGATCTTAGAGAAATCGAGAAGGCAGTGCGAAATTATGGCAACCGCCATATTCATCTACCAATACAAGTTCATCGGATCGAGAACCGGATGGAGACGATGGTGAAATATCGGAAGAAACTCTTGAACTCCTTCATGATATTCAGAACGAGTCAAGAACCTGGAGGACAGGCCAAGTTCATCCGGAGGAAGGAAACGTATTGATTTTGGGGCAGATTACTCTGTTTACACCAAAAGGGGAAACCAACCGAAGTCATCACGAAAAATGACGGATGAGGAGAAGCTCATTGCTCTAATCAAAGGAAAATCCATCAAAAATTAAAAAGATGGATATTGAAAAGATGAATCTTAAAGATCTACATGACCTGCGTAATCCTTCGCGGGATTAGGTATTGTAGATTTAAAGATGAACGCAGGGATGAATCGGCTTTGGTTACCTATGACCCATAAGGTAGACCAATTCCACCACCACCGCCACCGATTAATCCTAACGTCGAAGAAAGTACGGGTTCGCATCATGGAGCTCGGGATGAGAGGATGCCACATGCGGGGATTTCACGACGGGAGTGATCCACTTTCGAGAACGGGAGGTCGAAACCCTCTAGCAGAACTAGACAACCTACCGGAAGGCCGAATGTTTATCGGGCCGCCTTATGGAAGATCGCACCTCGACCCAATACATCCATATGGGTTGATGTTAAATCTGGACATCCCGATTTTAAAAATAGAGAAGTTCTCATTGATGAATGGGCTTGACTATGAGAATTTCAAGAGAACCCTCGATCTTACAAAGGATTCATTTATCTTACTCCTTGAAATGAGTCTTGAAGGATCGGTGAAGATTGCTGGGATATGACCGATCTTTGTACGAAAAGTTCGGTCACATCGAGGGAATCACTTAAAGGAATTGTCGATGGTATGGCCAAACTATTCAAAATCTAGTTCATCGGCACAAAGTTATTTCGAGGATTAGAGGATGAAAAAGAAAGAGATATAAACAAGCCCTCTATAGCCTTGAGATCTGGATATTTGTCATATTGATGAATATATCAAGTTGTTCACAGAATACGGTGGAAATCCAAGATTGAGGAAAAAGAAGTCGCATGTATTCTTTGCCAAGATTCCGAGTCCCCTGGAGAGAAATGCTTATCGTGCAATACAAGGGTGGAGTCAAGAAGAAATCGTGGCTTAAAAAATGTCTTTCCTAAAGGCCAAGTTATCGAATGGTGTTACCAAGCGGCTCTATACAAGAATTACAAAAGATTAAGAGGAATTAACAAAACAGTTCCTCTATGTTGCGTGGATAATGATATCCCAACAATTGTGGGAGGTCAACCAAGTCGGCACAAAAAAGAAGGATAGAAGCCATCCATATCGCCGAGGAAGCGACAACAAAAGAAGCGGTCTTCATGGAGACCTAGAAGGTTCGGTCAAAACAAAAAGCCCAAAGTTATAAATCGGGGGCAAAGACCAATACCAAGCGGGAGAGCCCTCATCATCGTGGTTCTAATCAAGCAAGTACCAAGAAATCCGGGAGAAGAACTTTCAGCGTGCTCACACCGAGCTAATGAAAGTTTCAAAGACTGTAATTCTTTGGACATACGAACAAGAGGGCATATCTCAACGGATTGCCCCAGGACAATCAAAAACGAGGAGTCAAGCATTCGAGGCCACACCAGGAAATCGAAGAAGGCATCTATTATCGGGATTTAATACAGTGTATCAATTTGAGGATATTCCCTCGGATGAAAGCATCTATGAAGAAGAGATCTATTCGATGATGGAAGTGAATCCGATTCGAGAATCGAGTAAAGAAGAAATTCTTCAACAAACGGTCGGGAGGATATGTCGATTCCTCTCTCACACTACTGATATCTCATAAGACTCTTATGAGAATTATGAAGAAGATCCAAAGCTTCAAATCTATGATGGATTTACAATTGGAGCAATGGAAAAGGCTTTGGATAAGATTAGTTTTTCGTAATAGAAAACACCAAATTATCCACAGGGTAACAACCGGAGAATTGGCCATTCCGATGGAGTTTACCGAACTGATCGAAATGCGAGTTGGTCCCTATTAAAGAAATCCAGGAGATCAAAAGCGAGTTAAAAGAGAGGTTGCAAATACACTCTCATGGATTCATCGAGCCATAAGAGTTATTATTAAAGCAACATTCAAAGAAGGATAGATTCGCCACTCAATCGGCTATCTTTGATAAGCGAATCTCAAACCTCAAGGATTCATGCCTTGGAGCGATTCTGAGAAATTTGTATCTTTGGGAAATTGGCATTTAATGTCTATCCTAGAATTGCATACAATCTGGGAGATCGAGATTTTAGTAGAGTTCTAACCCTTCATCAAGATTTTAAAAGAGATGATTTGATGAAAGAAGGGAATAGACCTACTCGATCACATACAAAATATCCTATGCTCTCTCGAATACACATCATTCGAAGTATTCTTGAGAAAAGAATTTATTGAAGTCCCAAGAATCTTCGAGGACTTTGCCAGGGTAGTTTTACCAGAAATTATTGAGTCTCCAACCATCAAGGAGATCGATATGAAAATACAAGATCAACCGAGTCTTCAACAAAAGTCGAAGTCTCGAGTTGAGCCTGAAGGATGTCTTTCCAACGAGACGAGAATGACAAGTAGCGCAGCGTTGGGAAGAAAGGAGACCAAAGACATTCAAATGTATTCCGATGTTTTCAAAACAAAAGGAAGAGCTGAAATGTCGAAGAGATGGCGAAAGTTGAAGTAATATTCGACATCACTCAAAAAGGATAATATTTTTCCTTGTGATGTTCTATATTATCTCCAATAACCAATAGTTGGACGGTATCAAGGAAACCGAAGATAAAGAAATTGAGTGACTATCACAGAGTTGCGGGAAAATCCCGAGCAATTAACACTGGGAATTGAATTTCTCGAGGATCATAAACCTTGGAAAGATTACAAGATGGAATGGAGTTCACAATGGCTAATAAGAGATACGAGAATCGAGATGACCATTAGTCCATTCTCCATATACATTTCTATCGGAATGTTATATGCTGAATACAAGGTGAGTATTTCGCCGCCTATATTGATTCAGTCTTAGGAATATGTCTTTGCAGCGGATGTTTTTCCTAAAGAAATTGGAGAAGATTTACCACTATTGCGGGAAGAGATTTCTCTAAGAGGATTCTTATCCTTAATAAGGAATTAAACAAGCGAAATCATGATCGGAGGCGCAGCGATGCCCGTATGGTACAAAGTGAAAACGCCACCAATCTATTTCCATGATACAGGTGCAGATGTTTTGCTAGGAAACAACTTCCTACAAACGTTCAAGCGATTTACACAGGAGAATGAGACAAGAAGACTTATTTTCACAACCCTATGTGATCATAAGATCATTGTCCAGAGACTGCGGGAAGCATTTTACAGAAAAATGCCTATTAATTTTCGCAGCAAGCGTGGTGATGAAGCCAAACTCCGAAATCCAAAAATGGCGGATCGAAGGAAATTTGGTGAAGCATTATTATCCTATAGACAATTTGGTTTGATTCAGAAGGATCAAAAGATATGGGATAACAACCTGTATTCATTCAGAGTGCAAGGAGAAGAACGAGTTACTCCAGAAGCCATTGCAGAATTATGGATGAGTTTAATGGAGAATCCACAGAGTGACGTAACCATTGAGGAACAAATATCACTCGAGGATGTTAAGAAGAAAATCCAAAGGAATTATAATGAAGATCCTTTGGCTTGGTGGGACAAGAACGAGCTCAGAGAACATGAAGGAGCATCTCAAGCATTTGGAGATATTTTCAGATGTTTGTCATAAGGAAGGATTAGTGCTTTCAGAAAAGAAGGCGGTGATCGCGACAAGACAAATTGAATTCCTCGGAATTGAAATTGATGAATCTGGAATTATTCTACAGAATCATATTGTAGAAAAGATACAGGGATTTCCAGATACATTAAAAGACAAGAAGCAACTTCGAGTTTTCTTGAGTTGTCAATTTTTCGATGTTCATTAACAATCTAGCATACTACGGGGAAGGTGTTTAGCCCATTGCTTAAAAAGGATGCAATGTTCAAATGGGAAGATAAACATCAAGAAGAAATTAAGCAACTTAAAGAAGTTTGTAAAAAGCTTCCAAAGCTTGCGATTCCCAAGACGAGGACGAACGGTTCTATATACGATGCCGGTGATGATTGGTGGGCGGCCGCCTTCACGAAAGTCACACCAAACGAGGAAGTGCCATGCAGATATCTTTGCGGTTTATTCACCCTAGTGAAGCAACTCGGTGGCATATTAACGAGAAAGAATTCTTCGCAATCGAAAGGCTTTTAAAAATGGCCTCTATTTTTACGGGCTAAAAGTTTACTTTAAAAATTGATAATTCAAGTGTCAAGGCTTTTACGAAAAACAAAATTGAATCAAAACCAGAAAAGGCTCGATTACTTAGATGGCAAGCTGAATGTCAATATTATGATTATGATATTGTCATTATAAAATCTCATGAAAATATTCTTGCAGATTTCTTGACACGAGATGGAAGGACGCGTTCTTTGACGAGGTCCTTAAACGAGTAAGACATCTCGGGAAAACCGGAGAGTCTAGAACGAGATTTTGGGACGTTATGTCTCAATGCGCGTTGTTGGACGACTTCAACAGTGACCAGAAATCCGTTTCTAGTCAAATACGAGCATGCCCGATTCGCTCAAGGACAATTGTTCTTAGACCGCAAGGGCCTCTCTTCCAGCCGCATCTCCTACGGTGCAAAAAGGGGGCCGAGAGAGTACGGGGCTCTAACCCGGAGGTTATGGATTCAAGTACCATAATCACAAGTGTTGCGGGTGATGCATCCCCCGAGGGTGTACAAATCAGAACGAATGTTGAAGCTCCGGTGTCACAACCCGAGTCTTCAAGTCAACCCAAAGACCTCTGGGGTAAAAGAGGGAGAGTTGAATTTTAGGCCACAGACAGGCAAATCTAAGGTTCAAACGACGAGAATAAGATTTCTCCTATGCAGGTATATCGGCGGCAATGGGAGAAACTAGTTACAAGACAAGGTATTAACCCGGAAAAACAATAGTTGATATCTCAGGAAAGTATCCCGTTTGGATGAAACCAGAAGTAATCCAAATGAAGTACATGAATGGTATACTTTTGGAGCTTTAGCTTTAATCTATACCGTGTCACCAGGATTCCCGTAAATTTCAAAATTACCGAAATGGATTGGGAAGCGATCTACGAGACCTGGGCCAATAATCCACACTTGGCCGGGCGATATTTTGGAACCTTTTTTTTATCAGTGCGCTCTGAACCAAAAGAAAGGCTTTAATGAAGCTTTTCATTTCATCAAAGCTAAGAAGACCGGATGGAAATGCTTTAAAATACATTAAAGCAGCTTCACCGGAAGAAGGACCCGATGTTAGTAGGGGCATTTTCTCAAGACGCAAGCTTCTACCATTTGAGCATGGGGTCTTTGGTTTGTCTAATCGAAATGGACAAGGTCAAATATCCATTTAAGTTCTTCCAAAATTCGCAAATGGATCTTTCCTTTTGAATTCGATGACCGGATCAACCACGGGGTTTGCGAGAAGAACTCTTGAGACCAAAAGAAGAATTCTCTCGAAAACAAGATTCCGGCAAGCAAAGAAACTTACCGGAAATTCTGTAATATGGCACATGTTGGCCGATGGATCGACCGGATCATCGGGCATGCCCCGAAACGAAAGGAACCCGAGTTTGGGAAAGGTTTTCGACCCAAACCCGACCGACAAGACCGGCACTGGAAAGGACAAGGCCCAGCTCACAAAACGCGTTTTCCTCGGGGACCACGCAAACCAACTTTTTAGAAGATTCCCGACAACTTTCACATGGGCCGAGTCACGCGGAAGAAAAAAAACCACGAAGGCGAGGCAATAATGCAGGATATGACGTAGCGGTGGCGTCATAAGCATCGAAGATTTGGAGTCCGCCTTTCAAGTCCTGGACTTACATCTATAAAAGCGAGATTTGAAGGAAGGCGAGGACATCGAACATTTTCCTTAGTTTTCTTACAATAAAATCTGAGTGAAAAATTTGTAATATTTTGAGTGTTTTAGTTTTTAAGTTTTGATGTATTTTTAGGTATGCAAGCCTCATACATGAGAGGCTAAACAAGTATTCTCCTCCCAAAAGGAGATTACTAATGTAATAAATTTTCTTTAAGTTCTTAATAAAATAAAGGTTGTTTGTTCAACATGTGTTCATGATGTACTATTGATCAATCCCCTTTGAAGAATTACTTTTACGCCTTGGGTAGGAAACGAACCAAGGTCTGGCCGAGCGCTTTACGAAGGAGTCGGATAACTTGCGATCATCTTCCCGAGGATGAGGTTGAACAGTGAGGAGTTTGTCAAACGATCCGGGGCGATAATTTTCCGACCGTGGCGTTGCGAACCACTTAACTCGGTCTTTTTTCGGTCAAAAGAGGTATGAATTTTAAGGGATTTATTAATTTTACGGAAGCATGTTGGGCACGATATGGTCGTAATGGACTATTTTCATTTTCGATCTAAAGACCCAATTTGTATGCGGATAAATTCTTGAAATAAGATTTTGATAGAAGTATGTCTTGTTGAGTTTATAGGCTAGAAACCTGACATGATCCATTTAAAACCTCTCGAATAGAGACTGGATCTAAGTAGGTGTAACAATGCCACGAACAAAACAAGCTACTGAGAAAAAATCGGTTCTTATTTCTCGAAAAATCCGAAAAACAAATTGATTAGGAGTGAAAACTTTTTGATTATTGTATTATGCAATATATTTATCCTTATGGAGCAATTTGCCACAAATTAGAGTTTAAAGGGATAACTAGAACTATTGTTATTAGAGAATAAAATCCTAGGGGCAAAATGGTCCAAAAGTTGCAAAGAGTAATTATTTTCGTAGTTCGGGATGCAAAGGTTAAAAATAAAAGCCTAGGTTGTGAAGTGTAAAAAGGGGTAAAGTTGAGGTGGTTAAAAATAATTATCTCGTTAAACAATTACAGTATGCTTAGTGTTGTTTTATTGTATATTTAGTTCAATGTAATTTTACATGCAATACATGTATGAGAAGCAAAAATATTCTTAAAGATAAATTAACAAAGTTACATAATGCTATGACAAAATTAAGTATACAATTGCAAGTTAATAAATTATATGATCGCATTGTATTAAATATACAGAACACATAACTAAGTGTACAATTTCAATCCAATATGTATGCGGATCCCATCAACTAAATAAACACTACCGCTTTGTAAAAATACAAGTTGTTTCATTTTTTAACAATACACATTATTCACATTATGATAAATCCAATTTGGCATGCAATGACACTCAATTATATGAACAATTTAACTAAAATAAGTATACAACACTAAAAGGAAAAATTATATATCCCAATGTATTAAATATACAAGAAAACAAGATTCCTTGTCCATTCGAACAAATAATTATACAAATCACATTAACTAAGTAACATGATATATTACTTCGTTCTTGAACTTCTTTGTCGTGCTCTTCCGATGTCAAACCCGCTAATTGTTCCATACTATTTGTAAAATTTTATACCGGTTTCCAATGTAGCGAAATGCATGCCCACTCGTGGAATCTTTTCTTGTTCTACCTCACGGTATCCAATATTTAGTTGAGTCTGGTGAGATTTTGAGCCGTTGACGTCCATTGAAATTGTTGGTTGGTTCTGTGATGTTGTACATTAAACAAGACAGAGCATTATAAAAACAAAATGGATGTATTATTTATACAATATGCAACCATATACATACATATTATTATTATTATTATTAGTAACTACGTTCATATAAACCACCATACAATTTTTTTTTTTTTTTTTGAGAGGAATTTATATCCAATCCAACTAAATGGAATTAGGGAAACTAATATAACAATCATACAAGTTTATATTATAATTATACAACACTCATGACTATGTATACAAGTTAAATATGCTAAATATACACGTAAAACAATTAGCAACATATATGCAATCTCCAGACTAGTTGTAAATATTTAAGAAATAAATATTCAAATACAAGATTTATATACTAAATATACTAACATTGTTCACTACATATACAAACTAACAAGAAATATACAATGCACAGACAATTTCAAAATTTGAAAAAATGTAAAATATGTATACAATGTTTGTACACTAAATATACATCTGTTGTATACTAAACATACAAATTACGAACAAAAACATACAATTGGTTCGATTTTGCGTTCGATGTTTTTCGATGATTCCTCCTAAATTTTTTTGCAAGTATATCGTAAGATATTACCTTAGAAACATTCACCAATCGCGTTGGAGGGAAGATCTTCTGCCATTGTACAATCCCTTTGCTCTAATTGATGACAACCTTGTCAATTAACGAAATATATTGTATGTTTTTTCCGTCTACAAATGTATATTGTATAATTTTAGTCTAAGAGATTGATGTCAATCTTTGGTAGATAATGTCGTGGTGAGGAAGAAGGGTTGACGCGGGTGGATTTCCATCGATTATGGGGCGTGATCAATTCAAGATCACGCCCCTAATTTTTAGCATTCGGTTACCATTTTTATTTCGACTGATTACTATTTTACCCCTTCCTATGTATAGTTTCTTATGTAAAGTTGTATAGATTCATTTAGATCCTGGCCGTTGATTTATGTTTTTAATGGTGTGGATTTGGTCTTATGGACTAACCTAGGGGGTGGTCTCACAGATCCTCCCTATATATATATATATATATATATATATATATATTTGGGTCAACCGGTTTTTTTAAAACGGTTCAACGATTGACCCAAAGACTCCAATTATTTGTCCTATTTTGATATTCGGTCGGTTTTAAAAATATTGATTATAGTGAGACAATGTGGACTCATCTCAACCCTCCATCATCTATATCAATGGCTAAGATAAATAGGGGTTAAAATTATATTAAACATTTAATTAAGGCAAAATAAGGGTATAATTGTCAAAACAAACATGTGGGGACCATCCAAATATGGAATCGATTATTAGAGGAGAGAAAATCACGTGGGGAGAGAAAAAAATCGCGAGAAAATTGCGGCTGGAGAGAAAAAATCATGCATGTGCTCGCCATGCGATGATGATGTACACTTATCAATGATTTGTTGTGTACTTAACAATATTTTGATGTATGTTTAACATAATTATAGTGTATATTAAAATGGTCGAAAAAAATATGTGGGAACTATTAATTAAGGAATCATTTATAGAGAGAGAGAGAGAGAGAATCACGCTCATTAACATGTGGGGACCGTGGATTAAATAAATCAATTAGAGAGAGAGAGAAAAATCACGCTCATTATTGGGTTGTATATTTAGCATATATTTAATGTATATGTAACACTATTTTTTCTTTATGTTTAACATAATTTTACTTTATTACAATAGTCAAACAAAAATATAAGTATACAACAAAACACATATAAGTATACAACAAAAAAATAAGTATACAACTAGATAAATATATACATCAAAATTTAACTATTTATACAGCAAAACACACCTAAGTATACATCGAAAAACATCTAAGTGTACAGTAATCCATCCATATCAGCATCGTCTTCTTTACCAATCCTCCATCTACAACAACAGCTACACCACTCCATCAACCAGAAACACAAGTCAATAACCTCTTTATTAACAAGACGACCATAGCCGCCTCCACCACCACCTTCACGGCGAGGTGCACGGAATCCACCACCGCCACCACCTCCGCCATTTCCACGGAGCAACAGGAAGGAATGTTCTCTTGGGCTACTGCAAATCAGAGAAAGTGTATGATTCACGAGAGTTTCCTCCGCATACAAGCACTTCGATCTCGACCGGGTTTTGATCCTCGATGTCGTGGTTGATCGGGAGAAGAGGCCGACATACCGGAGGAGGAGGTTGACGAAGGGTAGAGATTGTCTCTCCGCCTCCGTCTATAGAAGAACTGATTGGGGGACCACATAATTGGGGGTGAAAACTCAACAAGGGGCCTTGTACAATCCCTTCCAGGCGCAATCGTCTTAGGGCCTTTCTGTGGTGGCATCCACAGGAGTCTCAACTCCGTGGATTGCACTTTCATTGCCCCGAGTGTTAACTCCCGCGAACCATCCTATGCCTCGACTGCATAGCCCAGAGGTTTCAACTGCGCATACCCCAACAATCGTGCCACACTTTTTACATCGGTTTTCTTTAAGAAACTGATGTTAAAGGTGTGGCACGATCGTCCCCTATTTTAAATTGTGGCACGATCGTGCCACACTTTAACATCAATCGTTTTATATATGTAGGGATTGGATCAAATGAGACCACATAATTAGAGTGAGGCAGTGTGGACTAATCTGTCCACAAATCGTAATTTTAGATGGTTGAGATTTAACCAATTTAATAAACATTTTTATTTATTTTAAATCAAAAGAGCGATTATGTAATTGTATAATTAACCACTTCCTTCTCTTCACAAGTGTATTTCTCAAAGAAATCCTTCTATCCACGGCTTTGATTATGCTGGATATGTCTCTAGATTCTACTCTCCTCTCTCTTAATTTATTTTTGAAATAAATCTAGAGAAATATGTTGAAAATGAGAGTGGCGGTGGTGGGTGGTGGCGTAAGTGGGTGGTGGCGTATATGGTGGCGGAAGGCTGGGGCGGTGGTGGTGTTGTATGAAAAACAGGATTATTTAGGTGGGCATGCTAAGGGCATGTTTGTTTATGTTTCCATGGTCCATTTCCGTTTAAGTTAGAAATAGAATATTGAGAATTTATTGGTTTTCGTGTGGAAATTGGGATTGTGTTTGGATGAATGAATTGAAATGTGTTTTATGTAGGGTTGGAAATGAGATTGTGTTTTGGTTTGAGTAGTTTTGAAATATTATTTTATGTATATAATAATTGAAAAGTTGGTAGTGGTGGGGTCCACTTCAATATTTTAATTTGAATATATAATATTATATTTGTAAGATTATAGTTGGTGGGTCCCATTAGATAGTTATAATTTAAAAATAGTAATATTTTAAGTAGATAAAGTTGATAATGGTGGGTCCCACATATATAATTGGGTTAAAATATGAAAGTAGTGATTGATAAGTAATGATGAATGATGTAGGGTAGTGTATAGGTTTGAGAATATAAATTATAGGTTTGAGAATAGAAATTATAAGTTTGAGAATAGAAATTATAGGTTTGAGATGTTGTTTTATGTGAAAAATAGAAAATGAAATGATGATTTCCATTGGAAATTTTATAAACAAACATGATTCCACTTTTATGTATAGTTGGAAACTGGAAAGAGGCCATTGGAAACATAAACAAACAAGGCCTAAGACTGTCACCATTGATGACACTTCACTTGACCTTGGTTTCATGATTTTTAATCGAGTACATTATAATATTTTCTTCATTCCTTTTCCATTTTTTTACTCTCGTTGTTATTTTTTCTATGGTCCTTTGTCGAATAATTAATTAACCTTTTTAGATAAATTTAAAAAAAAAAAAGAAAAGAAAAAATTCCTTGATTGTTTTTGCGTATTTTATGTCTAACATACTTTGTAGTCCAAATAAATAACTGACATATTTGATTGGAGATTTCTTTTTCTTGATTTTTGGGGTGTTAATTTCCAATTGAGAGAGTAGTAAATCAAGAATCTGGCGACGAGCGGCAGAGGCAGCTGCGCCGCCACTGGGTGTGGCATGAGATGGGAAAGGCAAGGACGGGAAATTTAGCCGTGACGTGATCGAGGTCGTCGTATGGAGGGGGTTTTAGAATAAAGGACAAGATTGGAGGATTGGTGAAGAAGACGATGTTGACGTGGAGAAAACGAGGGCGAGGAGGCAGTGAGAATTGTTGTATACTTATATGTTTTTCGATGTACACTTAGATATGGTTTGATGTACATGTAGTTAATTTTTTATGTATTTATTTATGTTGATGGAGTGGTGTAATCGTTTGTTGTTATAGATGGAGGATTGGTGAAGAAGACGATCTTTGATATGGATGGATTCTTGTACAACTTATATGTTTATCGATGTATACTTAGATGTATTTTGCTGTATAAGTAGTTAATTTTTTATGTATGAATTTATGTTGTAGTATACTTATGTTTTTTGTTGTATACATATATGTGGTTTGTTGTATACTTATATGTGTTTTGTTGTATACTTATATTTTTGTTTGATCATTTTAATATGCAGTAAAATTATGTTAAACATACAACAAAATAGTGTTAAGTGTACATCAAATATATGCTAAATATACAACACAATAATTAGCGTGATTTTCTCTCTCTCTATAATTGATTTGCTTAATCTACGGTCCCCACATGTTAATGAGCGTGATTCTCTCTCTATATATATAACTGATTCTTTGATTCACGGTCCCCACATATTTTTATTTGACCATTTTAATATGAAGTAAAATTATGATAAACATACAGTAAACTAGTGTTAGATATACAACAAATATATGATAAGTGTACAACATATTGCATGGCAGAGCACATGCATGATTTTCTCTCTCCAGCGTGATTTTCTCGCGATTTTCTCTCTCCCCACGTGATTTTCTCTCTCATAATAACTGATTCCATATTTAGATGGTCCCCCACTTTGGTAATTTGACTAATATACCCTTATTTTGATTTAATTAAATATTTAATGTAATTATAACCCCTATTTGTCTTAGCCATTGATATAACTAAAGGATGGTTGAGATGAGTCCACATTGTCTCACTATAATATGTGGTCTCATTTTAACCCCTACTATATATATATATATATATATATATAGGAATAGGATCAAATGAGACCACATAATTAAAATGAGACAATGTGGACTAATCCTGGCCACACATCTCAAATTTTAGGTGGTTGGGATCTTTCCAATTTTATATTTATTTTCGTTTTATTTTTAAGCTGAAAAGGGCAGATTGGTCATTTTAGTTTCCACCCCCAATTATTTGTTCCCCAAATCCCGTTCATCTCATTTCATCCCTTTCACAATTCTCAGAAGAAAGAAGAACACCACCAATCTGCTGGCTGCTCGTTAGTTCGGAACATGGCAACCACCACCACCGCCGCCGCCGCTTCAATCACCTAATCCCACTCTTCTCCGCTGTCTTCGGCTGTTTACTCCTCCTTATTGCACTTTTTTTATTTCTCTCCCCTCCCATCTCCGACCACCATAGCCTCCCATCTGCGAATCAGATTTCGAAGACGAGTCCCCAAAGTTTAGGTCGGTGCGAGAAAAAAATTAGGGACGAATTTAGATGTGGTGTAGTTTGTTAATAAAGAGGCTATTGATTTACTGTTTACGGTTGATGGAGTGGTGTAGGCATGGTGTAGATGGAGGATTGGTGAAGAAGATGATGCTGACATGGATCGATTACTGTACACTTAGATATTTTTCGATGTATACTTAGATGTGTTTTGTTGTATAAATAGTTAATTTTTGATGTTATGTTGCTGTATACTTATGTTTTTTTGTTGTATATTTATATGTGGTTTGTTGTATACTTATATGTGTTTTGTTGTATACTTATATTTTTGTTTGACAATTGTAATATGCAGTTAAATTATGTTAAACATACATCAAAATAGTGTTAAGTATACATCAAATATATGCTAAATATACATCATTAATGAGCGTGATTTTCTCTCTCTCTCTCTCTCTCTCTCTCTATACTTGATTTACTTAATGGTCCCACATATTTTTGTTTGACCATTTTAATATGTAGTAAAATTATGTTAAACATACATCAAAATAGTGTTAAGCGTACATTAAATATATGCTAAATATACAGCACAATAATGAGCGTGATTTTCTCTCTCTATATAATTGATTTACTTAATCTACGGTCCCCACATGTTAATGAGCGTGATTCTCTCTCTATATATATAACTGATTCCTTGATTCGCGGTCCCCACATATTTTTGTTTGACCATTTTAATATGCAGTAAAATTATGCTAAACATACAATAAAATAGTGTTAAATATACATCAAATATATGATAAGTGTACAACATCTTGGCATGGCGAGCACATGCGTGATTTTCTCTCTCCAGCGCGATTTTCTCGCGATTTTCTCTCTCCCCACGTGATTTTCTCTCTCCTAATAACTGGATTCCATATTTAGATGGTCCCCACTGGGGTAATTTGACTACTATACCCTTATTTTGATTTAATTAAATATTTAATGTGTAATTATAACCCCTATTTATCTTAGCCATTGATATAACTAAAGGAGGGTTGAGATGAGTCCACATTGTCTCACTATAATATGTGGTCTCATTTTAACCTCCCCCTATATATATATATATATATATATATATATATAGGAATAGGATCAAATGAGACCGCATAATTAAAATGAGGACTAATTCTGGCCACGCATCTCAAATTTTAGATGGTTGTGATCTTTCCAATTTAATATTTATTTTCTTTTTATTTTAAATCTGTAAAGTGCATTATTGTAATTGTATAATTACATATAATTACATCAGTCCAAGATCAGGGGCCCACTGATTGTCGGGGTTCTGATGGAAATTGAGTGAAGGATTCGAGGGCTGAGGGTTTGGCCTATGGAAACCGTCGGGTACTGCGGACGTTGAGAGGGTTCTGATAGCGGGGAAAGAGGGGTTTCGGTTAGGGTTTTGGGAACAGAAATGAAGGGGAGAGATGGGCGTACTTTGCCACGAGAAGAGGCAATGGTGAAGGAGAAACGAGCTCTGAGAATCGATGATAGGGGTGACGCCATTTTTATCTTGGTGTCGAAATGAATGGTTAAACCCTTCGAGAATGACGAAAACCAGTGTTAAATAGGTTGTGCTTCCTTTCTTTGAACAACTTTGCGTCTATATATATAAGCTACTGGTTTCATTTTTCCCTTTTTTTTTTGTTTACCTTTTTTTTGGTTTTGTACCAAAAAATAAAAGTCGTTTAATCGTTCTGATGTGCCGGGTAGATTTGTCAGTAGCTAATGTCTCTTTTGTCCTCTCTAAATAAACTATTACAAATTTGCTTAATTATAAACATGAGTCTAATATTTTTCCATGATGGTGGTTAAGCTTTTGTTAATGGAGGTTCTAGGTTTTCTCTAGTTAAAGAAGACGAAGTAATATTTTTGTAGGTTTGATTATACTTATATTTTTGTATAGACAAATGTACACTTATATGTTTTTCAATGTATACTTAGATGTATTTTACTGTGTAATTAGTTAATATTTGATGATGTATTTATATATGTTTCAATGCTTATTTAGGATATTTCGTTGTATACTTATATGTGTTTTAATGCTTATTTAGTTATTTTTTACCGTATGTTTTTTTTTATATATTATGCACTGACACTTTTTTTTTGTTTTTTGTGCTAGGACTGGTGTTTTGTTAATCATGGCTACGTGAACAGCACGTCGAGGGAGACTGTATACATAATCTGATATTATTGTATAGTTAGACTTAGTTTACTGTATAGGTAGTCTGATTTTATTGTATAGTTAGACATAGTTTTACTGTATAGGAAGTCTGATTTTGTTGTACAGTTAGACATAGTTTAATGTATACATAGACTGATTTTATTGTATAGTTAGACATAGTTTACCGTATAATAATTTAGTTAATTGATTTGTGTTTATTAGTTGTTGATCTTTTAATTATTGTTATTTGGTATACCGTAATTATTGGTGTGCCGAGAATAATCTTGTTAATTGATTCCTTAATTCACGGTCCCCACATATTTTTGTTTGACAATTGTAATATGCAGTACAAATATTTAAATATACAGCATAATAGTGTTAAATATACAGTAAATATATGTTAAATATACGGTACAATAATGAGCGTGATTTTCTCTCTCTCTATAACTAGATTTTACTTAATCCACGGTCCGCACATGTTAATGAGCGTGGTTTGTTGTATTTTTGTTTGACAATTGTAATATGCAGTAAAATTATGTTAAACATACAGCAAAATAGTGTTAAGTATATATCAAATATATGCTAAATATACAACACAATAATGAGCGTGATTTTCTCTCTCTCTATAATTGATTACTTAATCCACGGTCCCCACATGTTAATGAGTGTGATTCTCTCTCTATATATAAACGATTCCTTAATTCATGGTCCCCACATATTTTGGTTTGACCATTTTAATATGTAGTAAAGTAGTGTTAAGTATACAACAAATATATGATAAGTGTACAGCATACTGCATGGCAGAGCACATGCGTGATTTTCTCTCTCCGGTCACGATTTTCTCTCTTCCCACGATTTTCAGCGCGATTTTCTCACGATTTTCTCTCTCCTAGTAATTGATTCCATATTTGGATGGTCCCCCACATGTTTGTTTTGACAATTATAGCCTTATTTTGCCTTAGTTAAATATTTAATGTAATTTTAACCCCTATTTATCTTAGCCATTGATATAGATAAGGGAGGGTTGAGATGAGTCCACACTGTCTTACTATAATATGTGGTCTCATTTTAACCTCCCCCTATATATATATAGGGGGGATCGAGTGAGACCATTGTTATAGGTGAGACACAATGGACTCATCCCATCCATCCACCATTATTAAACAATGGCTGAGATTCAATAGATAAACATAGCATTAATAGTTTACTTTTATTAAGCTAGGGGTAATATAGTCAATAAACATCAATTATTTTGTTGTACATGGAAGACAAACTTCTCACGTTGATTCTCCAGTCTCTCACACCATAATTCACGGCAAATTGTGAAAATTACAGAAATCTCTCAAAAATCACGGCGATTTCCATAACCACATAAATCTATGTAAAATCACGTCGATCTCCATAACCAAAGCTTCAAAGAGACAAAAACACATAAAAATAGTGAAATAATATGGAATCGAATCCATTTGGAGAATCATCGCAAACTACAGGACATTCTCGCAACAATGGAGGTTGAAGAACTCCGGTTTCAATGAAGAAGCGGTGAAGGTATGTAAAATTATTGAATAGGATGAAAATCAAATACTCATGAGTAACGTTTAAACAATATAAATACATTGCATATGTTGAAAAAATGAATTTCAAAGCATAACCAGTACAAGGTAATTAGATTCAAATCTTAAAACTCGTAAGAGCTTCAATGAAGAAGATGAAGTTCGAATCTTGGTGAATCTTGCTCTATACATAAATTATAATGCATAAATAGTATAATTACGATACATACATAGCAATGATTTATTGCATAGATACTCTCTACACACGTGGGCAAACAGTAATATTATGGTTTTGCAAAGATAGATATCGATGTACCACCGCATATATATCATGTGTTTATTGATTATACGTGGGTGAGAGTAATTTAATCATAGTTAGGGGCGGGAAAACAGGGGGCTATATAGGATTGGGTTTTGGTGCATATAAAGAGATGTAATATTGCATATATAGAACACGTTCATTGTATATTTGTGTTTGCCACAGGCAATGATGATATAAACCCCTGGAGAGGCTTGTCATATCTCCAGGATCTACCAAATATCGGATCCCCGAGATTGAGCAGAGAAAATACCTCGGGTTGGAATGTAGTTCAATACATTAGATGATGGTATTCAATTCTATAAGAATTATGCATCAACCAGTGGTTTTGATATATGTAGGAGTACATCTAGATGCTATAAAAATAAGGCAATACGTGTAATGCGACATTGTTTACAAATGAGAAGGTTACAAAAATATTAGTAATCGCGTTCGAGATAATTTAAGTGCGGGGCGATGGGGGTAAACTAAAGAAAGCCGGAAAAGAGCATCCTGGTCGTGTCGGTGCCATGCAAGATGTATATTTCAACACACAAATGCCAACACATACGTGATCAAACAATTCGAGGAGCGTCACACGCATTCTATGAGATCCGAACAATACGGACAATTTCTTCGAGTAAAAAAATCGAGTTTTGGACACAAAAATTCATCATGGATCGTATCTAAGGCAAACATTGGATCAACAAAAACTCATAGATCGTATAGCCAAATGGTTGGAGGAAACTCACAAGTTGGTGCATTGCAAATAGATTTCAAAAATTTCAAAAGGGACTTGAAGACTTACATATGCGGCGATGCACAAATGATAATAAACAATTTCCTAAAGAAGAAAAGAAGTATGCCCGGTATGGCCTTAAATTATCTTTGTTGATGAAAACGAGCGGTGACAAGGTTATTAAGGCGATCCAAGATGTCGATTCAAAACTATCTTGTCTTTGGTGATGTCATCTCGTTCGATGCTACATACAACACAAATAGGTGAGATGCATAACATCACATTTACTATATATATGTTGCAACATACATATAGATATTATAAAAATGTTGCACAAACTATATTAAATGTGGTTCTTAAACATTCTTACAACTAGACTCGCATATTTATATATTGAATCTCGCATATATATAAATATACCTCTGCATATTTATATATTTAGTTCTCGCATAAAACAAGACCAAATGCACTCGAGCACTAATTTATTACTTGTCTTCGGTACAAAATGGTTTTCGCGCCATTCACGGGATTGATAATCATCGACGCTATATAACATTCGCAGCAGGGTTAATATTGAAAGAGGACGAGGAATCATATATTTGGTTGTTCCAAAGTTTTTTGAATGCAATGGGTAGAGAGCCACACTACATTATAACCGCCAAGATCCCGAATGAAGAATGCATTCCATGTCTTTGTTTTTAAGAAGGCAAGACACAGATTATGTATGTGGCATATAATGGAAAAGGTGAGCTCGAAAGTAGGTCATGTATTGTCCAAAGAATGAAATATTCATGCGGAGGCTAAATTCTCATTTGTTTGGGAGCAATATCATGGGCCGTTTGATTTTGAAAAAGAAATGGCATGAAATCATGTGTGATTTTCAATTAATGTGATCATCCATGGTTTAAAAAATGTATGATATTAGGCAAAGTTGGATCCCCGCGTATTTCAGAGACGTGCCAATGGGCGGGTTGCTACGAACTACTTCAAGGTCTGAGAGCACCAATAGTTGGTTCGGAGGGTTCACAAACCCTCAAGTCAATTTGGTTGAATTTTTTATGCACTTTGACAGCGCTATGGAGGCACAACGACATGCAATTGACAAATTGAACAATGAATGTGAGGCTTCTAGTCCAAAATGCGTGACACCATTGGACATTGAAAAACATGTGCCAACAGTGTACACGCACAGAGTTTTTTCTGACATAAGCAAAGAAATTGAAGAGGCTTGTTACAAATGTTCAGTTGTACAAGTCACCAGTGATATTGGATATACCACTTACTCGATCAAAGACGACAATGGTGGCATTTTTGAAGTCATGTACAGAGAAAATGAAACAGTGGCAGCATGTACATGCGAAAAATTTGAGCAAGATGGACTAATATGTCGTCATATGTTCGTTATTTTCAAGAATCTAAAGACGATACCTGCAAAATACCTACCCACAAGGTGGATGAAAGCAGCCTCTTTGATACAATGCACACAACGAGGACGTTTGCACCAGTTTGAAGGGGGAAGAGGCAAACAGATCTTTGAACAGTCTATGGGCAGATTTTCATTGTTGCATTGCCCTTGCACATGGCAGAATAGACAAGATAGAAGAATTGTCGGGTATAATATCGACACACAAAAATAAGATGTTGTTCGAGCAAGCAATTGACGCCACCAAGACATGCAAAAAAGCAATTATGGAAACCTATTGTGGCTCCATGTCAGAAATAGACATCACGGTATTGCCACCAAAACAAGCAAAAAACAAAGGAAGTGGAAGCCGAATAAAAAGCCGTTTGCAAAGCCAAAAGGAAAAGGCGATCAAAGCAAGCACAAAGCTAAGGAGACGATGTGGGATATGTGGTGAGGTTACAACACATAACAGTCGAACATGCCCCAAAAGAACTACAATGTTGCCGTAGTACTTATTTTGTTTGATACAATTTACAATTGTTGAATTTTTTGACATTCTGAATCTGTTATGTCTATTTGGTTTTGCAGAGTTTTCTAAGTGCACATTAGATTTACACCAAAACTGTTCAGTTCTGGTAATATTTGCATTTAAATTATACTATTTATGGATGGATGTCCAATAAGTATGCATCCTCAGTTTGTCCCAATATATTTGCATATGTGCTGAGCGTGTTCATTAAATATGCAACACATCATATCTAAATATGCAACACATCATAACTAAATATGCAGTACTTCAAAACATGCCAACTACGAAATCATATAGTACATAAACATGTATTTATGCAACACAATGATAATAACAATGCATAATATGTACAATAACTATGTACTAAAGTGATGCTCCGCAAAACAGGGAATAAAAAAAGCTAACTATAGATTCATGAACACAGCAGTGATATATTTCTATTCATTTTTGCCAAAAAAGGTAATTACACGACCAAAAATCCATTTCACGCACAATTCTAATACCAAAACTACTACATTGCTACATATCTAAATACTAAAAACCACCAAGTACCAGTAAGATGAAACAATTCAATACAAAGTTGCACCCTTAAAGGGACACCAAAACAGAAAATTATCCAGAAAAACCCCCGAAGTACAGATTTTCTAATACATCTTTTCATTAGACGGGTAATAAAACTAAGTGTCTTTCTTTCCAGCAAAGAATTTCTTTGCCTCTAACATGATCAAATCCCTTTGCTCGTTCAGTTCTTCTTGAAGAATAGCACAACAATACAATGTCCTTAGTTTTGTCATCAGAGATATGTTCCCCTTCTCCAGGCCAGCATTCCAATTCCTCATGCCTCCCCCCATATATGTCTCCATATGTCGCATTGCGAATTGCCACAATCAGTCTTGTTCTCCGAGTCCCTCCATGGCATCACAAGCCTATCAGGTTTGGCTTTTTCCACTGTATAAGATGATTGATAGCATGAACGGGCTAGAAGGTATCGGGAAAATAGTCGGATTTGCATATAAACAAAAATTAAATATCCATGCATCATAATAAAAGTAAATATGCATCATAGTAAAAGTAAATATGCAACAAAATAAATATAAATATAAATATTCATTAAATATGCACAGAGACAACAAACTCACCAACAAATCAGGAATATGGTCGTATTTATCACGTTCGACCCTCCAACCGACGAGTTATCCGAGAATGTGACATGCCCTTTTCTTCAAATCGAAACAAATCACATAAATGTGCTCACTCTTGCAGATGGGAAAGAAGGACTAGGAAAAAAAGAAATTAATCTATATTTAAAAAAAGAACAAATAATAACAAACAAGCATTAAAACGCGCTTAAACAACAATACCATTTCAATCGCCTGCAATCTGCTTGCGCTAAAATCCCCAAATTCAGCGTCCAAATTTTGTGAAAACAGTGAAAGAAGACCTTCTTCATCCAAATCCTCGGGAGGTGATGCAACCGTTTTCAACTACAAAACAAAAAAAATTAGTTCAACTGAAACAATGACTAAAAAACACAAAAACATAACAAAAAAAAAAACAATGCAATAAAATCATACCGTACAATATATCGTCGCAAAGAACCTCAATGGAGATCCTGCAGCCCTCAGTTGTTCCTTTGCATTCAAAAGGATGGACCATATGTCAATAACTGAAATGCTAATATAAGATCCCGGCCTCATAGACTCAAAGTCTTCCCTCATCAGAATCCGATCACCAAACTTGAAAAGGACATCACACCTACTTATATAAAAAAAAATGTTACAAAATAAATAGAACAAATGATCAACTAAAAATATAATAGATGACAGGAAACTCAAATAAAATATTACATACTTATCTCCACATGGATTCTCAAAAATCCATTTCAAATCATCTTGTGGTTCTTGTTGAGCTTCTCGGCCACGTCAACTTGTCTTGCAACGAAACGGCGGACGAATCCTCTGTTTTCCGTGGATTCCTAAACAACATAAATTATGAAAAACTTACAATCGAACATTGTCTCCATCCGCATTCCGTTCTTCTTCCACATCCGAATTTCCTTGATCATAGTGTCGTGGCGTCTCCAACACAAATTCCCAAACAGATTATTGAAATCTGCGTCACACCAAGACTAAAACTTGGAGCATCATCATACCACTTCTTAAACTCCTCCCTCTGCAACAATGCATCGTCCACCTTCTCCAAAGCAGAAATATTTTCAGCGTTGTTCCAAAACGCCTCATTCTGCTGTGTTTCGCTTACTCCACCTTGATCTTCACTTGTTTTTCCACTATTAAAACAAATAAACTTCCTAGCAACATCCTCAATTTTACCAAAATCAGGATTATCTGAAAAGCCCTTCGGAGCATTCTTGACCAATGAAATGATGTCAACAACATCGGTCGCTATACGAGCCAACTTGGCCAACACCTTCCCAAAGATACCCTATACAAAATGGTAAATCATAATTTATATGTTATACCATCTTCAATTCTTAAAATAAAATACTAAATATGCAGTGTCTTTGTGCTAATTATGCATCAAACATACTCTAAATATGCAAACATCTGAAACAAAAGTGTACAATCCAATTATTACAAAGAAACAATATTATCTAAGCAATGACTGTAAAGTAAATATGCATTATAGTCATACTAAACATGCAGACATGATTGAGCCAACATATGCGGGTGAATATTATTGCTTATATATAATATATGCAAATAAGCATTCTCTAAATATGCATAATATCCATAATAAATATGCAGTAAAAAATAAGCATGCAAAAAACATTGGATTCAAAATTATAAAACTTCAAAGTGGATGTAAATGTACCTGAACATCATCAGCCTCAGAAGATAATCCAGGCACATCCTTTTCCTTGTCAACACCACCCGCCACACATTCAGGAACAACTTCAGACGGGCCTTCACCATCAAACAACCCGTCAAGATATCCCAATCCAAAGCCACCATGATCAATCTCACTTTTGCACCTCTCCTTTAATAGCTCAGACGTCAAAGCCAACATGCTTGGGACTGTTCTAGGAACGTCCCTTGTCAACATAACCACTCTATCAATGTACAAACCCTATTACTGTAAAGACATGTCACACACATAAGATAATTAAACAACCAGCAAAAAAAATATATAGAAAAAATATAAAACTCACAATCAAAAAAAGCAGAGGGCCGTTGAAATAAGTCTTTTTTTTCGAACACCATCTATCGCTGTTTGTAATCAATGTTTTCAAGGTGTACTCACACCAATTCAGCTTCCTAATATTTGTAACATCACCCAAACTCTTCATAATCACGGGATTAATATAACCACATTGTTGTACCGTACCGACTATAATACCATCTACCAAAGCAACAAAGTGCCTCCTAAACCACACACCACCATCCTTATCCGCCATCATTCTCTAACAAACAGTCTCAGGAGTAATTTTATAACCACCATTAGGGGCCATTTCAAAAAAACTATGCCACTCATCAAATACAAAGACAAGTCTCGATTTAGTCTTCTTCTCAATAGGGATAGGTCCATTTGGAAATCCCAGCACCCTTTCAACATCTTTCACATCAACATGTATAGACCTCCCTTTGGGCAATTCAAGTTCACAACTGACAGGGTTAAAGTTGTCCACTGACCAATACACAAGCCGCGATGGAAATTCATCAACCTTTAATTCCAAAGAAATTTACCTAAAACCCATCTCAACCACAAAGATTCTTCTCATGGCCGGCTCTAATTCCTTCATCGCCCAAACTAGAGCCCCTGGCGTCGACCTTGTGCTTATTGTAGGGAATTCATCCTTCGCTTGGGATTTGGTTTTTTTTGTTTCTTAACAGCCGGAGGCTCACTTCCCTCGCCAACCTCCAACCGTGCAAGCTCCTGTCTTTTTTTATTGTTCCTAGCCATTTGCCAACAATAACCTACAAACACAAAAACAATGAAAAAATATATCAGGACAAAACCCTAACTATGTATCAGAAACATTCTATTATAGCAACAAACCCATACTAAATATGTATCAGAAACATTATAACATAGCAACACAACTAACCTACGTATATATACATACAGTTACACCTACTACAAAAAATTGAATACCACTAAAACACAAACTCACAAGTCACAAGGAAAAACACAACCACAGAATGCAACAAAAATCGCAAGAAAACTCATCATTAAATCACAACCTCACCATGAAAAACACAAACAAAGAATGAAAACACAAAATACTAAACCCTAGTTGAAACAAAGCACTGTATAACAACAAATCGAACACAATACTTTCGTTTAACACATAAAACATAAAAACAATTGAAATATAAAATCGAAAAATTCCTAAACAATCGAATGGTTCTACAAAAATTGAACTCCAAATACCTTGTTCTTCCCCACCGATAGTTGAAAAAGAACGGACACTCAACTTGCTAAACGAAATACCGTCTCAGACTTGGGCGTCAATGATGGAGAGATTGAGATGAAAACCGAAAGTGAATCAGTGAAAAGATTAAGAAATTCGAAAATTAACCGTGCCTTGAAAAGCGGGATAAGCAAGAGTGAAGGAAAAGAGATGAACAGACGTGTCTTTTGGGGAGTATGTGGATATTACCAAATTACCCTTAAGTTGGCGGAAATAAGTGTTGGTGGGGAAGGAAACTGAATTAAATCACAACCTTATATTTGTAAAAATCAGTGGGTAGGATGAGTCCACTTGGTCTCACCTAAGGAGGGATGTCACACTTGAACCAAATCATATATATATATATATATATATATATATAACTAGAAGACAAACTTAATAAAAACAATCCATATATATGTATTAAATTGACATTTATGATTTAACTTGAATGTTGTTTTGAGAATTATACCCTTAAAAAGTTATAAGTTTAAAATATCACCGTGATATATATAATAAAAATATATTTCAAAATAATTAAATTTTAATAAAATGATGTGAAATAGTGAAATATGAGTAAAAATTGGATTAAGTCTAAATGATCATATATGCTAGGCAAAAGAAAAAGTAAATAAACTCATTTGATATGTAAAAATTTGACATTTGTTGAGAAAGTGATAAGTTTCTTAAATTATATATTAATTCAAATACTAACGTAACATTCATAAAAAGCTAAGTAAATTAAATAATTACACCAAATTAAAGTGAAAATTAAGAATAAAAAATATTAAAAAATAAATAGTTATACTTGACATTAATAAATTTAGATCGCCAAAATAATTTTAGTCGTTAACCTCATATATCTAGATAGTTTAGGATTAAGCCAAATGAAACATATTATAAACATTGAAAGAATAAAGGTAAATAGTTACAAATATATGTGTCCCTAGCGGAAAATTCTAAAGAAAATTGAATAACTTTCATATAATTGAAAGAATAAAGGTAAATAGCCATCTTTTTCAAACACATCTTTAGCCATTTTGGGGTGTGAAAACCCAATTTGCCCTTAAGTCAATTTGACTGTACAAACCACACACATCCATGTGATTCGACATCGAAGTTCGTGACTCGACATCGAAGTTCTCACATCATCTTATGTGATGACTCGATGTTGAGTCACAACACTTATTATAATCCATTATTTTTTTTTCTCCAAAAAACTTTGAATTCACATATTTTTTTTGTTTTAAATCGGTTTTGCATGTATAATATATCAAATTAATCCTCTTTTCAATATCTATAATTCAACACTCATATTGCATATTTAAAAACGAAAAATACAGGTTCGATTTTTGAAAAAAAATTGAAAGAAAGTTGTCAAGATGGGTATGGTTGATCTCCACCACACTCCATCTTGAGGGGATGTTGAGAATGGGCATATTTGTCATTTCCGTTTTTAGTTACAGCTGGATTGTTTTATTTGTGAAGTTGCTATTTTACCTTTCACGTTTTTCCTTCAGCTTTTTTTTCTTTCCTATAAATACTGTATGCGGGCACTGTAGATGGATAATTTTTGCGTGAATAATAAAACAGAAAAGTTTCCCTCCTTTTTTTGTTCTTAGCTTGATTTTCTTAGTTTGATCGACAATGGCAGCTGTAGAATCGACTACACTGACTACAGGTTTTGGGGGACCCGCACCCAAGAAAACCCTACAGGTTTTGGAGGACCCGCACCCAAGAAATGGGGGTGACGACTACACGGACTCTTACTACTCCACTGGAACCCGCACCCAAGAAATGGGGGGTGACGACTACACGGACTGTGACATGCCGCCGCCACCGAAATGACGACAAAGCAGATGTGGTGGTGGAAGAAAAATCTGGTTTGGAAGAAAACGGTTTGAACAAAGATGTCAAGAAACTCAAAAGCCCACGCAAGATTTTGGTTTTGGAGACGACCACCGAGTTGTACAATACTACTGATCCCAACCCAAGATTTTCCGTTCGTTAAACACAGAACACGAGTTGGCCAGCAGGCAACATCAATCTTACTTTTTACTTTCATCGCACATGCTCTGTTAGACTCTTTCAATAAAAATGAAAAGAATTGAGCAATCTTACTTTCCATTACTTTCATCGCACATGCTCTGTTAGCCTCTTTCAAGCATTTGGGTAAAAATGAAAAGAATTGAACAAACAGAGCTTGTTTTTGATGAGTGAAAATCTGTATGCCCTCTATTATTATGAAAAAATAAATGTTTATAGTTGCTGAAAAATTGAAAATTATGTGCATCATCTCTATCATTACGAGAGACAAACGGTGAGCGTTCAGGACCTAGTTGAGAAAGCTAAGAAGCGAATTGTTTTTCTGGTCTATGCGTTGTTGGATTGTCCTATCTCATGTCATGTAAGTGATTGTTTGTTCATCCCTTTCTTATTGAATGCATGGAGTTTTTATGCGGAGAAATGTAAAAGAGTTTTTGGTGCAGAAATATTTGTTTGTATTGATTCTTCTCAAATTTGGCTTATACAAAATGATCAAGACACCCCTATTTATACTAAGACAACTTCCTAACCAATGGCTAGAATTTATTTAATCTAATGGCTATAGTTAATCCACTAGAATAATCTTCCAAAATATCTACCTCACTAGAACATTCTACAAGCATTCTTACAAATGATATCTAAGATATTTTCACAAGATTTTTCTAAATAAATTCTAGAATTTGGGCCTTTTGGGTTTGGGCTCTTATTTTATCTTTTAACTCAAAACATATTTTCAAGCCTAATATTAATTGGACCCAAATCAAATTTATAATCCAACATTTTGTTTGCCAAAAAGATAGGTTTTCTTTTTCTTTTTTCTTTTTTGCACATGAACCAGGCTATGGTCATGGCCCTTGTAGGTCAACAGTATAATTGCCCTTTTCTTGTTTTTCAAGCGGGATAATTTCACTTTTGGTACCTAAAGTATATACCCGCTTTTTGAGAGTTATCAATATTAGTACCCAAACTTTTAAGAATTAATCAGTCCTGGTACATGCCATTATTTAGACATCTAAAATTAACAGGTCACCTACTGTAGCGGGTCAACAGTGCTTGAAAAAGAGGAAGTGGCGTTTTTCATCAGTTTTTTTCATTATTGTTCATTCCAAACACTCTTTTGAAGATGAAAAACCAAAGTCCAAGTAATTCCAACTCAAGCTCAAGCTCATTCAACCAAAATGCTTCTTTGGAAGAGGTGTATTGCAGCTGTGGAATAAAGTTGCAATTGAAGACCTCATGGACCAAGTATAATCCTGGAAGAAGATTTTGGGCATGTCCTTATTAATTGAAGACCTCATTAATTAATTAGGTTTTTTTAATAGAAGACAACTTATTGTGGATTTTTTCGATGGTTGGACTCTGAAGCTAAAATGTCCACTCGGTCACAATACATTATACTTGGATTGTTGAAGAAGTTTGATAAATTGAAAGATAAACTCAATGGAAGTGTTATCAAAGAGAAAAAAAAATGGAGGCTGAGTTAAGTGCTGTGAAGAGCAGGGAAAAAAAGCTGGAAAAAAGAGACTCGGGACAATGAAATTAGTCTTGTTAGTTAGTGTCGTTAGTTTCATGTTAGCCTTGCAATTGTAATGCAAGTCACTTTGTAATTGTACAAGTTGTTCAATTATTAATAAAATTCATCATTTGCCTACAAGTGAATCTGTTTCAAACACAATGAAATAATGAAACAAACACAACATATTTTTTTGGCTCAAACACAAGACTTCAATACATAATATGTCACAATGTATCAAACACATAATATGTCTCAAATACAATTTCTCAAACACAATAAAAAATAAATACTTGAGCACAAGACTGAAATTGTATCTCGAACACAACTGCTGGAAATATCTCAAACATAATTAAGTGGCATAATACACTCTCAAACATAATACATGAACACAAGACTTAAATTGTCCAAGCACACAGTTACATAAGTCAAGTGGTTTTTCTTGGCTTTTCCCATTTGCTGCAGATCCACTCCCAATTGTTGACCTCAACATTGTCATTGTTATGTAATTCACTCCTTATCTAACAGTGAAAGGTGTATTGATATTTGATGTTTGACCAACCTGTAAAAGAAACAAAAACATTAAGATTTCATTATGCTTACTATTAAAAGAAAACAAAAAGTAAGATGTTAAGTATGCTTACTGTTATTGATGACACCCTGTTAGTGTGCCGTGAAACATTAACCCCCACCCCCCACTGCTAGATCCTCTCTTTCTCTTCACCTGAAATAATTATACAAAAATTAGCAATGAAACATCACTTACATGTAACTTAGCAATGAAAATTGTAGCAATGAAACATCATTCACATGTAATTTTGAAGTCTTGGCTGAAGATTGGCTAGGCAAATTACAAGGTTGTGAATCATCAAGTGGCATTTCATCAGGTACTTGTAAATTGACTGGAGCATTTGATGTTGCTGACTCGGTCTATTTGGGGATTTGCAAGTTCTAGAATTGTGTCCAATTGCTCCACATTTCCTGCACTTCACAGACTTTTGATGCTTTTGATTCTAGGACATATATCACCATCCCATTTCCGAGCCTTGTCCCTATTTACTTGCATTCTTGACATCATTAAATTTCTGACTGTATCAAGCATCGAAATGATTGGTTTGTCCCTTGCTGCAAGTATAAAAGCATTGTAACATTCACACATGTTATTCAGTAAAATGTCACATTTTGAGACAGTGCTAAAATGGACCTAGAGCACTGATTAGCAAGCTTTTTGATTAGCCATTGATATGCATTTTCATCCAAATCTTTGATTTTTCCATCTTAGCATTAAACTCCTCGACTCTGATTGCTTTAGCTGCAGCCCAAAGTGCATTTTTAATTGCAATCTCTGTGAACCCATCCCTCTTCATATTGATGTGTAAATGCCGTACACAAAATCTATTCTCAACTTCGGGAAATAACCTATCAAAAGCATCAATGAGCGCCTTATGTTATCACTCATGAAGGTCCATTGATCATGATTGTCTATCCTTAAGTCATTCTCTAACAGAGACAAAAACCAAATCCAAGAGTCCATATTTTCATTCTCAACTACAGCATATGTAATTGGAAACATTTGGTTATTAGGATCAATGCCAATTGCAGTTAACAATTGCCCACCTGCAGCCCCCTTCAAGAAGCAACCATCAACCCCCACAACCTTTATACAAAATTGGAATCCTTTCTTGCAAGCATCAAAACATATATACAACCTCATGAATATAGGTTGCCCACTCTCACTATCACACACAGTCAGTTTTAACACAACAGTGGATCATGGGTTGGTTCTGAACAACTCCTTACAATAATCCCTAATTCTACTAAATTGTTCCTTAATATTGTCTTGTAGCAACTTCAGGGCTTTTTGTCTAACTCTATAAGCCTGTTGTTTTGACACATTAGCATTGAGTGTTGTGCACAATTCATTCATGCCTAACCTGAGATTTTCTTTGAATTTCTCCATGAATGTTCTCCCCAACCAACCTGACTAATACTAGGGTTATTATAATTCTATGAACAATTTTTATGAACTGGATTATACACTTTCAACTGCCAATTTTTACATTCAGCCTTAAGTCTTCTCTTGTCATTCCACACAAATCCCACAGTCATACCCCTTCTAAGACAATGTGACTCAATTGCAGACTTTGCTTCTTGTTTTGAACTGAAAATAAGTCCTAATTTCAAATCAGGACTTTTAGCTTCAGTTTTGGGGTTGAACTTAGGGAATTTTTTCAAATTATCCTCATCAGGACCATCACTACTCAGAAATTCATCACTATATTCTTCCAGGTCTTCACCCCCTCCCTCCATCCAACATGACATCTCCTCTGCCATCCCTTTCCCTAAGCCTAAAAAACCATCAAGCTCTACATTTGGATCTACTGACATGTCAAATTCCCTATCATCCTCATCCAAATCATAAAATACATCAGAGCCAGAATCAGAGTCACCAGAGTTATTATTAGGCTCAGATGGTTCAGGGACATTGTCTTCATCCAAATCATATTCAGGTTCAGGGACTGATGGCTCAAAAGCTACTCTAGAAAACCATAGGCAAGTGCACCTATCGTTTTGTAGTATAGATTATTGAGTACCGAGTGTCATTCCCACGAGGATTGTAAGTACTAATAATTACCATCTTTTTGTTATTTAATCTAGCAATTTTCAGAGTTTTGTTTGTTAAAATGGAAAATGAAAAATAGAGAATTTAAGATAATTGCAACTTACAAAAAGAAATCAAATAAAAATAGATTGTAGAATGAGAAATCAAGAGATAGAAATGTGTTGAATGTAAATCCTCTAGAATGTTTTTGTGATTCAATCAAGATAAAAATACAACCATAAGCCCTTAAAAAATCAACCCCTTTTAATAAAATCTCATGTTATGTGGACCGTAGAAATTCGATTTAAGTTAAACCCTTTCTCAAGGCGAAAAACTCCTAATCTCAAGTTGATTAACTGAAATCTCTTTCTAGTTAAAACCCCCAAAATTGCATTATAACGATTTATGAATTCCCATATTAGGTTTGACCCTAATTCAGAAGATTTATGTCGTCCTATATCTAGGATTGCATGCAACTCTTTTCACTTATATAGGTTCTTTCCCACCATAAATCTCTCGATTATCCGATGAGGAATAAATATCAAATTAATATACCGGAAATATCAACTTAAATGAAATAAACATGATATAAGTGAATCACACAAGACATGAGAATTTTATTAAAAACATACAAACCTTAATCACAAATCCATTCTAGGGTTCATTACATTCAAACACTAGTAGTTTAGCTACTCATGATTTTGACAAAAGAATAAATTACACAAGAAGATTTAAGTGTTGTAAACATGGTGTACTTATCTTTCTCAAAATCTCAATGACTTCTTCCTTTGATAGATGATGTTGATCCAAGCCTTCTTCTCCAATGTTGCTACAAGCTTACTCCTCCAAAACCTCTTGATCCCAATTCCACTCAAAATTTTAAACACAATGAATCTCTATATGAATGAATATTACATGAATGATTTTCCAACTCAAACTCTTGGCTTTTATAAGCACCATCTTGTGAAATACCATATTAACAAATGCCCCATTTCCATGCTTGTTAGTTGAATCATTGTGTGCACATTCATGGTTGAGTTGGTTGAATCATTGTATACACATGATCATACTTCACTTCCATTGGTTGAGTTGGTTGAATCATTGTGTCCACATGACAATTGAGGAGGAAATTGAGTTTTGGTGCAGCAAGATGAGGTGTGAAAGCTGCTCAAAGGTTGTCAAAAAGCAAAAGTCTCCATTATTTCCGCCAAAAGAAGAAAATTTGTTGAGCTGGAGAGACAACACGGCCGTGCTTTAAAAGCACGGCCAGGCCGTGTTTGTCAAATTTGACGAACACGGCCGTGTTTATAAACACGGTCAGGCCATGTTTTCTTCGCAAAAAGGGGATTTTCTGGCAGGGTGTGCTTTTAAAGACGGTTTGGGCGTGTTTTGATGATTTACGTGTGAAACACGGCCGTGCTTTGTAAGCACGGCCCGGGCGTGTTTTTCTGTTTTTCTTGTTATTCTTCCTTTTGAAGCATGGCCATGTTTCCCAACACACTAGGGGTGTGTTCTGCACGAGATTGAGTCTTCTTGCCTTCTTTTAGACTTTGTTCCTGTTCGTATTTTCATACGAAATCATACGAATTTGCTTCAAGTCTTTACCTTCATCATTCAAAACAAGCCAATGTGATTTTTCTTGATTTTATTGATTAATGAACTAAAAAGTTAGAAAAATTATCTAAAAAGGTTTAAAAAAATGTGAACAAAAATGCACTTATCAAACCGCCTCCAACTTGGAAATTTTGCTTGTCCTCAAGCAATTTCTAAAACAAAGAGTGGAGTTGAAAACAAAAATGAGGTATCTATTTTCACAATTTTGACATGTTTGAAGTAAATCGCTAACCTTTTTATTCCTGATTGAGCCAATCGATTCGTTATTCCAAGTCAACCAATTTGTTAAAAAGAGGGTGAATTCAGTAAATGGAATCGTTTAATCATCACAGTTGTCATATCACAGGAATTGTTAATCATTCGCTTAGACCAAATACAAGAATGTAATGATAAAAGGAGATGTTCAAAAACTCGGGTTTTTTTTTAGTGCATTTTTTTGAAGTAAACTTCCACTAGGTTTAAATTTTGAATGTTTTCCAAAAACTCCTAGGGTGGTTGAAACCATACTCATATTTGTGCTGCCGCTTTACGTAAAAGACAAACATGGGGCTCATGAATGCTCCTAGTTACTAAGCAGCAACAAACAGAGGAGTATAACCTCGATTTGTCCTTTTTTATAAATATATATATATATATTTATTTTTTTCTCGATTTTTTTTCATCTTTTTTTTAACCCGAATAATGATTTCTCCAACGATCATGACATAAAGTATTTAAATTTAAGCAAAGTCCAAACTATTTTCATGACATTAAACTCTTTTGGCCGAATTCATCCTTTTACTAGAGTCACACGGTTTTTAAAACATTTTGGCGATTTGAGTTCAAAAATATGACTTTTTCGGGGGGAAAATTGGTTAAAACAAATTCACAAACAACTTATCGAATTGTAAAAAGAAATATCTCATGTTTATTTGCAAGAGATTTAAAAGTGCATAAAAAAAAACATCCACACAAATTAATTAAAAACGCAATCCCACACAAAACTAAAAAAACAGTAAAAATTATCAAAATATGCTGATAAATCTCACCACCTCCAACTTCAAGGGTCACATTGTCCCCAATGTGAAGAAGGAGATGTGATATAGTCTAGATTAGAAAGCATAAAAAAAAATGAAACAAGAAAAAATACGACCTTCATTGTGGTGGTGGGAAATGTCCTTGCGAAATATGCCATTGTTGGATACGATCCATCATGGCAAAATAGGACTGTTGTTGGTCATATTGTTGTTGTTGCTGTTGTTGAAGATTCATGAAGAATTGTTGTTGTCGTTCTTCAATTCGAGCGTAATGTTGCGTCATCATTTCCCCTTGGCGATCCAATAAAGCTCGCTGCTCCATTTGCTCCAAGCGAATGGCGTGGAGAAGAGATCTAGTATCATCCATAGGGGTTGATGGTTGTCTTGGTGGTTGCCTTGGTGGTTGTGACGCCGAGGGAGCATCAATATCTGGTTCCTCACTTTGATAGGCATCTGTGTTGGAGGCCGGCGGTGCGGGTAGTCGGAATGCATCCGGGTTATAATCACCTTGTGGGTACATCATCTTCCAATTGTTCGGGTCCCGAACCGAAGTGCGAGAAGGATCCGGCAATGGATGTGTGTAGTCTATATTTTTTAACCTTAAAACATAACCCATCCCGCTCCGTTGAATCATTCCCATAGCAATACAAGATTCAAAGTCGATCCGGGTTGGTCCCCGGGCTTGCTCAAGTCCTACGAGGTTATAACCATAATGGATGGCGATAGGAGTAATAAGGCCACCAATGACGATTTTACCTCAGTTTTTCTTGCTCACTTTGAGAAAATGCTTGGCGAGATAAGAACTCGTGTCAGCCAAAGAAGAATTCACCATTGACCATAGAAAATATAGCTCATCAAGTCGGACGACTCCTTCGTTTTCGCCCCGGCCAAATAGTGTACTTGAGAGCACCCGATGGATATAACGGAAGCAAGGATTGACAATGCATGAGGATTTTGATGAAGAAGGATTATATTCCAGCTCATGCGTAATTGCTTGCCAAAATTGTCGATCACGGAACCCCAATGGCTTTATACGCAACCCATTTGTGGGTAAATCATAGATAGAATTAAATTCTGCCAATGTGAGTTGGTGATCATTGTTGAAGAGCCGAAATGTGATACGTCCTTCTTCAGCGTGTCGCCCCGAAGTGATCTCCGCGTCATAGGAACTCAGAAATTCTAATGTGAGACGGATGTAGGTGGGTGTGGCCAGATTCATGAAATAGCCCCACCCAAGTTGATTGAACATCCAATCCACATCTGTACGCAGCCCGAGCCCATCCAATGTGGGATTATCTGAGAATCGTGTGTTAATGATGTGACGTTGGGCTAGACGATGGTATTGAGCTTCATGATCATCATCTCGGAAAGATATACCAAACGGGTTGGTAGGGACCGGTGGGTCAGTACGAGTGGCTCTGCGACCGCCGTGTGTGGGGGCCGCGGAGGATGAAGCATCACCGGTACGTCCTCGTTTCGACATGGGATTCCTATGTCAATATAAACTTATAACAACGTGAAAAACCATTCTAAGAGACATAAACAATATCCCAAGCATGAAAAAGCATCAATTTTAAAATTCCACCATATTAACACCTTTGTTCAACAAGAATCCATCTTCACAAGCTATACACTCCATTTGCAACAATGATTCAACAACATCCCTTTTTCAACAACATCTCAATAATAGCAATTCAACTAAAACAAAGATATCTCAACAACAATTTAGGAACATTAATCATATGACTCCAAGTCTAACTCTTTAAGTTCATGAATATCAAGAACCAATGACCAATTCCTCAATTTAGCAAGATAAAAACATCACAAGAATAATTTCTCATCATTACCACAATAACCAATAAATTTCCACAACAAACTCAATTAAACTCACAAAAATTCACAAGAAATATGTCATAAAAAGAAATTCATGATTTTACCATTAATATCAATTATCCAAATTTTAATTTCCCTACCATTCAATTTTTAGGGCATGAAAAATTGGCAATACAAATTCATGAATTTGCTAACTACAAAATAGGATAATCTTCACAACAACACACAAATAAAATAAATTAAACAAATCAAAATTCGAAATTGAAAGGAAAAGAAGAGAAGATAAGAACAACACATACCTTGAAGACATTGTGAGGAGGAAGAGATGAGAGCCTTGTGATGTGAAAGTGTGTGGTGTGGGTGAAGATTTTTGGAGGAAAAGAGAAAGAATTTGGTGATTTTGGGGTAGGGTTTGAGAAAAGGGGGAGAAAGGAAGAAGAAGAATGGGTTTGGGGAAGAAAATAGGGATAAAATCGGACCCCCCCTGTTTTGTATGTACCGAACACGGCCGTGCTTTCCTGGCCGTGTTTTGTACGCGTTTTTCATCCCAAAAAAAATTTTTTTTTTTCGAAATTAAACACGGGCGTGTTTAAGAACACGCCCAGGCCGTGTTTTCTGCGTGATCTGCCAACATGGCCTGAGTTGAAGAACACGGTCAAGGTGTGTTCGTCAATTGATTGACGAACACGGCCGTGGTGGATAAACACGGCCAGGCCGTGTTTTTATTATTTTCAATTTTTTTTTATTTCACAAAAAATATCGGGTTGCCTCCCGGATAGCGCTTCGTTAACGTCGTATAGTTGGACCTGTTTTACCTCTACTCGTGTGGTGTATTTTGGGGGTCGTCAAGACGGATGGAATCTCGATAACTATCATCGATGGTGCCCCCAAAATAAAGCTTTAGACGATGTCCGTTTACCTTGAATGTTCCCATTTCCTTGTGCGTGATTTCAATAGTCCCGTAAGGGAACACTTGAGTAACAGTGAATGGGCCGGACCACCGGGATTTTAACTTACCTGGAAATAGTCGGAGTCGGGAATTGAAGAGTAACACTTGATCACCAGGTTGAAATTCTCTTGTTTGCTTAATGCGTTTGTCATGCCATTGCTTCGTTCGTTCTTTGTAAATTCTCGAGTTCTCGTATGCCGAATTTCGCCATTCTTCGAGTTTGTTAATCTGCAATAAACGGTTATCTCCTGCACTTGACAAATCATAATTAAGCATTTTAATAGCCTAAAAGGCCTTGTGTTCAAGCTCAACCGGTAAATGACACGCCTTACCATAAACGAGTCGGTATGGAGTAGTTCCTATTGGCATTTTGAAAGTCGTTCTATAAGCCCAAAGAGCATCGTCGAGTTTGAGGGACCAATCCTTTCGAGAGTGTCCAACCGTTTTTTCCAAAATTCTTTTTAATTCGCGGTTGGACACTTCGACTTGACCACTAGTTTAAGGATGATAGGCGGTGGCGACTCGGTGTGTGACACCATAACGTTTTAACACTTTGTCAAATTGACTATTACAAAAGTGAGTGCCTCTATCACTAATGATGGCTCGTGGAGTACCAAATCGGGTAAAAAGTTTTTTGAGAAAATGTACCACCACTCGAGCATCATTTTTAGGCAAGGCTTGAGCTTCTACCCATTTAGACACGTAGTCAACGGCTACCAAAATGTATTTATTGCCAAAAGACGCAGGAAATGGTCCCATAAAATCAATACCCCAAACATCAAAAATTTCGCATACAAGAATACCGTTTTGGGGCATTTCGTTTTTTCGAGAAATATTTCCCGCTCGTTGACAATTATCACAAGTTTCAACATACCATTTTGCGTCTTGGAAAAGTGTAGGCCAATAAAAGCCCGACTCAAGGACCTTTCGTGCCGTGGTATTTGCTTGATAGTGCCCATCGGTGGGTCCTTTGTGACAATGATTCAAAATGGAGATCGTTTCAGGAAGTGCGACACATCTTCGTATGATTTGATCCGCACAAATTCGGAAGAGGTGGGGATCGTCCCAAATATAGTGTTTGAGGTCCGAAAAGAATTTCTTCTTTTGTTGATGGGTCAGCCCTTTCGGTAAAACCTTTCCTGCAAGATAATTAGCAAAATCTGCAAACCAAGGATTATCAATTGAAATTGAGTTCAAGGAAAAGAGTTGCTCATCCGGGAAAGAATCTTTGATATGTCCTTTGTGTTGCTTGTCGGTGTCGGAGTGCTCAAGCCTTGACAGGTGATCGGCGGCCAGATTTTCGGCACCCCGTTTATCTTTGATTTCCACATCGAATTCTTGGAGTAAGAGTACCCATCGGATTAATCGTGGTTTTGCATCATTTTTATCAAGCAAATAACGTAAGGCAAAGTGATCCGTATAGACAATGACTTTTGATAGGATCAAATATGAGCGAAATTTGTCAAATGTGAAAACTACTGCAAGTAACTCCTTTTCTGTAGTTGTGTAATTGGACTGAGCGGGATTTAGAGTTTTACTTGCGTAGTAGATTGGTCGGAAATGCTTATCTTTTCGTTGCCCAAGTACCGCACCTACCGCATAATCGATGGCATCACACATGAGTTCGAATGGTTGAGACCAATCCGGAGCTACCATGATGGGAGAAGTGGTGAGTTTTTCTTTCAAAGTATTGAATGCTTGAAGACATTCATCATTGATATGAAAGACCGCATCCTTCTCCAAGAGGCGAGTGAGTGGCCGGGCAATTTTTCAAAAATCTTTGATAAATCGCCTATAGAACCCGGCATACCCCAAAAAGCTTCGGATTACTTTCATCGTGGTGGGTGGAGGCAATTTGGAAATTGTCTCAACCTTCGCCTTGTCAACTTCAAAGCCCCTGCAAGAAATTTTATGTCCCAAAACAATACCTTCTTGTACCATGAAATGACATTTTTCCCAATTAAGAACCAGGTTAGTTTCTTCACAACGAATGAGGACTTTTTTAAGATTTGCAAGACAAAGATCAAATGAGTCCCCAAAAACCGAGAAGTCATCCATGAAGACTTCCATGATATCTTCTATAAGTTCGTCGAAGATAGCAAGCATGCACCTCTGAAAAGTTGCTTAGGTGCATTGCACAATCCGAAAGGCATGCGGCGATAGGCAAAAGTACCGTAGGGGCAAGTGAAAGTGGTCTTTTCTTGGTCCTCCTGCTATCGGATCTGAAAATAACCTGACATGCCATGAAGGAAGCAATAATACAAGTGACCGGATAATCTTTCAAGCATTTGATCAATAAAAGGTAAAGGAAAATGGTCCTTGCGAGTAGCATCATTGAGTCGTCGTGTCGATGCAAACTCGCCAACATGTTACCGTCCGCATTGGAATAAGTTCATTCTTTTCATTTGGTACCACCGTCATCCCACCTTTCTTTGGAACCACTAGAATCGGACTCACCCACCATCGCCGAAAATTGGATAGATGAGCCCAAAGATCAAGTAATTTGATTACCTCCGCCTTGACTACCTCTTTCATGTTTGGATTTAAACGACGCCAGTGGTAGAACAACCGGCTTGAAATTTTCCTCCATCAATTTTGTGAGTGCAAAAGGAAGGATTTATCCCTTGAATATCGGAGATTTTCCAAGCGATGGCCTTTTATGTTCCCGTAATATTGCCAACAATCTATCCTTTTGATGAGAAGATAAATTAGAGGAAATAATTACGGGAAGTTTGGCGTTCTCGGCTAGAAATGCATATTCCAAGTGTTCGGGTAACTCCTTTAGCTCCAACAGAGGTGGATCCTCAATGGATGGTTTGATATGCCCCACCCGTGAGTTTTCAATTTTTTCGAACTCTTTTCGTGCGCTCGTTGGTTCGTTTTCCTCCAATGCGAGTCTGATTCCCTAAGAAAGGGGTTTTCATCTGATATACCTGCACTTTGAACAATACAAGTCTCCAAGAATTCGTTAGAAATCATGCTTGGTAGAGAATTTGTTATTTCCATATCGATAAGATCAATAGCAAAACATGAGTCATCTTTATCTATCGTATTTTTCATTGATGTAGCGATTTTAAAAATGACTTGTTCATCTTCGACTCTTAAAATTAGTTTGCCATCATGTACGTCAATGATTGCCTTAGCAGTAGCTAAAAATGGACGCCCTAGGATCAAGGGAACTTCGACATCTGTATGCATATCAAGAATTACAAAATCGACAGGAAATATAAACTTATCGACTTTGACCAAAACATCTTCAACAATGCCTCTAGGATACTTAATAGATCTGTCAGCTAATTCCAGGCTCATCCTAGTTGGTTTTGGCTCCCCTAGACCCATTTGTTTGAATAAATCATACGGCATCAAATTAATGCTAGCCCCTAGATCGGCCAATGCCCGATCAACATTCAAATTACCGACATGACAAGGAATAGTGAAACTCCCTGGATCTTTGATTTTCCGAGGTAACTTGTTTTGCAAAATTGCCGAGCATTCCTCATTTAATTGCACCATGGATATTTCTTCAAGCTTCTTCTTATTTGAAAGAAGATCTTTTAGGAACTTGGCATATTTTGGCATCTGTGAAAGAGCTTCAACAAAAGGAATATTGATGTGCAATTGTTTAAATAAATCCAAGAACTTACCAAATTGGTCGTCATGTTTGTCCTTACGCAATCGACTTGGATACGGAATAGGTGGTTGGAATTCCGGTACCATTTTCTTTGTTTCCTTGGATACCTGTTCGTCTTTTTGTTGTATGGGCGTGGGCTCATCCTCCGGCATCCGTACTTCGTCTAGCTTTGTTCCACTCCTTAGAGTGATTGCTTTTACCTGTTCTCTTGGATTTGGCTCGGTGTTGCTAGGTAAGCTCCCTTGTGGCCTTTCGGAGATCATTTTGGCAATTTGACCAATTTGATTTTCCAAGTTGCGAATGGATGCTTCTTGGTTCCTTAAGGAAGTTTCGGTGGATGTGAAACGGGTTTCCGTTGTTTGGACGAATTTGGACAGTAAGTCCTCCAAACTTGGTTTTCGCGGTTGGAAACCGGGAGGTGCAGACAAATTGGGGATTGCGTTTGGATTAGGCTTCTGTTGACCTTGATTTCCCCAACTAAAGTTCGAGTGTTGACGCCAACCTGGATTATAAGTGTTACTGAAAGGATTATTTTGAAAGGGTCGAGATTGATTACCTAGATAATCTACTTGTTCATGCGGCGGTATCGCGTGAGGGCAATCTTGGTGGTTGTGTGATCCTCCACAAGTCTCGCATGAGAAGGCTTGTTGTGGTGGTGGTTTTGGAGCCGCCAACCCGTCGATTTTCTCGAGTCGAGCTTCGACTGCGCGGCTAGTGTAACCACCGCGTCCGCATTATATACTCCCACCGACTGTTGGTTTTTCCTCGTGCGGATTGCCATTGATAGCCATTCATGGCCATTCCTTCTATGAGATCTTGGGCGGCCGGGTGTTTTATTGTTCAATGTCCCCCCGCCGCATCAATCATCTCGCCTTGTCGATGAGAGTAACCCATTGTAAAATGTTTGGACTTGCATCCAAATGGGAAGACCATGATGTGGGCATTTTCGCAAAGAATTCTTTGAATCTCTCCCAAGTGTCGTACAAGGTTTCATCGTCCTCTTGAGTGAATGAAGAGATCTCATTCCTCAATCGTGCGGTTTTAGCGGGTGGGAAATACTTTAGAAGGAATTTTTCCGCCATAATGCTCCATGTTGTGATTGTTCCCTTCGGTAAAGTGTTTAGCCATTGTTTAGCCCGTCCCCGAAGAGTAAATGGGAACAAGCGTAAACGGATGGCATCGTCGGAGACTCCATTTATTTTGAAAGTATCGCAAATTTCGAGGAAATTCGCGATATGATTATTTGGATCTTCGTCCGGTAGGCTGTCGAATTGAACAAATTGTTGCACCATTTGAATGACATTCGGTTTGATTTCAAAATTATTGGCTGCAACAGCGGGCCATACGATACTAGACGACGTACCGTCCATAGATGGCTTGGCGTAGTCGTACATGGTTCTTTGTTGTTCATCCGCCATATCGGGATCCTTGCTTTCGTTAGTATCCTCCTCGTGGTCCGTACTAATACTTTCCTCCGTGTTGCTTGCTACGGCGGTCTCGCGCTTCCAAATTCGGCGGTAGAGTAGGCATGCACTGTGGGTAAACAAGGAGGATAAGTATAATCCAAGACTTACAAAGATAGATACCTAGAAAGACAATTGATGAAAATAAAAAAATGATTAAATTAACAAAAATAAGGTGTTCTTAATATTACAATCCCTTACAACAACGCGCCAAAACTTGATGGCTCAAAAGCTACTCTAGAAAACCATAGGCAAGTGCACCTATCGTTTTGTAGTATAGATTATTGAGTACCGAGTGTCATTCCCACGAGGATTGTAAGTACTAATAATTACCGTCTTTTTGTTATTTAATCTAGCAATTTTCAGAGTTTTGTTTGTTAAAATGGAAAATGAAAAATAGAGAATTTAAGATAATTGCAACTTACAAAAAGAAATCAAATAAAAATAGATTGTAGAATGAGAAATCAAGAGATAGAAATGTGTTGAATGTAAATCCCTCTAGAATGTTTTTGTGATTCAATCAAGATAAAAATACAACCATAAGCCCTTAAGCAAAAATCAACCCCTTTTAATAAAATCTCATGTTATGTGGACCGTAGAAATTCCCGATTTAAGTTAAACCCTTTCTCAAGGCGAAAAACTCCTAATCTCAAGTTGATTAACTGAAATCTCTTTCTAGTTAAAACCCCCAAAATTGCATTATAACGATTTATGAATTCCCATATTAGGTTTGACCCTAATTCAGAAGATTTATGTCGTCCTATATCTAGGATTGCATGCAACTCTTTTCACTTTATATAGTTCTTTCCCACCATAAATCTCTCGATTATCCGATGAGGAATAAATATCAAATTAATATACCGGAAATATCAACTTAAATGAAATAAACATGATATAAGTGAATCACACAAGACATGAGAATTTAATTAAAAACATACAAACCTTAATCACAAATCCATTCTAGGGTTCATTACATCCAAACACTAGTAGTTTAGCTACTCATGATTTTGACAAAAGAATAAATTACACAAGAAGATTTAAGTGTTGTAAACATGGTGTACTTATCTTTCTCAAAATCTCAATGACTTCTTCCTTTGATAGATGATGTTGATCCAAGCCTTCTTCTCCAATGTTGCTACAAGCTTACTCCTCCAAGACCTCTTGATCCCAATTCCACTCAAAATTTTAAACACAATGAATCTCTATATGAATGAATATTACATGAATGATTTTCCAACTCAAACTCTTGGCTTTTATAAGCACCATCTTGTGAAATACCATATTAACAAATGCCCCATTTCCATGCTTGTTAGTTGAATCATTGTGTGCATTCATGGTTGAGTTGGTTGAATCATTGTATACACATGATCATACTTCACTTCCATTGGTTGAGTTGGTTGAATCATTGTGTCCACATGACAATTGAGGAGGAAATTGAGTTTTGGTGCAGCAAGATGAGGTGTGAAAGCTGCTCAAAGGTTGTCAAAAAGCAAAAGTCTCCATTATTTCCGCCAAAAGAAGAAAATTTGTTGAGTGGAGAGAGAAACACGGTACTGTTTTAAAAGCACGGCCGTGTTTATAAACACGCCAAGCCAGGCCGTGTTTATAAACACGCCAGCCGTGTTTTCTTCGCAAAAAGGGATTTTCTGGCGGGTGTGCTTTTAAACACGGTTTGGGCGTGTTTTGATGATTTACGTGTGAAACACGGCCGTGCATCGTAAGCACGGCCGGGCGTGTTTTTCTGTTTTTTTGTTATTCTTCCTTTTGAAGCATGGCCATGTTTCCCAACCACTAGGGGTGTGTTCTTGCACGAGATTGAGTCTTCTTGCCTTCTTTTTAGACTTTGTTCCTGTTCGTATTTTCATACGAAATCATACGAATTTGCTTCAAGTCTTTACCTTCATCATTCAAAACAAGCCAATGTGATTTTTCTTGATTTTATTGATTAATGAACTAAAAAGTTAGAAAAATTATCTAAAAAGGTTTAAAAAAATGTGAACAAAAATGCACTTATCAGGGACATTATCCAGAAATGAGAAGTCAATAAGAGGGTCAATATTTTCTTCCCAATTAGAATAGGTTGCATTATCCGGGGGGGCTCATAGGTTAAGGGGGCTTTTTTCAGAGACATTATCTAGGTGTTCTATATAAATTTCAACCTCTCTACATCTAGAAATCCATTTGACAATCCCGTAAGCTTCAATATCTGTCTCAAAAACACTACTACCCATCTGTAAATACTGCCCATATTTATGCCATATTCTACAATTCGATGAATTATAACCTAATTGTTCTATAAAATCCTTCAATTCAATAAGCCCAAACATCTCCCCATCAACTCTACTAAAATAGTCTACACTACCCCCTACATAATGCCTCACAGGTTCAGTTTTCATTTTTCCCCCATGAAATATTTTTAAAGTGAACAATGTAGCTTCCTCAACAGAATCTATATGACTATAAAAAAATTACCTAAATTAAAATACATACAATATTAAAATACATACAACATACAACATATAATAGTTTCGAATAGCATACATAGTGTAGTTTGGTGTTTTTTGCATCTCCCCACTGCATCTTCTCGCCATTACACCAAGTTCTAACCTTCAATCCAGAAAAAAGGTTTGATTTGGGTAATCTGATTTGGGACAAGGTTCAATTTTGGATTCAATAGGGTTTTAAATTTTGATTTGGGATTGAAATTTTAGGGTTTGTGTAATTTGGGGATCGGATTTTAGGGATTCTTTAATTTGGGGATTTCTCTAAGGTATCAACCAGTTACCTTGGGTATTTTTTTACCTGGAAACCCGCTACAGTAGGTAGACTCGTTAATTTTAGACGTCTGACTAACAACAGGTACCAGGACTGATTAATTCTTAAAAGTTTGGGTACTAATATTGATAACGCCCAAAAAGTGGGTACTAAAAATGAAAATCGCTCATAATTTAGGTACCAAAAGTGAAATTATCCTTTTTTTTCAAGCCATAGTAAGTTACCAATTGGTTTATGAACAATTTCTCCTTCAACCATCCCATACAAATGTTTTTTAACGGGCCCCATAAAAAAAAAGGCACGACAATTCAATTTCATGATAAATGCATAATGGAAGTGGGGACAGACACAACATGTTCATTATAATTATACAATAAATTAGTTCTAAATATGCAATTGACACTGCATTTGATATATTGTATTTTTTTAAACAAATTAAATAAACAAAGTAGTACGGTATAAAAATTCTAGGTATATGAGAATTTAGTCATCTTAACAAAAATAATATGTTATTTCTAAGTAGGCAATATATTAATTTAAAGTATGCAATTCCTACAATAGTTACTATACATAATAATTAAAATACTGCAACATTAATACAAAATATGTACACATATATAAAAAAAGGTATTATAAATATTTAAATTCAATTGTGAAGCCGAACATCAAAGTTTTACACCATGCACCATAACATTTAACCACAAAAAAAAAAACTTGTCCAACTACAAAACATCAAATATTTCCCCTTAAAAAACTATAATTTCTTCTTCCCACATTCCTAGCTTCTTTCAAATTTTTATCTCTTTACTCATTGTCATCGTCAAGCATTATTGTTGAGCAGTACTTGGTACGCTCCGCCATGTAAGTCTCCATGTGTCGCATATCGAATATTCCCATGGATAGTCTAATTGGATTGGATTTTTGAACGGCCATCCCATTTGAACGCATCCTCTGGATACCAAATACTGCGGAAAAAAATATCACATTCAAACAAAAATAACAATTAATAATAAAAAACTAAAAAAAATATTGTATTTTAAAACGAGCCATATCCAGCTACATAAAAAAATTAAAAAACATGTAAAATATACAATCTAATCACCATTATACATAAAAACAAAATGCAGTATAACATACTTAAATATGCATCAAATGATACCTAATTATGCAACACCAAATACAGTATCATTCCAATGGGGAAAGAAAATTAGCTAATAAATGATAATATACATAGATAATAAACTAAATATGCAATACTAATGCACTATTTAAGCAGTAAAAAACCAAGTTACAAATTTCCATACCAAATGGATGCACTTAAACTATGCATTGATTGAAAAATAATACCTAATTATAAAATAACAAAACATAACATTGAAATATAATAAAGCTAAATATGCGGTATAAGAGAGATAATTGTGTAATGTCGGTAAACTAACTATGAGGTAAAAATAAACTAATTATGCATTGAGCTCACTATGCGTTGAATGTAAACTTAGTATGCATTATATCTTATTTAAATATGCAGCAAAATAGATCTAAATATGCAACAAGATAAAAATAATTGTCAGTTTAATAAAGTGAAATATGTGGTATAAGAGAGATAACTATGCAATGTCAATACACTAACTATGCAGTAGGAAGAGCTAAATATGCAATATAATTAAACTAATTATACAGTGCAAATTATCGAATTATGAATTATAATATAACTAAATGTGCAGTATAATATAATTAATTATTCAATACATATAATAAACTCATGCATTATAAATCAATTGGATATTTTTTCCTCATCCTCCCTTCCGATTTATGCCTTCTACCTCATCTTCTAAAAAAACAACACATTTAACTTATACTACCTTCTCAAAAACACACTGAACAACTAACTCCATCTCTCTAAAAAAGAGTAAAATTATACTGAGTTCGATTTCCTCAAAATCGTCCTTCTCCCATTACAAATGAATGACCCCTCTTCACTTTAAAAAAGAAAAAAACTAAACTGAACAGAAACAACCGAAAACTTAAAATCATGCTCGCAAAAATAATTAATACAAATTAACATCATACCTTCAATGATGGCAAATCAGAAGCCTTCGAAAATATACCTAAAACCATAAAATCGAGTGGGTGAAATTAAAAAAAAAAAACTAATTTGACAACTAATTAAAAGGAATAAAGCATTTGTTAGTTATACACAACATACATACATATGGAGAAGACACCATGAAAGTTGTTAAAACTTTAAAACACTACAAGCTTGAATAATTTTTATCGAACTCTCGAGATACAGATGGGTTTAATGGTGGAAAAACTGGAAGAGTAAAACTCAAATAAAAGCCCCCAAATCACGGCAATTCAATATATGTTTTTTTTTCACCGAATATGTGGGCTACATATTACAGATTTGCCCCCATAAAAAAATTCGATAAAAAGATAAGGGAAAATTGCAAAATTAGTCCTATAACTATAAGCAATTTGTAATTTTGGTCCTATAACTGTTGAGTTTGTAAAATTGTTCCTCTAAGTTTGAAAGTTTTTGCAAAATTGGTCCTATATGTTTTATACCTAAGCAATTTCAGTCCTGTAAATTTCAAGTTGTTGCAAAATTGGTCCCTTAGGGTTATTTCATATTTTCAAAATACCAAGAATACCCTTATGCACATAATTGGTTTATTTGACTAAGTGATTTGCCTAAAATGGTATCACGACCCAGGTTTATTAAGAACTTTAAGTTATTTTTATTATATTATGTAATTAACAATTGGTGAGGATAATTTCTCCAAGAAAATGGATCTGGACGAGTGTCTAAGGTGTATTCCCTACAGGAAATATCATCAAATTTTGATGTGTATGCTCAAGACAAGATAAAATATTGGAATAATCAATATGTTGAAAAAGAACTCGAAGGAGACGATAGGAAAACCTTGAGACAATGCGAAAAACAAGCAGCATATTATCTGGGTATCACTTTCGCCCGCAGGTACCTGCCCTGTCTAGAATTTTCAGTTTTAAAATATATTTTAATATATAATTTCCATATTTAATATATATTATAATATAATTTTTATGTATTCTTATATTATATTTAATATTTATAAATTGATAATAATAAATTTTGTAAATAATATTTTATAAATATATATATATATATATATTTCATTTTTTTAATTTAATTTAATTTAAAACGAGGCAGAGCGGGTCGATCCGCCCCGCCCAGTTCTAGGCGCGGGGCAGGTCTGGGTCCTGGCTGACCCCGCCCCATTGCCATCCCTATAAAATTGCTAACTTTAGAAAGATAAAGGACCAAAAATGCTATTTAGCCATAAGGGCAAAATTGTCCAGGACCAAAACTGCAATTTTTAAAGATAAAGGACTAAAATTGCAACTACCCCAAAGTTACAGGACTAAAATTGCAATTTACCCAAAAGATAAATTGCTAAATTGTCCTGCATGAGAGGCAGTTACTTAAAATAGGGGAAAGATCTCCATCCAAATTTATTAATCAATGGTCAATAAAAGTCCTCATGGTCTCTCCTAGGAGGAGTCGTCTCATTTGAACCAATATCTATATATATATATATATATAGGGAGGGGATCCTGTGAGACCACCCCCTAGGTTAGTCCATAAGACCAAATCCACACCATTAAAAACATAAATCAACGGCCAGGATCTAAATGAATCTATGCAACTTTACATAAGAAACTATACATAGGAGGGGGTAAAATAGTAATCTGTCGAAATAAAAATGGTAACCGGATGCTAAAAATTAGGGACGTGATCTTGAATTGATCACGTCCCATAATCAGTGGAAATCCACCCGCGTCAACCCTTCTTCCTCACCACGACATTATCTACCATCATTGACATCAATCTCTTAGACCTCGAAAATTATACAATATACATTTGCAGACGGGAAAAAACATACAATATATTTCGTTAATTGACAAGGTTGTCATCAATTAGAGCAAAGGGATTGTACAATGGCAGAAGATCTTCCCTCCAACGTGATTGGTGAATGTTTCTAAGGTAATATCTTACGATATACTTGCAAAAATATTTAGGAGGAATCACTGAAAAAACACTGAACGCAAAATCGAACCAATTGTATGTTTTTGTTCGTAATTTGTATGTTTAGTATACAACAGATGTATATTTAGTGTACAAACATTGTATACATATTTTACATTTTTTCAAATTTTGAAATTGTCTGTGCATTGTATATTTCTTGTTAGTTTGTATATGTAGTGAAAAATGTTAGTATATTTAGTATATAAATCTTGTATTTGAATATTTATTTCTTAAATATTTACAACTAGTCTGGAGATTGCATATATGTTGCTAATTGTTTTATGTGTATATTTAGCATATTTAACTTGTATACATAGTCATGAGTGTTGTATAATTATAATATAAACTTGTATGATTGTTATATTAGTTTCCCTAATTCCATTTAGTTGGATTGGATATAAATTCCTCTCAAAAAAAAATTGTATGGTGGTTTATATGAACGTAGTTACTAATAATAATAATAATATGTATGTATATGGTTGCATATTGTATAAATAATACATCCATTTTGTTTTTATAATGCTCTGTCTTGTTTAATGTACAACATCACAGAACCAACCAACAATTTCAATGGATGTCAACGGCTCGAAATCTCACCAGACTCAACTAAATATTGGATACCAGAGGTAGAACAAGAAAAGATTCCACGAGTGGGCATGCATTTCGCTACATTGGAAACCGGTATAAAATTTTACAAAGAGTATGGAACAATTAGCGGGTTTGACATCAGAAGGAGCACGACAAAGAAGCTCAAGAACGAAGTAATATATCATGTTACTTAGTTAATGTGATTTGTATAATTATTTGTTCCAGAATGGACAAGGAATAATATTTTACTGTATATTTAATACATTGGGATATATAATTTTTCCTTTTAGTGTTGTATACTTATTTTAGTTAAATTGTTCATATAATTGAGTGTCATTGCATGCCAAATTGGATTTATCATAATGTGAATAATGTGTATTGTTAAAAAATGAAACAACTTGTATTTTTACAAAGCAACCGTGTTTATTTAGTTGATGGGATCTGCATACATATTTGATTGAAATTGTACACTTAGTTATGTGTTCCTGTATATTTAATACAATGCGATCATATAATTTATTGACTTACAATTGTATACTTAATTTTGTCATAGCATTATGTAACCTGTTAATTTATCTTTAAGAATATTTTTGCTTCTCATACATGTATTGCATGTAAAATTACATTGAACTAAATATACAATAAAACAACACTAAGCATACAGAATTATTTAACTATATATACGATTACACTGAACTAACTCTATTATAAACATTACTGAGTATGTAAAAATATTAAACTAAATTTATAATTACACTGAACTAAAAATACAAAACCACTTAAGCACCTATATAACTAAGGATACAATTCCACTTAACCAAGAATACAATTCCACGTTACTAAGTAAACAAATACACTAAACTACTTATACAACAAATAATACAATTCAATTTATCCAATTAAACAAATTCAGCGCCTCTTTAAAGGCTGCTTGTCTCCCGAACTCTCCTCTTCGCGATCTTCGCTTGACATTTTATTAACCACAACTCCTACATAAGAAAAACACACAATTCAGATATCAAAACTTTATACAACGTTATGTTTATATTCCACTTAATGTTGTATATTTATCATAACATATTTGTATATTTAGTATACAACATCTGCATACTTAGTATACAGATGAAATAGAAAAAGATGGGTGCCAGAAAAGAATATAATATAGATTTCAAATATCAACTCCTTGTTTTTTATATATAAACACACCAAGTTCATTTTTTTTTAGTACAAACTGCAAATTTCTACAGGAGCATAACTGTAAAAAGAATAAATAGAAGATGGGTTTCAAGTATCAACTCCTTGTTTACATTCCACTTAATGTTGTATATTTATCATAACATATTTGTATACTTAGTATACAACATCTGTTACTTAGTATACAGAAACAAATACGAACTCCTTCAACTCCCAAAAAAAATTGAAAAGGCGTGACTTAGACTGAAATTGGGCTTTTTGCCTCCTAAAAATCAGGTAGGTGGGATAGGAAAGATTGTATTTTCCTAAAAAACAGGAAGTAACGATTTTTTTTCATAAAACTGATTTAGATGAAAATACAATATTACCCTTACATTCCAAAAATAAGAAAAATGATCTCAACCATTAAAATATTTAAATCAAGGGTTTATATTTGGTCTCATGGACTAACCTAAAGGGATTGGTCTCATTTGAACCAATCCCTATATATATATATATATATATATATATTCATTACTGATCAGCCTTTATCACAAATAAAACGAGGTTCTGAATGCAACATGAATTAATTAGTCATTAATCAAGCAAATAATTTGTGAAGTATAGAATTTAACGACAAAAAAACAGCAAAAAGCAATTGAGGAATGCAAAAGGATACTCAAATCACAGGAACCAAAAAGGGCCAACAAAATTTTCTTGTATACTCATCCACATGGTATCTTCCATTGGAGAACAAATATAATCATTTACGTGCTCTTAATAACATTGTTCTCATTACTAATATCAAAATAACAATGAAAACAGTTTTAGTTACAAATTCAAATTAGGCTTCATTTGGATTGATGGATTTCAAACTAAGAATTTCAAATCCATGGTAACAAATTCAAAGAGCTTGTTTGGGTGATCTCATGATACGGTGAATTTCAAATCCTTAAACATATTTTAAAACTATTTTTTAAGTTGTTGTGATTGATTTCAAATGACTCAATCTAAAATACTTCCACCAAATGCAAATCCAAATGCAACCATAGATTGTGTTTGGATGGAATGATTTATTTGTGGAAAAAAATCCAAATAACTACATAACGACTCAAGAAATAGCTCAAAATAAAAGTTAGGACATAAAATTACCCAAACAAACTCAATGGATTTGTTATTGCAGATTTGAATTCATCAACGTCAAATCCAAAAACGAAGTCTTACATAAAAGTGGAGGTGAGAGACAATACCTGAGCAAACAATAGGCCACAATCAAATCACTGGAGTCAGCAACGGTTTGTTCAAAAAATGCGCTTCCAAGTTTTCAACAACAAGATCTGCCATCGCCTTACGAGTTTCGACCGTGCTAGCTCCCACATGAGGCGAGAGGACAACATTGTCAAGCCCGAGAAGTCGATCCGGTACTTCGGGCTCGTTTTCCAACACATCCAGGCCCGCTCCTCCCAACCGGCCCTCAACAAGAGCAGAAACCAACGCAGCTTCATCAATGTGGGAACCTCTTGCAATGTTGATCACAACTCCGTTTCTTCCCAATGCATCGATCACATCACAATCGACAATGTGGCGAGTTTCGCGCGTTAATGCACACGCCACGATGAGGATTTGAGAGTCTGAGGCTAAGTCGATAACGGAGTGATAGTATTTGTATCTTGAATTTGGTTTTTGTGAACGAGAGTGGTAATTTATTGAACATCCAAAAGCTTCGGCTCTTTTGGCTATGGCGGAGCCGATTCTGCCTAATCCTAGGATGCCCACTGATTTGCCACTGAACTGAAGGGAATGTGAATGAAATATGCGCAGTCAGATGGATGATGGAAACCGATTGGAGCGTCCACTGGCGGATGGTTCGGTTCGGGAATTACTGATGGGTTTTCGCGGGTTTTTGTGAGAGAAAATTCGACTGCTAAAAAAAGTATATGCTTAAAGAAAATTAATGCTGTAATTTTTTTTAAATAAATGGGAATATATAAAAGAAAGAAAAAGGTCCTGATCACAAGCCGATCAGGTAGAAAGTGAAAAATAATGTTAAACTTCAAAAGTGAAAAATAATGTTAAACTAAAAGAAAAAAAAAAAAAAAAAAATACAATTTAAAACGCGAGAAGGGCGTCTTTTTTTAAACGAGAAGATTTTTGGCATAATTAGTTGTTGTTTTAGCATGTGCTTTCAAAATCTTCGCTTGATGGTGTAATGTAGCATATGGAATGTTGGCCCATAATCTTCACACACACAACACCAAAAAAAAAAAAAAGGATCCAGGAGCCACAATTGTCATAGAAACTTTAACTCATACTGACAATTTTATTTGATAATGAACATTACATCCTTCGAATAATCAGACAGGGAAAGACATTGTGTTAATACTTTTCATTTTGCTTTTTTTTTTAGTGGTAGAATTGATTTAGTTAGCAAACGTGATTTATGACCGACCTATCTTTTATCTTTAAAGCTTCCAATTTTTCTTGTTCCTCTTCTTCTTGCTCCTCTTCGTCCTCCATGTCAGGCCATCATTTCCAAGCCACAGCCATTGTGCCTTGAAAATTCTTCGAAGGATCAATTAGAGTTTAACTCGTAGGCTTTCAAAGGTAAGCTTTTGGAGACGTCGATAATTAAATTAATGTTGTAAAAATTAAAAGATAGCGGTCATGGACTCATGAGTTTATATTCAATTAGTCAATTCCACTAGTGCATTTTTATGAAATATAATAATTAGAAGTAATCGATTCATCCAAATGAAATGATTAAAAAAAATCCTACCACAATCACATTTCACAAAATTTTCCTTCAAAGTGGTAATTTTGAAAAATTCTCTCTCATGATACCCATACCCAAAAAAAAAAATTCTCTCTCGTGATATTTTTTAAGACAGTTTTATATGTATCCTTTTAAGCAATAACTTCATGCACGAAATTTTATTTGGTTGAAATTTTAAAAAATTACATTCGAGATTAACAATATAGGGGTAAATGTATCTATCGATGAAATAGGAGGTCGAATAAGGCAATTAAATCACAAAGGAATTGAACAAGGAAGACTGGTGTTTTATTATGACGTCATCATCAATACTCCATAGGTCTCACAACAATGGCATCCAAACATGTTTCTAAATCCTCCGCTGAGGCGGAGTATCACGCGATGGCAGCCACTGTGTACAGTGGTTGCTGAATTTGGGAAAGGATTTGCATCTCTCTCTTTCTTTGCATGTTGAACTTTGGTGTGATAATGAAGCCGCTTTGCACATCACAACCAACCCGGTGTTTCACGAGAGGACCAAACATCTTGATATTAACTGTCATATCGTTCGTAATTAGTATAAAAATGGTGTCATTCTCCCTCAAGACATTTCTACTCATCTTCAATCAGCACTCAAAATGCTGCATTTCACACATTTTGTCCAAGTTAGGAATGTGTCTGTTTAGCTACGTTTTTAGCATACATTTCCTATCAGAGCTGAGATAGTTAGTTTCAGTGACAGGTGGCAGCTAACGATTGGTGAATAGAAAGAAATCTGGAGGGAAAACTGGTTCTATAAATAAGTCATGTAGCTTCATCTTCCTCATATATTGATTGAATAAAATTCTCTTCATTCTTAAGATTACTTTCAGTTTTATTTCAGTTTAACAGATGGATTCATAGCTTATCAACAACGATGTCCAGTTTAGTTGAAGTAATTGAGAAATTAATCTTATACTGTCAAGGAAACGTGAAATAAATTTTTTTTCTCTAAATATTCAAATTCAAAAAAAAAAGACATAAATAAACGTCACGGTGTCATTTGTAATTATCCCTATATTCAAAATTGTATTTGCATCTTGCCTTTACAAATCATTTACATATCCTTAGGGACAGAGTCCCCCCTCTCTTGGAATCTTTGATCCCATCCTCGTCTCTCATAATCATCCTGTTCATCATACAACTCTCTTTCACTACTATAAATACCAATGGATGTCCTCCGAGCCATATCCCGAGCACTTAAAATCTGAAAATATTAGATATAAAGGCATTTTCAGGAGACATCCCTATAAAAGGATTTGCTAGTGACATGGTTCATATTCACTTTGAAGAGTTGGAAAAAAAATCTAGAAGATTTTTGAGTAAAATATATTATAATTACCTTCCGCTTCAGAGGAAGATCTGGCAATTCAAGGACCTTGGCACGCTGTTTCCTCGCTTTATTCCTTTTATTAATCACAACATTTCTTTTTTCAACGAGAAACCGTCGAACCGACGCGATTACAAGGAAAGCGCCAACATAGATTGCATACATCTGCTCGGTAAATTTTAGAGAGGTACAGCAACATTAAACTGATTCAGCAACAAGAAGACAGAGTCTCCGATAGCAACTATAAACAACAACACGGAATGTTTTTAATGGAAACGAACAATTCCAATGAAAATGCTACTTAAAACCCAAGTAATATTTCATATCACAGCTTCTAATTACTGCAATAATGAACTACCGCTTCATAACTTGAAAGCTGGTACACCTCAAATATTCAGAACCACCAGATAGAATTTAAAGTCAATGATGGGATATCCAGATTACATCTAATCCAAGTAAGGGAAGCATGAGCATTCATCCATTCTCGGTGAAGCAACTAAAGCAGCGAATAAACATCCAATTATTATTGGAGATAATAAAGTTTATTATAGTGAAAGACTAAATGTAATTTTAAGATAGATAAATATCAACAAAAAAACTAGCCATGCTGATTGTAGGATTACATGGGACGTTTTTGGTAAAGTTGGTAAAAGTCTGAAATTTTTGCTATAATTTGGTTCATATATAGCAATCCAAGCATGGGAAGAGAGCATATACCAGAAACAGGTAAGGCAGAAACAATATGAATCCATTCGAAAGATCCGCCAAGCTTCAAGTTAAATTTCAAACAAACAAGTCAGAAAGATAATGGAAAAACTTAGAATATTTAAACTAAAAAGCAATTAAGCAACACAAACAGGATCACACCACAACACTCCAATGATGGGTTCAGCGAAGAGGGCACCAAGAACCGTAAGAATAAGAAGATTATAACCAAGAAGAAAAATCACAAATCTACTCTTTTCAGCATCAACTTTGCTGCAGAATAGAATGTCATATTAATATGAGAATGACTGAATGATACCAACAAAGCTAAACATTAAGAACAAAAGAGAACCTAAATTTCCATTTCTTTTCCTTCAAAAACTTCTTAACTTCTATAACCGAATCAGCCCATCTTTCAACATATTCCTGGCCTCTAGTCCTCTGTGGAGCAACTGTACATTGAACTGATGGAAAATGGTATAGAATATTACCCTGCAGATACGTAACCAATAAACAGAGCTAGGGGTTTAACATAGCAGTATTAGTGGGAGTAGTATATAGTGCAAGACTTGTTCAAAATATGGTTTTAGACATGCCACATTTTAAGTAAATGAAAACCAGCAAATATAATAGAGAAAAAGGAAAATCGAGGGGAAAAGTTGGGAGATAGTTTCACATACGAGATAGTATTAAGGGCAAGCTTGGTTTGTTTTCATTTTCATTTTCCATTTTTAGTTGTGAGTATTTTCAGCGGAGTTTTCGAGGTTGTATTTGTTTTTGTGTGACAATGAAAATATGTTTGGAAGAAGTGTTTTATTTTATGGTAGAAATTAAATAATTAAGATTTGTCACTGATTTGTGAGTGGTGGACCCATATTGGAATATTTAAATGTAAGAAGGTGATGTGTAATAATAAGAGTAAGAAGGTGATGTGTAATAATAAGAGTTATTTAAGTCCGCATATTTTGAATTAGGTGTAATGATATTATGTTATGTCTTGGTTTTTGAGAATTTGAAGACTATAGATGTGAAAATTTCTAGTGCAAATTAGGTAAAACAAGCATGATTTCAGATTTTTATACAGTGAAATTCCGAAAAGATGCTTTTGAAAATAAAACCAAACATGTCCTTTCTTCTACATACATCTCAAATTAAAATCTCATGTGATACCCATTTAATGGAGTATCCAGGACAGTTCTCTATTTTTGAATAACAAACTCATCAAAATTTATATGATACCCACATTTCATCAAGGGATAGGTTTGAATCAGCTAGCCTAGTTGATGCATCATTGGAGAAAAAGGGCAGCATTCAACTACTTTTGTAAACAACGAATTCATTTGGCAATCTTAGACTACTTCTTACATCTACTATCCTATGCAACTCCAGTACCTCGTCTCCAAAATAAGAAAGTAAAAGTGGTCCCACACTAGATGTTGTAAGCAATACAACAATATCAAAGTTAATTTGAAGCCACATGCATTATTCAGGGAAAGTATTTTTTCTGGTCTTGTAACTTGGACTATTTGGAGATTGGGTCCTCTAAGTAGTCACCATTAGATTTTGGTCCAATAATCTATTAAAAATTTGGACATTTAGTTCGATTTTGACTGGATTTGTGTAATTTTACGGAAAATTGCTGACTAGACCAGTGGTGCTCCAGCATGACAAGATATTTGTGGATTTTGGTGATTTTGTGCACATTGTCACCCAAACTTTGACACTTCAACGCCCCACCTAAGTGGCAATTTTTGCGCTAAATCGCCAAAATCTCCAAATTTCTTGACATGTCAGCACACCACGGGTCCTAGTCATAGTTGTCAAAGGCGCGCCTGAGGCGCGCCTCAGGCGCAAGGCGCATAAGGCGCACATCACAGCGCCTTGGAGCCTCCCGGGCGAGGCAATTCAAGGAGGCGCGCGCCTAGGCTCTCAGGCGCAGAGGCGCAGGCAGCCTGCCAGGCGCGCCTTCTTCAAACCCAAAGTTTTTTTTAGGGTTTGCTGCATGTATTGGGCCTTTTTAAATTGTGCTTTTAGATGGGCCTTATATTAATTAGGGTTTCTTAAGTTTTGGCCTTATTAAAAGTAAGCCCAACTTTAAGTAAGGAGAAAAGGACATATTTATTGAAATCAAACAACGGCTCTGAAGCTGGACATGCAGCGCACTACACAGAACAGACAGAACAGACAGAACAACGCACAAACCTCTGCTTCTTCCCTCCTCTTCCAAGTTCGAACAGGTTAGTATTTTTTTTCTCTCCTTTCTTTTCTATTCTTTAATGTAGATTCTCTCTTACTTGTCCTTTTTCTCTCTCTTTTTTTCTCTTTTTTACTTCAGCAAAATATAAGATTCAGTTTTTTAAAGTATATTTTTCTATTTTTCAGAATTATGGAGGCAAATAATAATTCTAGAAAGGACCCAGCATGGAAATATGTGCATATTGCTAATCCACCAAGCACAAATAATCTTATTTGTGCCTTTTGTGCTAAAGTTACGAAAGGAGGGATTTACCGTGCAAAGCAACACCTAGTTTGTTTGTTATATATGTTTTTTTTTTTTTTTTTTTTGCGCCTCACTTCAAAAAGGCGCGCGCCTTATTTTGCGCCTTGCGCCTCAGGCTCCGGGAGCCCTTGCGCCTTTGTGCGCCTTGAGCCTTTGACAACTATGGTCCTAGTTAGCAATTTCCGGTAACATTATACAATTTCAGTCAACAACGGATTAAATTATATTTTTTAAAGGGTATGTTTGTCTAGCATCTCCCAAACATCAGTTCTTCCCATAGTCTTCCCCACCAACACATCACGCTTCCCGATACATTTCTTTATTAATATACACATTTCTCAATATATAATCACATCAAACCCCTCTTCCGCCAAAAACTTCCCACAATCACTAAACAAACATGCCCTTAAGAGATATTGGGCCAAAATTTAAAGGTCGTTACTTAGACGACTAAATTTCCAAATAGTTCAAGTTATGTGACCAAAATAACCTTTACTAAAGTCTAAAGCATACCATATGTAGATAATAAAAACTATGGCTGACCTCTTCGTCCACTTTTGGCTTACCCTCAAATCGTAGTAGCACTGGTAGCATGTACGAGTCATCATCCTGGAGAAGCTAAAAATAATATAGTAAAACATAGCATAGATATAAAGATTTTCGAGTATGCCCACATGCACAAACACGAGCATAACCAAAATCACAGAAAGTGACAAACAGTACATGGAGTCCTGGACACACATTTAACCAGCAAACTAAAGTTGTGGAATAAGAAAATGGAAATCAATTGTTAAAATTGTTAAAAAAAATAGATATATTGATAGACAACTAATTCAAATAGTATCTAAGCTCAAAACCAATGATATTCAAATTGAATGGCATTTGACCAACTTCGACAAAAAACCAACCAACTCGAATGTGGTGGAAAGATATAAGAAAATGGAAATCAATTGTTAGAATTGTTTAAAAAATAGATATATTGATAGACAACTAATTCAAGTAGTAACTAAGCTCAAAACCGATGATATTCAAATTGAATGGCATTTGACCAACTTCGAAAAAAAACCAACCAACTCAAATGTGGTGGAAAGGTAGAAAGTATCATTTTTCTATGAATAGAAAATTACTATCTTCCATCAATTGTCAAAGTGAGGTTTTACATTACCATCTTTTCAGTAGTCTCCATATCGAGATATGGAGCAAGTTCTTCAGCTGCGACAACACCACCATTTAGAGCTATGTATTGTCCAATCTACAGAAATATTTCGGCAAAAGAAATCATCACGGAAGTCTTTTTCTGATAGGTTGAAGGATCCTAATCAATCAGGCCAGACTCATATATATGATTAAAGAAGATAAAAATGAAAAAGGCTAAACAACTTCATGTTCTTGGTAAGCACGGGTCAATCATTCCACATGTCCCATGCGGGGCATGTGGAATGGAATACAAGGAAGAAGTGTGGAGAATCATATCCACTTGGTATGATGAGAAATTGCAAAGTTTAGAAGATAAACATAAATTGTAAGGGTAAACTAAATATAAAATTAACATGATGCAACGATATCACTAAGTAATGGATCACGAAAATCATTACTCAATTATTACCATCTTCCACCTCTTTTCTTCAATTCCTTGGTTGGGATCACCATCCCCGAATACAATAGAAAAAACCTGAAAAGCATAATTTACCAAGAATTTATCTTTAAAATGTGGGAAGAAACCATAAGTACACAATCCACTGTTCGAATGTTTCTCTTACATCTTCAATTAATTTCCCACTGCAAAAGTAGCTAAATGCTTTGCGAATGAACTCTACAGCAGAATAAGCTCTGAATAAAAAAAAAAATTCGATACGTGAGGTGAGAATTACCTCAAATTTCTCAAGAGAGAGAGAGTGGGAGAGAGACAAGTATATGGTGACATTATTCTTCTATCACCAAGTCAGATAAGTTGGACAAAACTAATGATTAGGCCAGAGAAGAGAACGAGGTTGATTACTGTCTTGCTAATGTTTCTGATATCCAGAGTGGCTTAATTTTGGCACTTACATACTTTCTTTGGTCTGCCTATTACAACTAAACCTATATAAATTAATAATCTCGGGACTGCCAAAATCTATTAATTTAGTGAGAAATTAAATAATCGATATTAACAATTAATTTATAGAATTTTGTCTCTTACAAGAGAGCATAATCCACTTTGCATTGTTCAGTAGCATAATAGAAGCAAAAGGGAAGTAAGTAACTCAAAGATTATCAATTTGTCACTCACACTAACAGAAACATGTAACACTCTTAGCTATTATATGGTGTCAAAAGATCTTAGTTTTTTGTCAATTATTATCTGAATCACTCTTCAGAAGCCATGAACAGCAAAAATTGCAATTGAGAAATAGCCATAAAGTTTGAATAATATCCAAAATTCAGTAATTGACATGCAAAGGTTAAGACTTGTACGCAATAATTCCCGGAACTGCCAAAATCAGTGGGATAACACTAGATGCAGCCAGTGACATCCCAAACGAAATCTTCACTAGAGAAACAACTGCCATCTGTGGCACAAAAATTTCATTATTAAAACATAAACATCATAACCATCAATCAGTCACAAACAAATGCCCATTACCTTCCCCTTTTTCAACAACGATTCAATTTTTACCCTAAAAAACTTGGCAGCAAGCTTCAATCGATAATATTTGGAAAAAACATAAACAACACCACCTTCATCCGACACCTATTAAAGAAAGAGCATCACAACCATAAGCATTCAGCAGGATTTCCACATCATCAAAACCTTAAAGCATGAAAAAAGACCTCTAAGAAGCCATTAGTGTCAGCAGCAAGAGCCTGAAGAGTTTTTTGAGCTTGATTCAACTTGAGGCTGGCTTTGCTCACAACGTCAGCAATGGCGATTCTCCTCCCGCTGGAGTCAGTGGCGTCCATCGCTCGCTTCCACACATCGGACGGCAATTTATCGCTTTCGGCACTACAGCACCGAAATTTTTTTGGTTGGGTAAGATTCAGGGATGTGAGAGCCCTAAATTTTGTGGACCGGAGAGTAGTAAAATAGTGCAATTGCGAGGGCTTAAACGGTTTCGGGGAGAGGCTCAGAGAGTGGAGTTTTGGGGTCGGTGTACCAGCCAAAGAGTAACCGGATATCTGCGCCATTGATTATAGCTTTATTTTGCAGATTTTTTTCGTATGGCAGTTTCTGGGTTTGAGTAGTTCAGGTTAGAGGCTTCAGAATTAGGGTTTTCGGGTAAATGGAGAGACACGGATGCCATGGATACCTTTGTTGTGAAGATTTCTTGAAGGGGGGGCGTCGGGGTTTTCGGTTTCAGTTTTATGTTTATCTTTATCATTAATCTTTGTTTTGTTCTCAAGTACAAATATATTTTTACCAAAATCTGGTGGGGTGAAAGTCCTTTTCAAAGTCCAATTTTTTTTTTTGAAATTAAAAAAAAATTATATGAAAATTATAATGGGATTTATCCGGTAATAAACTTAGCCGTAGATAGTGCCATTAATTGAAAAAATATTGGGGCAATTTATCAAATTATGGTAAATTAAAAATAATGCCAAAAAAGAATATTTTCCTCTTTTTAAGTGAAAACAGAGTCCGTGGCTCTGTTTTTTAATAAATTTGAGAAAACACTATTACAAGGGTTGTTTTCTAATTAAATTTGAGAAACAGTATTCCAAGGGTTGTGTTCTAGTTACTTTTATTTTTTTGGTAAAATAGTTCTGAAATTCTTAATTAATAAGAATTTTAAAATGTAAATTATATTTATACATTCTTTAATAGCTCCATGAATTTATTTTATACAGTAAAACTTTTAATTTACTCATATTATACCCTGTACGTATGAATAATGAAAAATTAATTTTGTTTCGCATACACATTTTGAAGTTTACTTGGTCGATAGATAGTGGCATTTTAAAATGATCATACATCTAACAAGTCGAAATCCTTAATTCATAGCAGGTAAATATGGTAGGTTTGGGCCATCTGGCCTGACCCAACCCTTTGTCAGCTCTAAATTTTAATAGTTAAATACAGAACGAGGAAAAATAATTTTTAAGTGCTTTACATTAATAAATTCATAATTATTAATTTTTATATTCCAATCATAAGTATAAATACAATTCATATAAAAAATAATATTAAAATAATTTTTTTTTATTTCTGAATAATTAATTTATATTTGTATTTTACACCTACGTATACGAGTCCGTATATAAATTAATTTCATATTTTCTGCCGACTTTTTATTTTACTTTTAATAAATATTCATAACATACTCGTAATATTGAATGCCGAATTTTTCTGTCTCATATTAATTAGGAATTAAGGATTTCGACCTAGTACGTATTGATTATTTCAAAATGCCACCATTGATCGACCTGGCAAACTTTAAAATGTGTACGGGGAACAACAATATTTTTTAATTATTCGTACGTATGTAGTATAATACGATTAAAATTTTTATTGTATAAAAAATTTCATAGAGCTATTCAGGAATGTATAGATATAATTTACATTTCAGAATTCATATTAATCTTAAATTTCATAACTATGTTTAAAAAAAAAAAAAAAAAAAAAAACAACTAGAAAACAGAGCCACAGACTCTCTGTTTTCACCTATTAGAGGATTTTTTTTTTTGGCATTGAGTTACGCACGCATACTTTACCGGGGATAGAAATTCATTTTGGCCTCTAAATATAGAGCTCAACCCGATTTTTTGTCGGCTCGGGCTGAAATTTACAGCTCTATGGATTACACCATGAGTGTCAAGAGTCAGATATATTTTCAAAATTGAATAGTGCAATTTGTGCAAACCTTCACGACAATGATGAGGTGCGAATTGTATTTTATATATTTATCTAAATTAGTTAGATTTTTCTATTTAAATTTTAAACTTAATGTATTTGGTGTAGTTAAATTCCTCCGGGATTGAAGTTACGACTCTATTAAAGATTTCAAGAAAGCCTATGTTTGAAGTGAGATTTTGAAGATACAAGTTCGAAAAGATGTCTAATATATGAGTTCTCATCATCCATTGTCCACTGCTAAAGACAAAAGGTTGAACGTTGATAATATCAAGGAGGAGTTTTTTTTCTTTTTCTTTTTTGAGGAATTTCATTTTTTTTATATATTAAAGATTACCATTGTTTGTTTGGATTAGATGTGCATGATAATGTGTGATCATTAACAGTAACTAGTTTTTTACCCGTATATATGTGAGGCATCTGTTTTATACTATTATAGGTATATTTTTTCTAATAATTCTATGAAATTATATATCTTGTATTTTAGGATGACAACATTCTCGAACTATCCCAGTTAGTAACCAAATAGAATGGAACATGAAATCCCCAGTTAATTGGATGATGGAAGCGAGTATGGGGATTCTCCGCTTCTCTAGAATCGGGGATGCGACATGGATGATATGTATATCCCCGTCCTCCTTCTAATTCATAGTTAAATGAGAATTTTCCGTTCCATCCTCATTCTTCGAATATGTATATTATATTTATCTATTATTGATATTAATTTTATTTTATTCGATAAAACATATTTAAAAAAACATTATTTCTGCGTGGTACCTCAAAATTGCATGAAAATTTCATTTTTGATGAAAAAATTGTTTAAGAGAATATTTTATTTTCCCAAACATTATCGTCTGACGTGTGAACAATACCATTTAAATCGCGAGAAAACATACCAAAAAATAATTATTTTGAATATAAATCATACAATTAAATAATAAAAAAATAAATCATTATAAATTATTTTAAGAAAAAAGTTGTTTAAATACGAAATATTTGGTTGTGTAACTATAGATAATATCAATTTATAGAACATGTTTATCTATAAGAAATTAAAAATTTGGAAAAAAAAAATTACGCAATGTTGATTTATTTTACTACCCCAATGCTGAATATTTATTCAAATGTATTTTCAATACAATGAACTGTAAAATCATTTCAAATTCTAATATATTTTGGGGTTTAGAAAGCTAAAAAATTGTCAAAATTATTAAATAAATAAATAAAAAAAGTCATGTTTTATATTTAACAACACAATTTTAAGGGATTAAATATTTCAAAAAATACTATTTTATTTTTATATACACATACATATCAAAAAATAATCAAATAGACAAATTCATATCTAATTCCATATGTACAAATTTCAAACTTGAATATCAAAATTGGTGATAAATAGGAAACATAATTTCTATTAAAATTAAAAGTACATTAATATATAAGAAAATAATTTTCTATATATATAATATACTATCAATATAATTTAATATTAAATAAATATTAATTTTCTTCTTACATAAATGTATATAATATTGTGTATGGATATGTGTGATATATAAAGTTTGGATACATATTTTGAGATATTTTCTCAATCAAAATAAGTATTTTTAATTGAACTTAATCAATTTAAATATAAATATAATTATTAAACAAATGTGTTAAGCCCAAATAAAAACTATATAAATATCATAAATAACCAAATATATGAATATACAGATATATAATAGCTTGAATGCATAAATTTTTTAAACCTCATTATTATTTATAAATTAATGAGTAAATATTTCTTAGATTTTTTTATTTATTATATTTTTATTTTATTATGCAATATGAGTGTCAAACTGAAGATTCTAAAAAATTGATTAATTTAATATATTATTCATCAAAAAATGGATCAAAAATAAAAAAAGTTATTAATTTTTTTTAAAAGAAAAAAATAAATACAATAATTAATGAAGTATACATATATTTGGAAAATTAATTTTACATAATTTTATTTTTTATATCATTTTAAAAAAGTGATTATTTAAAGAAAGTTGACTACCAAAAATAATTGAATACCCAATATTTTTCACAAAACTACTATTTATAGCACAAAACAATGGGCAGAAAAATCTTCTCATACTATTTCCAGAAGCGCCTATATATATATATATATATATATATATATATAATCAGGGTTATATGATTATATAATATATAATATATATAAACAATCCAAAAAACTAATTAGTATAATATATATATATATATTTCGTTTATGCTTTATTATAATATATATAAAAATATAAATATATTATATATATTTATTTCTTTTATGCTTTGTTATTTTCTGCATTTCATTTCAATCCTTATATATATATATATATATATATATATATATATATATATGGGCAGGGTTATATGGTACACATGCTTTATGTAAGTACGTAGGACCAAATCTTAACCATAGATCAACAAATTTCAATGGCTAATATTAAAGATGCATAAAATATATAAAAAGCTTAATTAAATAGATATATGGGTATATTAGTCCAAAACATACAATCAAATCCCATGAAAATAGGAGCAGTTACCAACAATATATCTTACCATCCAAAACAAAATCAAAATCATGAATAAATTATGTCAATTAAAGTCTTCTGCTTCACCAAGACATTTGATACCTCCGTAAATCATTAAATTAAAATCTGAAAAAAAAAAAACTGCTATCTCTATAAATCGTTGCTTTGTTTAGATATATATAAAGTGTTGCTTAATTGTTGTAATAAAGGTGCTTATGAACATGAACAATGTTGCTTATTTATTGATTCTAATTTGCATTCTTATAGTAAAATTTTCTGCTGAAGAAACTGTCATTTTATGCACAAAAAAAAAAGTGCTTACATAACAGACTCATATTGCTTGTTCATTGAGTATATGTTGCATATGCACAACAAAAAATATCAAATGGTGTCTCCTAGCGTATACGAAAAATTAATGTGCTAACTATCTACATATTTTTTGCTTATCTATTAAATATATGTTGCATATTCACTGTCAATTAAATTCATTTCATGAGTTTTGCATTTTTAAGACCAATCATTTGCTTATGTATCTATAAAGTATTGCTTAATTGTTCTTATAAAGTTGCTTATGATCATGAACACTATTGTTTATTTATTGACTCTATGTTCCATACTTCACTACACAATAGATGTTTAAAATATACTCTGGTATATTTTAGTAATAATACATTGGAAAGGCAGGATTAATAATATGCCTGAGCAACGGACGGAGTGTACAAACAATTTATGAAGCCCAACAGGAATTTAAATTTCAGACACCAAAAATTCTTCATAAATTGTGTCAAAGCAAATACTGGGCCATCAAAAATTTATCGCTTGTATAAACAACATTGCATATGTTATACCATAATATTGCTTATATAGCATTTACATCTTGCTTAACAACTCTAAAAATTAAACCAAACCCAACCACAAATTTAAAAATTCAAACCAACATGTACTGTTCAACCATTTGTTTAAAATAAAAAAACAACATCGTTTTGCTATAATCCTACGTTGTTTCAGCAAACTTCTTCGCCTCTCCCAGATTCAATTCCCTCTGCTCATTCACATCATCCAAACAAATCGCAACGGCATATTTCCTGCACATTATCAATATTTGCGCCTCATTGTTTTTCTCCAGCCCACCCTCCAAATTTCTGATACCTCATCCCACATACGTCTCCATGTGACACATAGTGAAAATGGTTGTTTCTTGGACTTTGCAAAATTGTGCATCATCTGTTACCTTTTTTAGTGCATTTTCAAGCAACATAATTATATCAACAATATTCGTACCAAGACATGACAACTTTTACAAGACTCTGGATGCATATTCCTGGTAAAAATATTGACAAAAAATATTAAATACATAACAAAATTAATAATTGCATAAGCATACAATTATATAAACTAATCAATCTACTCAAAGCCACAACAAAAACATCTAAAAAATAACCCATTTATGCTATGAAAGCATCATTTTATATCAACACAAGCAGAATATTTGGTTTTAATAAGCAATATATTTGTACCAAGTATTTTTTGTCTTTATAAGCAGTATTTACTACACACATAAGCAAGTTGTACTACCAGCATAAGCAACTCATATACATGTATCCATACTATCATCTATAAAATCATAGTTACAACAAAATAAGAAACATTTTCTCCCTACGTAAGCAAGATCTTTCTGCTTAATAAGCAAATATTTGACAGTAAAAAACAAATGAATCTCTGCAACGTACAAGAAATATTTTTTGTCTATGATAAGCATAAAAACAAACAAGCATAAGCATAATATAAATCATACATAAGCAGAAAATAAAACCTACATAAGCATAATTAGCAATAGAAATAAGCAGAGCAAAAACCCTATTTAAACCCACAACAGAGCCTAACTATGCAGTTAGAATAACATGAATAAGCAGTATTACGAAACTCAATAAGCATTTGTACATATTTGACGCAAAAACAGAGCATTTTAAACCCTAATTTCCTAATTTTTCATCGTGTTACATCAAAAACTAAAAATAAAAAATAGCAAGAACTTACCCAAACTCAAAACTAAAATCAAGAACATATAAACATCCTAAAAATGCAACAATAGCCCCAAAAAACCAACAAAAATAAAGTAAAAAATAGAAAACCACAATTATTCTAGGGTTCTAGGTTTTTAAAAAAATGCAACAATAAATAAAAAAAACTATAAAAAAATAGAAATCCAGACATTATCATATGTTTTTGCAAAGGATATGTTTAGAGAAGGAGTTTTGTAACCCATAAATTCTTGAAAAAAATTCCGAAAGATGAATTAAAAAAAACCTTGTTCCAACTACAATGTGGTCGTCGACTCGGAGAAGAAGGTGAGGCCATTCAGACGACTCGGAGATGGTGCCACTTCGAATAATTGTCGTCGAGTTGCTGCCGCTTCGAAGAACAACCAGAGGTGAAGAAATCTTTCGCGAGGGAGATGTAAAGAAATCTTTAACAGGGATAGATTGAGAGTTTCGACCGAGTGAGATTTTCGTCCGAGAGAGTTTTACTTATTTCAGTTTTCGTAGACTCCAAAGAGAATAAATGAATGAGAGATCACGATTAAACCGATCCTTAATTCTAGGAATATGAAAAACCACTACCAAATATAACCCCCCTAATAATTGATATAAAATATGATTTACCAAAAAGCTCTTTTCTTCAATTAATTAACCATTAAAAAAGGACAAAAACTGATTAATTTAGACCGTTTAAAAAATAACTCAACGCTGCAGATTTGGTCTCACATACTCACATAACATAGGTGGGACTCACCAGATCTAAATCACATATATATATATATATATAATGGGTTCTCCCATTTGGGGTGAGTCCATAGGACCCAATTCTAACCATATATTAACATTTTTGGGTGGTCCAGATTTTTAAAAGGTTTTATATATTTTTTTTTTGTTTCAACAACTAAGAAGGGTATGGTGGTTATTTTACAATATTGAATCAGTTATTGAGATTTGATGAGATCTCAATTACGTTCAATTTGCTTCCCCCTTCACGCGACACGTGCTTTCAGTTTTTGAGTAACCCATATCCCTCATATTCACGTTTTTTTTTCTCCAGCGTATCATGTTGTTAACTGCTTATGTAATATAATCATATTGCATGTGTAGTATAACCATATTGCATGTGTAATTTAATCATATTTGTGTTGCATATGTAGTGTATATTTGTTGCTTATTACTTGCTTATGTAGTTAATGTATTTGTGTTGCATATGTAGTGTATTCGTTGCTTATGTAGTATGAGTTTGTTGCTCATGATTTGCTTATGTAATTAATGTATATGTGGTGCATACGTAATGTATATTCGTTGCTTATGTAGTATGAGTTTGTTGCTTATGACTTGCTTATGTAGTTAACGTAATTGTGATGCAAACGTAGTGTATATTCGTTGCTTATGTAGTATAGACTTGCTGCTTATGTAGTATGTGTTGTTGCTTATGACTTGCTTATGTAGTTAATATATATGTGGTGCACACGTAGTATATATTCGTTGCTTATGTAGTATAGATTTGTCGCTTATGTAGTATGAATTTGTTGCTCGTGACTTGCTTATGAGTTAATATATCTAAAAACATCATGATACATCTATACAAGCAACAAATTACATCTTCATGAGCAACCTTCGAACTGTAATCGAGTTCTAGCAACTATGGCGAATTGTCTGCAATATTTTTCAGCCCCTGGCAATGCATTGAAGAAGAAAGATGAAGGATTTCTCACAGTAGTGCGTTGAAGAAGAAGGAACTGGATTGTTACGTTGATTTTGCTTTGAGATTTGAAAGGATTGCGTGAATCCCGTGAATATTGCTGAATAACGTGAATATTGGGCTATTTTGGAGGATGACTAATTTACCCCTGTGTTTAATTAACTAACTTGTAATTTGTAATTTTATCTCTTAAATTGCAGCCCTTGAAAAAACTAGATATATGGCAAGGATTGGTCTCTACGGACTCACCCTATGAGGTGGTTTCATATAACCCTCTCCATATAGGGGTGGGCATCGGGTCGGGTATTCGGGTCGGGTACCCGAAAAAATCGGGTGGCTATTTTGGGTACCCGACCCCTACCCGAAGAAATCGGGTACCCGACTTTTCGGGTACCCGAAAAAGTCGGGTACCCGCGGGTTGTCATTTTCGGGTTAATTAATATCCCCAAACAGGAAAGAAAAGAGCCCACGTAATGATTTTCAACAGAGAATTAACAAGGGGAAACTCTATAATTAACAAGCAATAACCAAGATTTGAGTAGCCAAACACTAAATTAATATTGAACCCACGAATCAATTACAGAAAATGGGCAACTGAAAATTGAAAAAAAAAAATATGCTGGGAGGAGCGATGGTGGCGACCGAGCGGCGAGCGGCGGCTGGAGGCTGGAGTTGTGGTGCGTGGAGCAGTGTGGAAGCGACCGAGCAGCGGACTGAAAATATCTCGTGTGTGCCATGTGGTGGGTGACTGCGTGGAGCAGCGGACGTCGTCCGCTGGAGGCTGGAGGGAGGAGCAGCGGAAGCGACCGAGCGGCGGCTGGAGGCTGAAGCTGTGGAGTGTGGACGTACGGCTAGAGACGAGACAGAGGTTGTTGAGTGTTATTTTTAATATATCGGGTACCCGATATCCGGTCGGGTATTTTTCCAATACCCGACCCCGACCCGATTTTTTATATATCGGGTAGCGGGTACCCGATACCCGCAATTTTATGTAAAATACCCGACCGATCGGGTAATATCCGACGGCCTCCTGCACCAAACCAAACCGAATGCCCACCCATATCTCCATATATATATATATATATATATATATATATGGAAAAAAAATTATCAACCCGAACTTTGCGTGGTTTTACACTTTGCAACCTCACCGTTTTTTTTATTAGTTGCAACATGTACTGTGCGTGTTTTACAATTTGCATCCTCCGGTGCACCTGAGTAAGAATATTCCAGGAATATTCGGTCATGTGCATGGCATGCTCCTTCCTGAGGACTGTTTTCGTCATTTCAAGTCATTAGTTTTTTTTTTTTTTAAATAGTGTTACTGCATGTGTAAAGTTTTTTTTAAAAACATATGAAAATGTTAAAAAAAACTATAATTTGTATTAAAAATCTGATTTTTTTTGAAATATTGAAAAACATTTTAATTTCTAAAATAGACAAACTCAAAATTATTTTGAAAAAGTTATTATTAAACTAAAAGATGTTTAAAAATCTGAAAATTTGTTTAAAAATCTAAAAAAATTTGTTAAAAATCTAACAATTATTTGAAATATTAAATATAAAATTAAAAAAATCTGAAAATTGTTTAAAAATATGATTTTTTTAAATAATGAAAAACATTTTAATTTCTAAAATAGAAAAACTCAAAAATATTTTGAAAAAGTTATTATTAAAATAAAAGATGTTTATAAATCTGAAAATTTGTTTAAAAATCTAAAACATTTGTTACAAATCTAACAATTATTTGAAATATTAAAATATAAACTTATAAAAAGCTGAAAAATTGTTTAAAAATATGATTTTTTTTTAAAATATTGAAAAACATTTTAATTTATAAAATAGAAAAACTCAAAATTATTTTGAAAAAGTTATTATTAAACTAAAAGATGTTAAAAAATCCGAAAATTTGTTTAAAAATCTAAAAAATTCGTTAAAAATCTAACAATTATTTGAAATATTAAAATATAAAATTTAAAGAAAAGCTGAAAATTGTTTAAAAATATGATTTTTTTTTAAATATTGAAAAACATTTTAATTTCTAAAATAGAAAAACTCAAAATTATTTTGAAAAAGTTATTATTAAAATAAAAGATGTTTAAAAATCTGAAATTTGTTTAAAAATCTGAAAACGGATTAAAAACAAAGACTTTCTGAAATTTTTACAAAAAAATATCTGAATTTTTTATAAAATAAAAAATAGAGTAAAAACTTAGAATTGATTTAAAAAATTATAAATAATTTTTAAAAAATCTGAAAATTATGCTAAATACTGGAAAAAAAATCTGAAAATCAAAGGAAAAAAACATCTGGGATTTGTTTAAAAATTAAATTATTTTACATATTTGGCGTAATTGTCGGATTTTTTTTAAAAATAATTCAGATTTTTTTGTAAAAATTTCAAAAGTCTTAGTATTAATCCATTTTCAGATTTTTAGACAAATTTTCGTATTTTTAGACAAATTTTCATATTTTTAGACAATTTTCAGCTTTTTTAATTTATATTTTAATATTTCAAATAATTGGTAGACTTTTAACAATTTTTTAGATTTTTTAAAAAAATCAGATTTTTAAACATCTTTTAGTTTAATAATAATTTTTTCAAAATAATTTTGAGTTTTCTATTTTAGAAAAATGTTTTTCAATATTTAAAAAAATCATATTTTTAAACAATTTTCAGCTTTTTTTAATTTTATAAAAATTTAATATTTCAAACAATTGTTAGATTTTTAACAAATTTTTTAGATATTTAAACAAATTTTCAGATTTTTAAACATCTTTTAGTTTAATAATAACTTTTTCAAAATAATTTTGAGTTTCTATTTTAGAAATTAAAATGTTTTTCAATATTTCAAAAAAAATTCAGATTTTCTAAAACAGATTATAGTATTTTTTAACAATTTTCATATTTTTTCAAAAAAAAGTTACACATACAGTAACACTAGTTTTTTTTTAGGAAAAAAACTAAACTAATGACTTGAAATGACGAAAACAACCCTCAGGAAGGGGCATGCCATGCACATGACCGAATATTCCCTGAATATTTTTACTCAGGTGCACCGGAGGATACAAATTGTAAAACACGCAGAGTACATGTTGCAACTAATAAAAAAAAAAAACGGTGACATTGCAAAGTGTAAAAACACGCAAAGTTCAGGTTGCTAATTTTTTTCCCCTATATATGTATATATTCATTACTGATCAGCCTTTATCACAAATAAAACAACAAGGCTCTGAATGCAACATGAATTAATTAGTCATTAATCAAGCAAATAATTTGTGAAGTATAGAATTTAATGACAAAAAACAGCAAAAAGCAATTGAAGAATGCAAAAGGCTACTCAAATCACAGGAACCAAAATGCAACCTATTGGAGAACAAATATAATCATTTACTTGCTCTTAATAACATTGTTCTCATTACTAATATCAAAATAACAATGAAAACAGTTTTAGTTACAAATTCAAATTAGGCTTCATTTGGATTGATGGATTTCAACCTAAGAATTTCAAATCCATGTTAACAAATTCATAGAGCTTATTTGGGTGATCTCATAATACAGTGGATTTCAAATCCTTAAATATATATTTTAAAGCTATTTTTTAAGTTGTTATGATTGATTTCAAATGACTCCATCTAAAATACTTCTACCAAATCCAAATCCAAATGCAACCATAGATTGTGTTTGGATGGAATGATTTATTTGTGGAAAAAAATCCAAATAACTACATAACGACTCAAGAAATAGCTCAAAATAAAAGTTAGGACATAAAATTACCCAAACAAATTCAATGGATTTGTTATTACAAATTTGAATTCATCAACGTCAAATCCAAAAACGAAGTCTTACATAAAAGTGGAGGTGAGAGACAATACCTGAGCAAACAATAGGCCACAATCAAATCACTGGAGTCAGCAACGGTTTGTTCAAAAAATGCGCTTCCAAGTTTTCAACAACAAGATCTGCCATCGCCTTACGAGTTTCGACCGTGCTAGCTCCCACATGAGGCGAGAGGACAACATTACCAAGTCCGATAAGTCGATCCGGTACTTCGGGCTCGTTTTCCAACACATCCAGGCCCGCTCCTCCCAACCGGCCCTCAATAAGAGCAGAAACCAACTCAGCTTCATCAATGTGGGAACCTCTTGCAATGTTGATCACGATTCCGTTTCTTCCCAACACATCGATCACATCGCGGTTGACAATGTGGTGAGTTTCGCGCGTTAATGCACACGCCACGATGAGGATTTGAGAGTCTGAGGCTAAGTCGATAACGGAGTGATAGTATTTGTATCTTGAATTTGGTTTTTGTGAACGAGAGTGATAATTTATTGAACAGCCAAAAGCTTCGGCTCTTTTGGCTATGGCGGAGTCGATTCTGCCTAATCCTAGGATGCCCACTGATTTGCCACTTAACTGAAGGGATGTGAATGGAAGATGAGCAGTCAGATGGATGATGGAAACAGAGACTGGGATTATAATACTAAAAGGAATGCATTGACAATGTAAAAACCAATGTTGTTTTTCCAACAAAACTTAACAGATACACTGATTTAGAATCAAAAAATAACAAGTAAAGCTATTAGGTTGCGATTGGATACCAAAATTTTGGAGAACTTTTTTTGCCCCAACTATTCACATTTGTTTTTCTACGTTTTTTTATATCACCAATCACATACAATCATCGTTTAAGGAAAGAAAAGAAAAAAAAGAAACCAAATCAATTATTAATTACACTATTCATTCGCTCATACATTTCCATTCACCAATTATTTTCAATCATTATTTCTATTATTTTTATATCACATCATTATCTTATATCATTTACACTCTTAGTCTTCTTTCAATTTTTTTAGTGATAATTATAAAAACTACCCTGAGGTTCAGGGTAATTATAAAAAAAAATCATGGAAGTTTGAAAATTAAAAAAAGAACCATAATGTTTCATTTTGCCTTAAATGTTGGGGGATAACTGTAATATTTTTACAAATGTAAATGGAGTGTTTGAAATACTTTTGCTTATTTTGGGGGATAACTGTAATATTTTTACAAATGTAAATGGAGTGTTTGAAATACTTTTGCTTATGAAGGGGGTAAAGTGTAATACAAAATCAAATCTCAATGAGAGTTTTGTAATTTTAAAAAAATCTGGATTTTTTATGTAATTACCCCAAACCTCTGGTGTAGTTTTTGTAATTATCCCTTTTTTAGTTATCACTATTTATTTAGCAGAATAAAATTTTGGGAATGTCAGCAATCACACTGAATTGATTCAATTCAATCTACAGGCTACATCTCCTATCTGTTTTTCTAAGGTCCAGTTTCAACACTGGTTAAAGCTCTAATAAGATGCTAATAAATTTTTGGTTGAAAAAATTACCTTTTCTCATTTTCTCAGCTTCCATTTTAACAAAACAACATTAAATTAAAGGGATAATTACAAGAACCTCCCTGAAATTTGGGCTAATTACAATTTAAAAAACTCAGAAATTTTTTAAAATTGCAAAAAAAAAACTAGAGGTTTGAATCAGTCTTACATTTCCCCTTATAAGCAAAAAAACATTTCAAACCCCCCCCCCCGCGGATATTTCTAGTAATATTACAGTTGCCCCTTAAATTTAAAATATACTCAAACTTGAGGGGCTTTTTGTAATTTTGAAACATATCTAGGTTATTTTGTAATTATCCCTAAATTAAAATGAAAGGTTTAAAAAAGTTTCACCTTCGTCGTCAAATTGAAATCAGCGTACTTCCACTCACCGCTCCTCACATACCGATCCGCCTCGCAAATCCGCCGCAGCGTCGCCAATGTCAGCAAAATCGCCATATCCGCAACCTCGTCCGTCAATTCGTCGGGAGTGTAAGTTACTCTTATGCCCCTCTCTCTGCACTTGTCCAAATCGATTTTGTCGAGACCGGAGCTGTGACTCGCGACGATCTCCAGAAGCGGCAGCGCGTCGATGAGCTCCGAATCGGCGCCTTGCACGCCGTTCCCCACCACCGCTTTGATGGAATCGGAGTGTTTTCCGAGGAAATCGCGGCGGCGATCCGGCGGCACTTGCCAGAATTTGAAGAGGGTGTACCGTTTGGAGAGCTCCTGTTGGATGTAAGTCGACAGCGGGCGGATTAGGAGAATACCGATTGGAGTGTCCATTGTCGATGGTTCGGGGATTACGATCGGGTTTCGCGGGGTTTTGTGAGAGAAAATTTGACTGCTCAAAGAAACAAGGAAGAAGAAGTATATGCTTATAGAAAATCAAAAATTTAATAAGAATCAATTTAATGTTGTAAAAATTAGTGGTGACTGAATTCAATTAATCAATTCCACTAGTGCATATTTATGAAGTATAATAAATTAGGAGTACTCGATTCTTACAACTGCTATTTATAATATTTACCAGCTTGAAAGGAATTGATTTCTTCCAAACCGCTATTTTAGACAATTTTTTGTAAGGGAAGAAGGAAATGGGATGTCCGGCCAGGGTGGGAATGAGATTCGAACCAAGATTGCTTTGTCCCTTTTTATTTAAGGGGAGATAGAATATCATTAATTCAAAGGGTTTTATATCATAAGCCAAGAATTGTTCCACAAAGTGAGAAGGCTCTTGCCATTAACTAGTGCTAGCTTCAGAGCGAGCCACATGTGCGAGAGAGTGAGCAACTGTATTAGCTGCCTTTTAGTGTAACTAACCTTGATATTTTGACACTCCCTAACTAATGCTCGACAAGCACGAATAATACATCCAAATTTAGACAAATTGGAAAACAAATTGTGTGAGACTATCAACCACAACTTTAGCATCACTTTCAATCATCACATTTGAGAGAAATTTTTAACCTAGCTTGAGACTTCTTTTAGGCACATTGCTTCTGCTATTTGCGCTGTCCAATTTCCCGTAATCTACTTTGAGACACAAGAAGATGCTACGCCTTTACGGTCCCGAACAACCCAACCATATCCTAACGTATATGTGGCTTGATCAATTGCAGCATTGATATTAATCTTTAAACTTCCAGCTTCTGGACAAGCCCGTCTGAGTGAACCCAGCTTCCTTCTTGTTTGATATCTGGTTCACCTTCTGCCAAGTATGACGAAATTACCTGCACAACCTCATACACTTTGTTGCTGGTACACTTCTCCTTTTCCATAGCAAGTTGTTCCGCTGCATCCATATAGCCCAAAGCACCATACAAATCATTTCTTGTTGGCTTGTATCATTTCCCTCAAGCATTTTAGAAGCCATCCAACAAAGCTTTCTGCATGAGCATGAATTATAGGCACCTGCAAATGAATCCAACATTCCATAGAAAAGTGACAGTCCACAAAAAGGTGGAGGAGTTTAAACAATAATTTCATGCAACAAATATATTTATTGGCTATTTTCTCACCCAACATGCATTATATTCAGTTGAATATTTACAAATTTAGTAATTCGAGATTAACAATATAGGTGTTGTAAATGTATCGCGTGTCATTTGTATCATTCATCCATTCGATGAAATATGAAATGCGATAGAAAATCTGAATCCAATCAAGGCCATTAAATCACAAAGGATGAACAAGGAAGAATGGTGTTTTATTATGAAGTCATCATCAATACTCCATAAGTCTCACAACAATGGCATCCAAACATGGATACCTCTAAATGATTAGGAATCAATGTTTTGATACTGTAATGACATTATCAAACCACTGGAGTTAACAGGGGCTTGTTTGCAAAGTGAGCTTCCAAATTCCCAAGAACAAGGTCAGCCATGGCTTTACGTGTTTCTATCGTACCGCTCCCTACATGCGGCACAGGACAACATTGTCAAGACCAAAGAGTTGCTCAGGCACTTCAGGTTCCTTTTCGAACACATCAAGCCCAGCACCACCCAAACGGCCCTCCACAAGAGCCGAGACCAATTCGGGTTCATCCACATGGGGACCTCTTCCTATGTTAATGAGAACTCCTTTAGGACCCAATGCATCAATTACTTCCCGATTCACGATATGCGTTGTTTCGGGAGTTAACGCACGCTACGACTAGGATGTCGCAGTTTGAAGCCAATTCAATGAGATTTCCATAGTATTTGTAGTTTGTGTTTGGTTTCTCAGATCTTGAGTAGTAACTGATGGGGCAATCAAATGCTTCCGCTCGCTTAGCGATTGCTAAGCCAATTCTGCCTAGTCCTATGATACCCACTCTTTTGCCACTGAACTGCAAGAAAATATAGATGAGTTGAGAAGCCCGGCCCCTCACAAACATAACTACTACGACAAAATCAATATTGAATACCAACTGATAAGTAAAGAAAAATATCACCCATTTTTCCTGATGAAATATAACGAAGTTGATAACTCCAATGACATTACTGCAGCATCTAACAGAATATAAGCCAAAAAAGATAATAAAGATCAAACTGCAAGGGAATGCCAGATTTCTGTGTATGACCAATGTCTTTCTCCTTGATGCTTGAAACAATTCTGCATGATACCTTAGCGATGTACAGTCAATCTAAAACCGAAGTCTCATTAGGATAAGGTTCAGAATATTTGATAACTGCTACCATTAATTGGACTAGATTGCAAGTTCAATGGTACTTTATTACGAAACCATTTCACAGTTATGACTTTCACCTAATCAAAAAGAGATTTGCTATATGGTACATTTCTCGAGTCAGGGACGCCTTTAGCAGCCAGACTTGCGCAGACCAGAATAATTGCAAAAGAATGGTAACCAGAAAGTGCACATGACTAAAGTTTTAACATCACAGGAACTCAAGAAAGGTTTGAAGGTTTCTCCTATTATCCTCTTGGGATGCTTCAAGAAAAATGAGGCTAGTTTCCTATTCCTAAAACATGCAAAACAAGGAGGGAAGATATTACAGGAAGTAATTTCTAAAAAAAAGGCATGGCATGATAATAGCATATACACATGATCCCATGACAGGATCCAAAAGAATAGTTATAGTAGAGATAAAAGTTTAGGCTGCGATTGGATATGGAAGATATTTCATTTTTGTTCTGCTAGAGAATTTTTTTTGACCAACCATGTAATTGTTTATGAAATTTTTCAGAAAATATTTATTCTCACTTTCACTTTTTCTCTTACCAATTACATCTACACATTTTTTCACAAAAACCTAATCATTATTACACATTATCCCACAAATTTTACTATTCACTAACTCACACATTTCTAACTACCAATTATATTCAATCATTATTTTACTATTTTTAAATCAAATCAACTTTCATTATTACTTTTTCATCTCACATCCAATCACACTCTCAAAATTCATCTTTTTTCTTCCAAAATTTTTTTTATCACTATTCTCTAACAAGATGAAATTTTTTAAAATTACAGCATATCCAGTCACGCCCTTAGTAGTCATTAATCTTCGGAGTACAATATTTTTCAAGAGTGAATTTAACAGTTATAATCATCAACAGAACTGTCTTAGCTAACAAAGAAGTAATAATGAGCAAACCTGCTAACAAAATGTAAACAACCTTCAACTCAGGCAAAAAGAAGAGAAAAATAGCCTCTATCCTAGATCATTATTTCGCAACAGTAAATTTAACACTTAAACACAATACTGATATACTGGTCCTCATAGTAATTACAAAAACTTTTCTTCTTCTATTTGGTGCGACGGACATATAATCCCCCACATCCATGTAAAACCATGACTTTTGTTGAATTTTCCATCCCATGTGGATGAATATTGTTCCTTTTATAGGTATTTTTCATGCTCAATTCCAACATGTGAACAAACCTTGTCAACAAAGTTTGGCAACCAACCATTGAAGACTTGGTGGTGTTGGTTGGTGCCTACCAAAGGAACAATATTCATCCATATGGGGTGAAAAATTCAACAATTCTCCCCTTCCACCTCATGTGGGGAATCAACCAATCCTGCTTTGGTTCTGCAAACTTCAAACTTATCTCTTGGTAAAGACTTTGTCAGCATATCTGCACCATTTTCATCTGTGTGAACTTTCTCCAGTTGCATTAGTGGAATGATGAGTTCTTACTCAAGTGGATCGCACTCTGACTGTCACAGTAGAGCGTGTACTTTTCCTGCTTCAAGTCTAGTTCCTATAGAAACTTCTTCAACCACAACATCTCCTTGCAAAACACGTCACAACAATGTACTCAAACACATTTGTGGATAATGCCACGCATTTTTGAAGTTTCGATTGCCAAAAGATAGCTCCCCCTGTAAATCTCATCAGGTATCCGGATGTGGACTTCCATAGAACATCAGCCTTTTCCTCATTAGCAAAATGATGGAAAATGCTATGCTCAAGAAACGCCAGGATATATCCTACGCTTTTTACGTATAGGATCTTCCACTCGTCATCACTTGTATCTTCTGGTTTGGCAGTATCACCTTTCAAGGGCAAATAAAGATCTTTGCAGTATGTTGGATCTTCTCTACTGCAAAGATCTTTATTTGCCCTTGAAAGGTGATACTGCCAAACCAGAAGATACAAGTGATGACGAGTGGAAGATCCTATACAGAAAAACTGTAGGATATATCTGGCGTTTCCTTGAGCATAGCATTTTCCATCATTTTGCTAATGAGGAAAAGGCTGATGTTCTATGGAAGTCCACATCCGGATACCTGATGAGATTTACAGGGGGAGCTATCTTTTGGCAATCGAAACTTCAAAAATGCGTGGCATTATCCACAACAGAAGCTGAGTACATTGTTGTGACAGAAGCTTGCAAGGAGATGTTGTGGTTGAAGAAGTTTCTATAGGAACTAGACTTGAAGCAGGAAAAGTACACGCTCAACTGTGATAGTCAGAGTGCGATCCACTTGAGTAAGAACTCATCATTCCACTAATGCAACTGGAGAAAGTTCACACAGATGAAAATGGTGCAGATATGCTGACAAAGTCTTTACCAAGAGATAAGTTTGAAGTTTGCAGAACCAAAGCAGGATTGGTTGATTCCCCACATGAGGTGGAGGGGGAGAATTGTTGAATTTTTCACCCCATGTGGATGAATATTGTTCCTTCGGTAGGCACCAACCAACCAACACCACCAAGTCTTCAATGGTTGGTTGCCAAACTTTGTTGACAAAGTTTGTTCACATGTTGGAATTGGGCATGAAAAATGCCTATAAAAGGGCTTCATCCTTGAGGGCAAATCACACCAAGCAATTAGCATTTTAGCAATTGCAAAAGAAGAGAGAAAATAGAGAGTAGAGAGTGTATCTATAAGTGTGTGTTTTGAGTGAAGAAAAAGAGAGAAAAATTAATAGTAATTTTTCATTCTCACCCAAAATACATTCCTATTTTCTCGGGTATTCCAAGTTGAGTAACTTGAGATAATTTGTGTATCCCCTATTTTTAGGGAGAAATATTGTAAGCCTACTATACATTTAGTGGAGGATTTATCTGGACTACGGTCTCGTGGTTTTTTCCAATTTGGGTTTTCCACGTAAAAGTTTTTGTGTGCTATTTTTATCGTCTTGCACTATTATTTGGTATTCTTGGTTTGGTTCCCATTTTTAATTCAGCTAGGTGGGAAAAGATTTTACTATTTTCGCTATGCCGGTGTCATTTATTTTGACACTCTTTCTCAACAACTTTTTCAATTAACTCAAAGCACTGCTCCAAAATGACAACTCATTTAAGCAAAATTAACCTCAAACCAAAATCAAAGACATAGTCCTCCACCCCAGGGATCCCCAAATTATTACAATATTGCTAGAAATTTTTTTATCTGCCTACAGTAATTGCATATCCACCCACAATATACATCAATATATAAATATATAATGGAAAACGAAAAAGAAGCGATATACCTTAGTAGTTAACTTGAAATCACCAAATTTCCACGCCCCACTCCTCACATACTTGTCACACTCACAAATCCTCCTCAAAACCGCCAGCATCAACCCGATCGCCAAATCGGCCACGTCCTCTGTCAGCACATCGGGAGTGTTGGTAACCCTAATCCCCTTCTCCTTACACTTGATCAAGTCAATCTTATCCAATCCCACGCTAAAACTCGAAACTATTTCCAATTTCGCAGCGTCAATCAATCACTTCGCATCGGCACCCGCGTGGCGCGTTCCCCACCACGCGGATCGCCTCCGCGTCTTGAGCCAGGAACTCACGCCGCTACCGGGGTCCAAGATGTCGGAAGAGTTTGAACCGCTTGTCGAGCTCTTGCTCCAAGTAGTTGTTCATCGGACACATCATCAGAACCCCTACGGCCTCCATCTTCGCGGCGGCGGAGGGTGTTGGGCACAGCGGAGGCGTGTTGTTATCCGAGATTTGATTTATCCTAAATACCCGACAAATCACACCAACAAGATGATGACAAAATTAAATAATACCGAAGAAAAATAAAATGTACACAAAGGATTTTACGTGGTTCGGCAAAACCCGCCTACGTCCACGAGAGTTTCCGTTCTTTACTAATAAAGAATTTCCCGGTACAAGAAAATACACCCCTTGAGTTTTATGGACCAAACCCAAGAATAAAAGACTCTCGTACAACCACTTTACTAGCTATCAAAGAACACTCTCCCCAACCCCTTTGTGTTACCGAGAGAAAAATACCCCGAGTGTTTCCCCGCACCTATCACAATTTGACTCACCCAAATTGATCTCCCCAGGTGTGTACACTCATTTTTCCTCTCCACCCGGTTGGATGGCCAAGCAACTTCACTTGCTTGCCATGGTTTTCTTCTCATCACAACCCCTCTATTTATAGAAGGAATAAGCTGGGATTGTATCTGCCAAAGTCAAGAAAAACCAACAAACTTTTGCTATTTTTCCACAGCCTCCCATTTTGATTTTTGCCTTCCCATTAATAGTCAAATTGGGAGGGTGCCTACCATTGAGCTTCAATTCTTGACTTTGATTCTTTATTTTATGGGGGATGCCTAACAATCTCCACCTCCACCATAAAATACCATCATCCGCAAACCAGAACATCAAACACCATTGGCCTTCGTTTCTCTGCACATGTCGAATCAGTAAGGTCCTAACTCCATCTGATTCAATCGGCCAATGCACACGTGCAGTCCAGTCAACACCATCAGTTGACTGCCGAGAGGGACGACCCCAATCCATCCTCTCGCCCAACAGGATTTCCCTCACACCCGTCTGTTCCCTGGAAGCCTTCCGGCGCGCTCAACTCCCAGTAATCCTTGAGGTCACCAGACGATACAAATTCCGATACTTCTCTCTTACCCTTAGGACCCTTCCGCCATGTGTGACTTTCAAGACTCCACCTCCAGCTGAATATCGCAACTGTTGGAATCCACTTGGCACCAGGAAATTAGATTCACCCGCATATTTGGGACATAGGCCACACCACCCAAAGTACGGTCCACTCCATCACCCATTTTGATTTTTACCACTCCAATCCCATGATTCTACAAATAGAACCATCACCAGAGAACAAAATTCACGCCTCCGCAATTGAAGTAAATCAAAATAATTTCTCCCGAGTACACATGCATTATGCATCCCGAATCTAAAATCCATCAATCTCGAGAAAAGTATCAATCCTTGTGGAGACCGTGAGATATCTCCAACTTCCGCACTATCACCGCATCACCACCGCCACCGTCACACCATCATCCTTCTTTCTCCGAGACAATTCCTTTTAAAGTGACCTCCTCGTGATAATGATAGCATACAATACCCTTTCCCTGGTCCTCGAATCGACCTGCGATTCACGAGATCCACCACTGAATCCCTCCCCTGCTCTGATTCATTTCCCGAGCAACCAAAGCATATCCATGTCTCTCCTCCTGGTTTGCCTTTTTTTTTATGGGACAACACCAGTGCTTTTATATATGCTCCAAGTCCAGTGTGTCTTTGCCGTACGGCAACGTCGTCACCAGACTATCATATGAATCCGGGATAGAGGCAAGAAGTAAAAGGGCTTTATCTTCTTCCTCAACCTTTTCATCAACTTTCCCCAGTTGATCCATATTTGCCCACTGTGCACCTTTCATATCTGTCAAATTTTCCCTACTTTCCCTTCAACGCCATTGTCAGGCCCCGTTGAACTAGGAGATCCTTCACCCTTTATTGCCAAGGAGTGAAATTCCCTTTTGCCGTCAAATTGTTGCACCTTGAATGGATTTGTCACTGCCACAGTGTCCACCGGAAAAATTCAAATCTCAATTTTCTACCTTGCCCGGCTTACCAAGTAGCTCTGATACCACTTGTTGGGCGCAGCGGAGGCGTGTCGTGATCCGAGATTTGATTTATCCTGAATATCCGACAAATCACACCAACAATATGATGGCAAAAAATAAATGACAATCGGCCGAAAATTAAATGTACACGCGTGATTTTACGTGGTTCGGCAAAACCCGCCTCGTCCACGAGTTTCCGTTCTTTACTAATAAAGAATTTCCCGAATCAAAAAATACACCCCTTGAGTTTTATGGACCAAACCCAAGAATAAAAGACTCTCGTGACAACCACTTTACTAAATTATCAAAGAACACTCTCCCCAACCCCTTTGTGTTCTGAGAAAAATACCCCCGTGTTTTTTCGCACCTATCACAATTTGACTCACCCAAATTGATCTCCCCATGTGCCACAGTCACTCATTTTTCCTCTCCACCCGGTTGGATGGCCAAGCAACTTCACTTGCTTGCCATGGTTTTCTTCTCATCACAACCCCTCTATTTATAGAAGGAATAAGCTGGGATTGTATCTGCCAAAGTCAAGAAAAACCAACAAACTTTTGCTATTTTTCCACAGCCTCCCATTTTGATTTTTGCCTTCCCATTAATAGTCAAATTGGGAGGGTGCCTACCATTGAGCTTCAATTCTTGACTTTGATTCTTTATTTTATGGGGGATGCCTAACAGAGGGTGGTGGTGCTCTAGTGGTCGTTGTGAAATTGTGGTGGAGTGGGAGGGTCGAAATCAATTGGCTAATATGGAGAAGGTTGCACGTGAGAGTGATGGGCGGCTGAGATTTGGCTCGGCGTACGAGTGTGGCTAGCATTTTTGTCGATTCCTAGATGGATTTTTGCCTTTGATTGGGTGAATTATTATAAATTGAAAAGGTTTAATGATTTAATTATTAGGGAATATTACAGAACTGGTATTATTGGACGGTTGCAAAAATAGTCCTCTCTAATTTGATTTTGCAAATGTAGTCCTCTAATTACAGTATAACTCCGATAATTTAATATTCAATTAATTAATAATCTCGTTTAAATAAAAAAAATCATCGGTCCCGATTCAAAGATAACGTGCTAGATTAATAATCCGCTAAATTTATAAAATAATATATAATATATGATAATCCATACAGGTCTCATGCAATATATAAATTAATAATTCCTTAACATGTGATACACTTATTAATAATCTGTGAAGACTTCATAAAATATAACTCCATTGTTATTTGTTTCTTGTTGAAAATTAAAATTGAGGTTATCTTAAATCTCATCTCTGACTTTTGTTAAGGGAATAAAAACTTTTAGCGTGGTTTTTCGCAGTTCAACAAAAAATTATTCAAAATCATTGTTGTTGAGCTTTCTTTTGAGAATGGGGGACTACCGTAGAATTATTATTTTTAACTTCACAATTCACATGTTGCTCTTGATTATTTGTTAGTCAGAAAATAACTCTGCAGTTGTATAGTACTCACATTACAAGGTTGAATCTTTTGACGTTTGAGTTTGATAGCAAGAAAAATACATCAATATCTGACAATCCTTCAATAACTTTTAGATGAGCATGACAATTACAAGCAAAACGATTTTTTTTTACAAACTATATTTCTATAAATAATAAATTATTAAATTTATCGATTATTTAATATCTCGCCAAAGTAATAAATTTTGACAGACTCAAAGTTATTAATTTAGAGAGGTTTAACTATATTGAAAAGACGCGATTTTTCTCACCAAAATTTGAAAAATTAGCCGAAATAACGCATGCGACTTGTAGAGGTGAAAATTGGTCGGGTCGGGTCAAATAGTGACCGGACCACTATTTTTGGAGCTTAGTCCGGCCCAGCCCACAAAAATATAAAAGATAAATCAGGCCTAATGGGCCAACCAGATATTCCGGGCCTAATGGGTCGGGCCAAAAAAGCCCGACTCATTTCAGACCTAAGAAAGCGTAGCCAACCCAACCACTCTACCGGGTCTATCGGGCCAAAATTGATAACTCTAGTGACTTGCATGTAACTTGATAAACTAAAATGCTTGATGATGTGTCCTAATTAAGCCTGTTTGGGCCCATCTCCTTCTACGTGGCCACCTAATTGGATTAAGGAACATGGTGAGTAGGATTCTTTTGTCACGGAGCATAGGGAGGACTTACGACGCCCCAAGTGCTTCATGGGAATCAATACACGTTGCTTACTCTAACAATTCTTTGTGAAATAACTCCAATGAGAAGAAAAAAGGTGTGACGTTATCGACTTTTTCGGTGCTTTATATTACGGGCATAGCTATTTTGGTCCTCACACGGTGCCCGTACTGCAGCCCAAATCACCCGGGTAGGGTCCGACCAGTTTGGATAGGAATGATTAATTCTCTTTTTCACTGTCAAGTCCAACACTAACGACAAGCTCCCCAAATTTAACAGGTAGGATTGTCTGACATGTGAAGAGTCATATGCATGTACCCACAAACCAACCAACTGAAGCCAAATATACAATTATTCACAGCACAATTCACCAGTATTTATAGTGAAAAACACATCAATGTCATGGACTCTTAAAATAATTTTGTTTCCCAATAAGATTTAAGATTCAACTTGATAGTGAAAAAATATGTAAAATTATCAAGTTGTTTAAGTTGGGTTCAATTTGATTAAAATTTATTTTAGTTTAATCAGGTCACATGCAATATTCCATCTATATTTCACATCATGGTCAAAAATATCCTTAAATCACAATTTTTAAAAGTTATAGGATTACATTTGCAAAAGTCAAATCGGATATAACTATTTTAGCAACCAATAAGACCAGTTTTACACCTTTTTCTTATAAAGGTAGTTTGTATTTTGTATTACTTTTACCTTTTTCTTATCAACAAGAATAGTTTTTAATTGGTTGGATTAAGCACTCGGGTTTTTTCTTTTCCCAACAAGAATACACGATTTATATTGATAATGTCATCAATACACGTGTATTTAAAATATAAGATGAAATACAATTTAAAATAGGAGTTTGAGTGAATTTTGAAGAGCAAATTATAAACAAAAATAAATGTAAATGAAGATAATTTTAGATGTGCTTAGGTTAAGAAGGTAGAACGTCCACGAACACATCATGACTTCATTAATTTAATAGGCCACCAAAGTTGCCTTGGTAGTGATGTTTACATGGTTTTTATTGTAATTAGTTTTTAGTTTTAGTTTTTATTATAATTTATGAATACACGCCTAGTGTATTTAACAAAATTATCATTGTGCACAGATCAAATATTAATAATATCGTACCATCTAAATGTTCTATTTTCTATGTTTTATCAGCTATTTTAATATATCACGTGAATGTCATATGTAAAATAATGAAAGTCGTGATTTAAAAATTGGACCGGTGAATAAACTGTTCATCCTACTAGCGGTTTACAATTCAACTGATCGGACCGGTTCAATCGCCAGTCCAACCGATTTGATAAGAAAGAATTAAATATTATTGTTATATTGCATATAATAATAATAATATATTAAGTATTATGTAATATATTTTTTAAATAGAAAACATATAAACAAGCAACTAAAACAATGTCCAACATGATTCAAAATTCAATCAATCATATAAATGTAGCAAATTACAAAATTTCAACTCCAAATTACTAAAAAAACCTAAAACATTATAAATAAATAAAAACAGTTCAGGTTAACTCAACCGATTTCCGGCCGGCTCAACCATAAATACGGTTTTTAAGGTCTAACCAGACCGGTCCAACCACCGATTCCTGCCCGGTCCGGTCCGAATTTTAAAACACTGAATGAAAGTAATATTCTGAAACAAAACACCATAAAAAAGGAAAGATCCTTATAACTATTACAATCCGAGATATAATACCATTTACCATACAACATCTAAACAGATCATTAGTAACCATCCAAAATGCAACTTATTTAAGAATGCGTGTATTAATGTGTGTGTGAGAGAGAGATATTGAGAGAGGTTAAAGGCCTAAGTAATGTATAATGTATATAGCAAAAAGTAAAAAAGAATATACAAAAAATAAACCAGAAGGGATAACAACAACATTCCCTTCTGTTTGTCAAATCTCATCTCTTTCATTTCATTCTGTATTAACATATATCATATATGCACCCCACGTTCCTCCCAACAGTTCATGCTTCACCATAACTAAGGCAAAAAATTCATAAAAAAATCCATACCAACCCCAAAGAACACTTTTGCCTCCACTTCTCCTCCCCCTTGTGCAACTGCAAAAAAATAAAAATAAAAAAAATCAATCATCATTGAAACACATCTGTTTTCTTTGCCTCATCTTTTTTTCCATTTTCCAATCCCCAAGCATTTACATTTGTTTGAATCATAAAAACATGAGATGGAGAAATCCCTATTGGAGGGCCCTTCAAGGATGTGAGAAAATGGAGGAAAGCAGACCAGGTGTTTGATAAAATGGTTGAATGTCCTTTGAGACACATATGATAAGATGACATCAAGAATTGGATGTGCGCTTAACCGGACAGAAAACATCGAGTCCCGGTTGGCCAATAATGGAAGTATGTCCAGCCCTCTTGCACGAGAAAGACAACATTCAGGTAAGTAGAAGAAAAATATCTGTTTCTTTTAATTTTATTTCAGTTTTATGAAATTTGAAATTGATGGATGTTTGAAGTTTCGTAATTAGAAATTTGGAGATTTCCCAGTTTCATGTTTTTTTCCAGATTGTTCTTGTTTGAAATTCAAATGTGAAGACATTGATGCATTGGTTAAGGTTTAAATGTTATTATGGTTTCTGATCAGAAACAAAATTTGAAATCTTCACATGCATTTTATTATAACATTAAAATCCAGAAACATAAACAGATTAGACTTGGTAATTTGAGCCTGAGTACATGGTAATTTTAGCATTGTAGAATACAAAATTATTAAATCTGTTCATATTTTGGTTCTGTTTTCATATCCTATATTGATCAATTTTTTGGTACTGTAATCCAGATATGGAATTGATGAAGGAAAAATTTGCAAAGTTGCTTCTGGGTGAGGATATGTCTGGTGGGGGGAAAGGTGTTTCTTCAGCTTTGGCATTGTCAAATGCAATTACAAACTTAGCAGGTATTTTATTTTTTCCTATGCATAGGTAGAATTGCTCATCAGTAATCATAGTAGAGGGGTGACATAAGGTCCCATGGAAATTGACACCATAACTATATTCAGTGTTTATTTTTCAAGCAGAAAGCGCCTCAAGCATATGACATTCTGATTTTCCTTGTTTCATTATGTTGCCTTAAGATTGCAATCGGATTGAAGGATTTGAAGCCAAGAATTTCAAATCCATAATAACAAATCCATCAGATTGTTTTGGTAATATCATAGTTCAATGGATTTCAATCCTTAAACTCCTATTTTGAGCTATTTTCGAGTCATTCTGGTGGATTTCAAATCTGTATTCATATAAGGGTCATTTGATATCCACCACAATGACTCGAAAAGTACTTCAAAATAGGAGCCTAAGTATTTGAAATTCATTCAATGATTTGTTATTATGGATTTGAATTTCTTTACTTCAAATCCATCCATCCAAATGAAGCATTAGCGAATGATGGCATAGGAGATTAGGATAATGATAGGTTCCTCTAGTTTCTTAATTAATGTGGTTTTTCATAGATGTTGTTAGCATATCATGCAAAAAGTCTGTTTGGCTCTAAATGAATGCAGCTTCTGTATTTGGAGAACAAAAGAGACTAGAGCCCATGGCAGCAGAGACTAAAGCAAGGTGGAGAAAAGAGATAGATTGGCTCTTATCTGTCACTGATTACATTGTTGAATTTGTACCTTCAAAACAAACCTCAAAAGATGGAGTTAGTATGGAGGTAAGAGAGCAATTGGATATCATTTTATTTTGATTTCTTTCTTTTCTTTTTTTTTTTGCTAGAGAATAGTGATATAAAGAATTTTGAAAGAAGAATGATGAATTTTAAGAGTGTATTTGGCTATGGATGAAAAAATAATGATGACGGTTGATTTGATATGAAAATAGTAAAACAATGATTGAATATGATTGGTGATCGAAAATGTGTGACCAAGTGAATTGTGGAATTTGTGAATGTGTAACAATGATGGCGATTTGATGGTTTTCTGAAAAATGAGTAGAAGTGATTGATGGAAAAAAAATTGAAAGTGAGTTAATATTGTATTTCTTGACAATTTTCATAAGCATTCGCACGTTTGGGTTAGAAAAAATACTAGCGGAATGAAAATGGAGATTTTTGGTAGACATATATATATATATATATACATACTTAAATTGATATTCTATTCTTTAAATTCATGTTTCGTTTTTTGTCAGATAATGGCGACAAGGCAGAGAAATGATCTCCACATGAATATTCCTGCATTACGCAAGCTTGATTGGATGCTTCTTGTTAGAGCAGATTTTCCCTTGATTACTGATTTTTTCTATATTTTAGAAACTCATTTTACTCAAAATAGTTACTCATTTTCGATGTTAATCATTAACAGGATTGTTTGGACAACTTCAAAGACCAAACTGAGTTCTACTACGCATCAAAGGATGATGAGGAATCTCAGAATGGAAAAACCACAAGAAAAGACGATAAATGGTGGATTCCAACTCCTAAAGTTCCCCCAAATGGTTTGTCGGAGGTTACAAGAAAATGGTTGCAATATCAGAAAGATTCAGTAAACCAAGTACTAAAAGCAGCTATGGCTATAAATGCTCAGGTCCTGTCAGAAATGGAAGTTCCAGAAAACTACATCGAATCGCTTCCTAAGGTATGAGGAAACCAGAAAAGCATTTCATGTTTTACAATTACTAGGATAGCGAGTGTTTGCAAACACTTAAAAGAGTTTTTGTCGGCTTTTGGCTGAAAAAATAAAATAATTTTTTTACTGTTTTCAAATTCATTTATGCTTCTGCTTCTGTATAATTTCTGCTTCTACTTTAGATTTCAAATTCAGCTTCTAGTTTCATTTTGAAAATACTATCAACTTCTGATTGTCAACTGCTTTTTGTTTGTACTGGCAATAAATTACTTCTTTTAAAAGTAGAAGTTTTTGCAAACACTCCCAAAGTTTAGAGGTCTGGTTTTAGAAATATTTATCCCCTCTTCTTTTATACATATATTCATAACAGAATGGAAGAGCAAGCCTCGGAGACTCAATATACAAGAGCATTACAGATGATTTCTTTGATCCTGACTTTTTGCTTTCGACCCTAGACTTGTCATCAGAGCATAAAATACTTGACCTCAAGAATAGAATTGAGGCATCAGTAGTGATTTGGAAAAGGAAAATGCATGCTAAGGATAGCAAGTCTTCTTGGGGTTCAGGTGTGAGTTCGGAGAAGAGAGAACTTTTCGGAGATAGAGCAGAAACATTTTTGTTAATTCTGAAGCATCGTTTTCCTGGAATTCCACAATCTGAACTGGATATCAGCAAAATCCAATACAACAAAGTAAGACTTCTCTGTTTTGTTAATCTGTTTGGTATTAGCTTCATCTCTATTGTCATCCCATATCACTTAAGTTAGGTTGCAAGCTTACTGAGTGATAATATACAAGTAGATTCTTCTCAAGCAATGTGAATGAAATTTTCTTGAAGAAAAAAAAAATTGCACCTGAACTTAGGTCATTTTTGCACTTTGCAACCTAATTTATTATTTTTGACAACTAACAACCTATATACTCTCATGGTTTTCACTTTGCAACCTCCGGCTAGACAGAGTTAGAATATTGTTGGAATAATCCCAGTCGCATGGGTGAATATTTCAACTCCGACTGGCCGAAGGTTGCAAAGTGAAAACCCATACATTTAGATTGTTATTAATTGCCACAAAGAATAAGCTAGGTTGCAAAGTGTAAAAATACCTTAAGTTCAGGTTGCAAAAAAAAAAAAAAAACTTTTGTGGCTTTTCAATACAAGTTTAATATATTTAATGGTAAATTACAAAAATTACCCATGAGATTTAACCTAGTTAGAAAGAAAAAAAAAACAGTCACCTTTGAAAATTACAAACACCCCCCTTAAGGTATTTGCTTAACAAAAATATCCCTAATTATGTGCAATTTGTAATACCAAAACAATCATCAAGGGGGTATTTGTAATTTTCAAAGGCTGGTTTTTTTTAGTAATTAATCTGAACCTCAAGGGTAATTAATCAGATATTTGATTTTGTACATGGTTTTGGTTCTTTTATCTTACAGGATGTGGGCCATGCAATTTTGGAAAGCTATTCAAGAATTTTAGAAAGCCTAGCATTTACTGTCTTATCAAGAATAGAAGATGTTAGGCAAGCTGATACTCTTGCTAGAAACCCATCAAATGCAGAACAAAAGAAGCACACCCAAAATGTTAAACAAGAACCAGAAACTTTGAATTCTACGGAGACCCCAACTTCAAAGACACTGCTGGATTTCATGGGATGGAACTTAGATCAAGGAGAAACGAACACGAAGAAAGATTCTCACGATGATGCCGACGCTAAGCACCTCAGCAAACCAGCTAACGTCGTTACGAACAAGAAAATATCATACATAGAGAGACTAGAGAATTTAGGCGGTTCAAGAAGCCCAACGGCACGCCATTAACATCATTTGATTGCAGAAGAACGGTAATACAAGGAATGTTCACCAGCCGAGCTCACCAAGAGTGTAATGGCCAGCCATTGAAAGGGTTAATTGCAAAATCTACCCCTGAGGTTTCGCCTAATTACGAAAAACTCTAATTTTCTTTCAAAATTACAAATGCCACCCGCCGTTTGTTTTATTTTACAAATTACACCCTCAAGAGGGTGGTAGTAACACCTTAAGGGGGTATTTGCAATTTGGAGATAATTGGAGTTTTTTTGTAATTAATTAAACCTCATTGGTAATATTTATAGGTAGGGATAACTGCATTTTGCCCGCCAAACTATCTTGAGTTTCGCACTTGGCCTAGTACACTTTGGAAATTCCTCTTTTGCATTCCTAACTTTGAACGTTTTGCACTTAACCCACTGGAAGCTGATTTGGACCTATCATCAGTTGACACATGTCAACTTTTGGTCGGTTCAGGGGATAAAGTGCCACGATCATATAGTTCAGAGGGCAAAATATGTATTTTCAAAGTTCAGTTGCAAGTGCAAAAACCGCAAAAGTTTGGAGGGCAGAGTGAAACTAATCCTTACAGTTATCCCTATACAAAATGGCCAAATCATAGGATTTTTCATCAAGTTGTAGTTCTCTTTTTTCCTAAATAGGAAGCGTTGATAGATCGATTGGATTTTGAAAGTGTACTTTTAGATTAATCCGAGAAGAAGTCATATGAATGACTCGTGTGGATTACATGATTGTAGATCATTATGCCAGATGAACACTTAATCGAAGATTTGGCGATAATTTTAACAGTTGTCTTCAGAATTACTTACAATGCTGTTGAAATCGTACATCAAAAACAACCATTGGATCGAAAAAAGAATCAAGATTTTCGAGAAATTAGATTTTGCCACGTGGCCCGGGCTTGGGTGGGAGTTGTGGGCCCTTGACGATCGGAAGAACGTCGCCGGTGGCTTGGGAGCTGACATAGGCAAGGGTGGCGCCACCTCCCAATATCAAGAATTTGAGCAGTAGACCTCTCTTTGTGAATGGAGCTGCAAATGTTTCAAAAAACTTGCTCTGCATTTTTTCGAAAAAAAAAAAAAAAGTAAACTTGTCAATAAATTTTATATTCGTATTGATCAAGTTGAATCTGTTTGAATGATCTTATTTGGAGATTTTTTTTTTCTGCATGAGTTCTTGATATGCACGTATGTAGGTTTCAGAAAGGGAAAAATAGAAGAAATTAAAGTCTAATATCAGCAGGTATTTATTATATTGCATCTAAACAAATTTCCAGCACAAATGTACAGAAACATACATAGAAGTCAATGATAATTTCACTAATTAAGCAAAATTAGCATCCTTAAAAGGCAACAATACCAAAGTGTTACACAAGAAAATTGATAATATATTGGTTATTTTTATATGAATCTTTAGAGAAAGCCTGATTTAAGAATTTAAATCATGTTATAGTTTTCCTGAGCCTTAAAATCTACATAAAAAACGAAAAAGAAAAACATTGCAGAGACTTATAGCATTCAACAAGAACTAGTAAAACCAAAATTTCGAAGGTTCATATAAAATTTTGACCAAAATATTAGAATACATTAATTATAGGGATAATTACAAAAAAACCCTGAGGTTCGGTCTAATTGTAAATAAAAAAATATAGAAATTTTTAAAATTTGCAAAAAAAAAAAAAAAAAAGGTTTGACTACTTCTTGCATTTTTCTCTTTCATAAGAAAAAAACTATTCAAAACCCCCCATATTTATGGAAATACTACAATTACCTCCTTAAATTTAAGACATAATCAAACTTGAGAGATTTTTTGTAAATTTGAAACAGTTCTGAATTTTTTTGTGATTATCCCAAACCACAGGGGTTTTTTGTAATTATCACTAAATTATATTGTGAAACAAAAAAAAAATGGAAAGAACTGTATATACCTGAAGGGGGTTGTATGGTGAAGGTGCATCTGAACCGTACAAATCCCATTGGCCGGTGGTGTTGCCAATATCCTCCAAATCAAAGTATACACTCTTGTCACCATACTTTGCAACCACAGCACCAGACCTACATAATTTTATTCCATTAGCAATAATATTTTTATCCAAATTTAACCAACAAAGAAAACAAAACCCCAAGCAATTTCCACTATGTTCATGATCAATTAGAATGTCATATCTTGTTAAAAAAAATCAGATTTTAATACCACAAATTATCAGTTCCATCCCACCACACAATCATGGACTAATGATAATTTAGTGAAAAAATTAGATTTTTTCTTGATTAATTATCCATGTCTTGGCCCCCTAAACAAAAAATGGATACAATCAAGTTCTATTTTTTGATAGCATGGCTCAAAATTTGTATTCTTGAAAATCATTTGAACTTAGATTCAAAATTTGGGACCAGATTTTATGTTCCACTTAACTGGATGAATAATACGTGTAATTCAAATAAATGTGCGATAATAATTGTTTATTTGTTTTAATACATCAACACATGATGATGATGTCATTCATATGGATGAACCCCCCAAAATTTTTAAATCTATATATTATATGTATATTTTTATTTTAAAATATTAATTTTTTTACTAAATATTTATTTTTTATTGATTTAACCCCAAAATTTTTTCAGCCCCCAATATTTCGGGTCTAGCTCCGCCTTGTGGACGATGGAACAAAACATGAACATTAATATAAAACAAATAAACATACTAGTAAGTTGAAATATGCCTTTCAAAAAAAAAAAAAAAAAGTAAGTTGAAATATGGGGCAATAAACAAGTTACCTATAGTTAGTGGGCTTGAAGCTCACACGAGAAGGCTTGACATGGAGCTTAGTTCCGGCAATGGAGCTTCCGGCGAGGCCCTTAACGGTGGTGGGCTGGGCTGCAGCAAAGGTTGCCAGTGAAGCCATTTTTGGTGTAATTTGTATCTCTCACAATTCCAAGGGCCAAAACTGAAAAAACTACTTTAAGAACAATATGATTGTCTGTGGGGGTGTTTTTGATATTTTTGATTGGATCTTGGCCTGCCACGTGGAGATCTAGCATTCTTTGAAGAGATATAGGACCCATTGAAGTGGTGCCACGTGGGTTGGAGCTGGATAAGCCTATCCCTTTGGGATTTCATTTATTTATTTTTTATTTTGTATTATTCTGCTCCAAATTTTATTTGTTACTGTTTATCAATTAAGGATTTTAATTTGGCATATTTTGTTAAGGATTTTAACAGTTTAAGATTCATTGTTTCACATGTTATTAAAACTTCATGTCTCAATTTTATTGTTGAGTCCACTTATATTTGCGTCGACCTCAATAAAATATAAACAGAATTGAGTTTAAAAGCATTATCACAATACATTTATGAGTATATTTTAACCACAACTTTAGACTTCCCTGGCAATACAGTTATTTATTTGCAATATATCTAATCATCTTAAAATTTAGTAGAAGCAAAATCAACAAGAGTTTTTTTTTTTTTTTTTTTTTTTTATAATTCAGCTTCCTGGCTTACGCCCACACGGATGTTATTCTATTCAATATGAGTTCCTACCAAATGAGAACAATATGTTCGACCTCCCAAATCTAATAATAGTTCTTTCTCCCCGAATCAACCGAATTAAACCCACATAGATGATATTCAAATGATGAGCCTCCTACCAAACCTTCACTACTTTGCGTATCTTTCCTGGAAGATTTGATAAAGTCGGATTTTGAATCTCTGATCTCCACCCCATAAGAGACTTTATGTGGCTAGGTGGGATATTTATAACCCCTTGGTTAACAACAAGAGATTTTCTTAGAAGCTTATTGAGATGGTGAAGTGCATATATTCGTGAGATTTCTTGTGGAAATAACTTCAATTCTTTTATTATTTTAGATTTTGACATATTATGAAAAAAAATAATTATGTATTTTTTAAGATTAGTCTCTTCATACATATACTATTTTTCATTTTTCCGAAAAAAAGAAGAAAAAAATTGAAGATGTGAACTAGTTCGAAATGAGCCGAAAACTCACTATAAAACAAGATGAGCTTGAGCCTTTAAGCTGAGGTAAAAGAAAAAATGGTTAATAAAAAAAATACTTGTGAGATTTAGTCTAATTAAAAAAAATCTAACTATCTTTTAAGAAAAATAATACCACACAATATTTATTTTTAGCTTATAAAATTACGTTCTAATAAATCCTTAAAATGATGGTATTTGTTAGATAAAAATACAAACATCAAATGATATTTTAAATATTGAAAAATATCTATAATTCATTCTGTAATTAGACTAAACCGTGGAGATAGTTTTTGCAATTGTCCCAAATATTATGAGTTGAAAAAAAAATCGAGTTACCAAGGTGGTAGGCTTTTACATCTCCTACCAAGAGGTCAAGAGTTCCAATCCCTCACAACATATTTATTAAATATTCTTGTCAAAAAAAATATTATGAGTTGAGTTGCAACATATATTCATTAAGCAAAATATTCCCGATCTCATTTTATTCAGATACCAATGAAGATGGTTCCCACATGATTGTAGCCAGTGGCGGATTTACTTGAGGGTTTGGGGGTACAACTATACCCCCAATTTGAAAAAAAAAAAATTTAGTTTAAAAAATAATATTATTAATATTTTTGTACCCCCAATTTTAAATAAAATGATATTTTTAACAATTAAAATTAGAAAAGATCAAAATATCTTACCTACTTTTGACACATTCTCCCACATTTTCTTCCCCCACAAACACTTTGTTTCCAAAAAAAAAATTTAGAACTCAACTCACCCACCAAGTCTCTTTCCCCTTGTCTGCAAAAAACGCGTATTGTAGACCGTTTGGCTTAATAGCAAAATATGTCCCATAACTTAGGCCGTTTTACATTTTTGCCCTTTAACTATTAAAGTTGCAATTTATGCCCTGGACAATATTGCCCTTATAGCCAAATATCAGTTTTGGTCCATTATCTTTCCAAAGGTAGCAATTATAACCTATATCTTTCGAGAATTAGCAATTTCAATCCTTTCATTCCATAGTTATTTTCAATAAACTCAAATTTCATAGATTATGAAGATTTACATTTTCTGAAACCTATTCCGTTCGTGGCATTGTTACACCTACTTAGATCCAGTCTCTATTCAAAGGTTTTAATTGGATCATGTCAGGTTTCCAGCCTATAAACTTGATAGGACATACTTCTGTAAATACTTCTAATTTTAAATAAATTCGATTTCAGACTAAGGTTTTGATAAAACAGATATAGTCCATCACGACCATATCAGGCCCAACATGCTTCCGTAAAATTAATAAATCCCTTAAAATTCATACCTTCTTTTGACCAAACAAAGACCGGGTTAAATGGCTCGCAACACCACCACGATCGGAAAATTAATGCCCCCAGATCTTTTGACAAACAAACTCTCACTGCTCAACCTCACCCTCGGGGAAGATGATCTCGCAAGTTATCCGACTCCTTCAAATGATTGATTCGCTCAAAGACAACCTTGGTTCGTTTCCTACTCCAGGCGTATAAGTAATTCTTAAACGAGATGAATTAATGGAACATTATGAAGACATGTTGAAGCAAAAAGCCCCTTTTTATTAAGAACTTATTGAAATATTTATTACATTAGTAATCTCCTTTTGGGAGGAGAATCTTTGGTTTAAATCTCATAGATGAGGCTTTCACTTGTAAATACATAAAACTTAAAACTAAAATACTCAAAATATTACAAATTTTTCACTTCAGATTTTATTATAAGAAAACTAAGGAAAATGTTCGATGTCCTCAGCTTCCTTCAAATCCTGCATTTTATAGAGGTAAGTCCGGACTTCAAAGGCGGACTTCAAATCTTGTTGATGTATATGATGTCACTGCTTACGTCATATCCCACATTATCGCCTCGCCACCGGTTTTTTTTTTCTCCCGTGACTCAAATTCCCCATGTGATGTTTGTCGGGGAATCTTTTAAAAATTTGGTTTACGTGGTCCCCGAGGATAACGCGTCTTGTGAGTCGGGCCCTTATCCTTTCCAAATGCATGATCTTGTCTTGTCGGGTTTGGGTCGAATCCTTTCCCAAACTCGGGTTCCTTCTATTCGGGGCATGCTTGACAGATCCGGTCAATCCAACGGCCAACATGCGCCATGTTACAGAATTTCCGGTAAGTTTTTTTGCTTGCCGGAATCTTGTTCTCCCAGAGAATTCTTCTTTTGGAGCGAAGAGTTCCTCTGCAAATCCTGTGGTTGATCCAGTCATCGAATTCAAAAGGAAAGATCCATTTGTCGAATTTTGGAAGAACTTGAATGGATATTTGACCTTGTCCATTTCCGTTAGACAAACCCAAAGACCCCATGCTCGCCTGGTGAAGCTTCGTCTTAAAAATGCTCCTACTAACATCGGTCCTTCTTCCTGAAGTCGCTTAATGTATTTTAAAGCATTTCCATCCTATTCTTCTTAGCTTGATGAAATGAAAAGCTTCATTAAAGCCTTTTTTTCTTTGGTTCAGAGCCGCACCGATAAAATACGCCTTCAAAAATATCTCCTCCGGCCAGTGTGTGGATTATTGCCCAGGTCTCGTAAATCGCTTCCCAATCCATTTAGGTAATTTTGAAATTTCTGGGAATCCTGGTGACACGGTATAGATTGAAGCTAAAGCTCCAAAAGTATACCATTCTCAGTCATTTCATTTGGATGACTCTCTGGTTTCATCCAAACTCTGGGATACTTGCCTGAGATATCAACCCTTGTTTTCTCTGGGTTAATACCTTGTCTTGTAACTAGTTTTTTCCATTGCCGTTGATATACCTGCATAGGAGAAATCTTATTCTCGTCGTTTGAACCTTAGATTTGCCTGTCTCGGGGCCTAAGATTCAACTCTCCCTTTTACCCCGGAGGTGTTGGGTTGACTTGAAGACTCGGGTTGTGACACCGAGCTTCAACATTCAAGCTGATTTGTACACCCTCGGATGATGCATCACCCGCAACACTTGTGATTATGGTACTTGAATCCATAACCTCCGGGTTAGAGCCCCGTACTCTCTCGGCCCCTTTATGCACCGTAGGAGATGTGGCCTGGAAGAGAGGCCCTTGCAGCGCTAAGAACAATTGTCCTTGAGCGAACCGATATGCTCGTATTTGACTAGAAACGGATTTCTGTCACTGTTGAAGTCGTCCGGCCAAAGAACTTCGCATTGAGACATAACGCCCCAAAATCTCGTTCTAGACTCCCGGTTTTCCCGAGATGTCTTACTCGTTTAAGGACCTCGTCGCCAACGCCGCCCTTCCATCTCGTGTCAAGAAATCTGCAAGAATATTTTTATGAGATTTTATAATGACAATATCATAATCATAATATTGGCATTCACTTGCCATCTAAGTAATCGAGCCTTTTCTCGGTTTTGATTCAATTTTGTTTTTCGAAAAAGCCTCGACACTTGAATTATCAATTTTTAAAGTAAACTTTTTAGCCATAAAAATAGAGGCCATTTTTTAAAAGCCTTTCTGACTGCAAAGAATTCTTTCTCGTTAATATGCCACCGAGTTGCTTCACTAGGGGTGAATAAACCGCTGCAGTATCTGCATGAGACTTCCTCGTTTGGTGTGACTTTCGTAAGAACTGTTGTCCACCAATCATCACTGGCATCTGTGTAAAGAACCGGTTCGTCCTCGTCTTGGGGAATTGCCAGATTTGGAAGCTTTTTACAAACTTCTTTAAGTTGCTTAATTCCTTCTTGATGTTCATCTTCCCATTTGAATATTGCATCTTTTTTAAGCAATGGGCTAAACACCTTCCTGTAAAATGCCAGATTGTTAATGAACATCCCAGCAAAATTAACAACTCCAAGAAAACTCTGAAGCTGCTTTTTGTCTTTTAGTGTATCTGGAAATCCCTGTATCTTTTCCACAATATGATTATGTAGAATAATTCCAGTTTCATCGATTTCAATTCCGAGGAATTCAATCTGTCTTGTTGCGATCACCGCCTTCTTCTCTGAAAGCACTAATCCTTCTTTGTGACAAACATCTGAAAATATCTCCAAATGTTTGAGATGCTCCTTCATGTTCTTTGATGCGATAAGTATGTCATCAATATATACGAACATGAAGCTAAAATAATCTTTGAAGAGATTATCCATTTTTCTTTGATATATTTGGGGTGCATTAGCCAATCCCATAGGCATCACGTTCCAAATATAGTGTCCCTGTGGTGTAGAGAAAGCTGTAAACTTCTTACTTTCTTCCTCCATCTTAATCTGGTAGAATCCAGACTTGCAATCGAACTTTGAGAATATCTTGGCACCTTTGATGCAGTTAACCAGATGTTCTCTACTTGGGATATAGTATCCGTCGAATTCCAAAATATTATTAATCCCTTTGTAATTAATAACAAGTCTTGGCTTTCCTCTTTTGATTTCTCCATGGTTTCTGACTAAGAATCCCGGACTGCTGTATGGAGAAACTCCTGGTGAAATCAACTTAAGGTCAAGATGTTCCTTAAGTATTTTCTGCATATCCTTACGATCTTCCTGGTTCATAAGGATTGGTTTGAATCTTACGAACTCGTACTCCTTTCCAGGTTTAACCTTTAAGGATGCTTTGAGCTCATTCTTTTCCCACCATGCCAAAGGATCTTCATTATAATTCCTTTGGATCTTCTTCTTGATATCCTCGAGTGATATTTGTTCCTCAACGGTTACGTCACTCTGTGGATTCTCCATTAGACCCATCCATAATTCTGCAATGGCTTCTGGAGTAACTCGTTCTTCTCCTTGCACTCTGAATGAATACAAGTTATTATCCCAAAGCTTCTTATCCTTTCGAGAACCGAATTGTCTATAGGATAATAAAGCTTCACCAAATTTCCTTCGATCCGCCATTTTTGGATTTCAGAGTTTGGCTTCATCACCACGCTTGCTGCGAAAATTAATAGGCATTTTTCTATAAAATGCTTCCCGCAGTCTTTGGACAATAATCTTATGATCACATAATGTTGTGAAAATAAGTCTTCTTGTCTCATTTTCCTGTGTAAATCGCTTAAATGTTTGTAGGAAATTGTTTTCTAGCAAAACATCTGCACATGTATCATGGAAATAGATTGGTGGCGTTTTCACCTTGTACCATGGGGTACCGCCTGCGCCTCCGATCATGATTTCTGCTTGTTTAATTCCGCTGTTAAGGATAAGAATCCTTTTAGAGAAATCTCTTCCTGCAATAGCTGGTAAATCCTCTCCAATTTCTTTAGGAAAGACATTCGGCTTTGCAGTACATATTCCGGCACCTGAATCAATATAGGCGGCGAAATATTCGGCCTTGTATTCAACATATAACATTTCGATAGAAATGTATATAGAGAATGGACTAGTGGTCATCTGATTCTGTATCTTTTATCAGCCACTGTGAACTCCATTCCGCATTGTAATCTTTCCCAAGGTTTATGATCCTCGAGAAATTCAATTCCCAGTGTTAATTGTTCTCGGATCTTTCCCCACTCTCCCGTGATAGTAAGCTCAATTTCTCCTATCTTCAGGCTTCCTTGATACCTTCCAACTATTGGGTTTTGGAGATAATATAGAACATCACAAGGAAAAATATTATCCTTTTGAGTGATGTCAAATATTACTTCCACTTCTCGCCATCATCGGACATTTCGGCTCTCCCGCTGCTTTTGAAAACATCGGGATGTCTTTGAATCGTAGATTGGTCTTCTTTTCTTCCCAACGGCCGCTACTCGTCATTCTCGTCTGTTGGAAAGACATCCTTCTGGGCTCAACTCTGAGACTTCGACTTTTGTTGAAGACTGGTTGATCTTGTATTTTCATATCGATCTCCTTTATAGTGGGAGATTCAATAATTTCTGGTAGAACCACCCTGGCAAAGTCCTCGAAGATTCTTGGGACTTCAATGAATTCCTTTCTCAAGAATACTTCAATGATGTGTATTCGAGAGAGCATAAGATATCTTGTATGTGATCGAATAGGTCTGTTCCTTCTTTTCATCAACTCGACTCTTTTGAAATCTTGATGAAGGGTTAGGACTCTACTAAAATCTCGATCTCCGGATTGTATGCAATTCTAGGATAGACATTAAATGCCAATTTCCCAAAGATACAAATTTCCTCAGAATCGCTCCAAGGCATGAATCCTTGAGGTTTAAGATTCGCTTGTCAAATATAGCAGTTGAGTGGCGAATCTATTCCTTCTTTGAATGTTGCTTTAATAATGACTCTTATGGCTCCAATATGAATCCATGAGAGTGTATTTGCAACTTCTCTTTAACTCGCTTTTGATCTCCTGTATTTCTCTAATAGGGACCAACCGCATCTCGATCGAGTTCATTAAACTCCATCGGAATGGCAAATTCTCCGGTTGTTACCCCCCGTGGATAATTTGGTGTCTTCTATTACGAAAACCAATCTTATCCAAAGCCTTTTCCATCGCCCCAATTGTAAATCCATCATAGATTTGAAGCTTTGGATCTTCCTTCATAATTCTCATAAGAGTCTTATGAGACACCGTAGTGTGAGAGAGGAATCCCGACATATCCTCCCCGACCGTCTCATTGAAGAATTTCTTCTTCACTCGACGATTCTGAATCGGATTCACTTCCATCATCGAATAGATCTCTTCTTCATAGATGCTTTCATCCGAGGAATATCCTCAAATTTATACACCGTATTAAATCCGATAATAGACAGCCTTCTTCGATTTCTCGTGTGGCCTCGAACCTGTCGACTCCTCGTTTTTGATTGTCTGGGCAATCCGTTGAGATATGCCCTCTTTTCGCATGTCCAAGAATTACTGATCTTTGAAACTTTCATTAGCTCGGTGTGAGCACGCCCGAAAGTTCTTCTCCTGGATTTCTGCTGGTACTTATTTGATTAGAACCCGATGATGAGGCTCTACTTACTGCGCTTGGTCGCTGGTCTTTGCCCTGATTTATAACTTCGGGCCTTTTGTTTTGACTAACCTTCTAGGTCTCCATGAAGACCGCTTTTTTATTGCTACTTCCTCGGTATGGATGGCTTCTATCCTTCTTCTTCTTCAGTGCCGCTTAGTTGACCTCCCACAACCTGTTGGGATATCATTATCCACGCAACATAGAGGAACTATTTTGTTAATTCCTCTTAATCTTTTGTAATTCTTGTATAGAGCTGCTTGGTAACACCATTCAGATAACTTGGCCTTTAGGAAAGACATTTTTCTGGCCACAATTTCTACTTCAGCTCCTCCTTTGTATTCCCTGATAAGCATTTCTCTCCAGGGACTTGGAATCTTGGCAAAGAATAGTTGTGCAGCTTCCTTTTCCTAAATCTTGGATTTCCACCTGTATTCGGTGAACAACTTGATATATTCGTCAATATGACAAATATCCAGTAATTCAAGGCTATAGAGGGCTTGTTTATATCTCTTTCTTTTTTCATCCTCTAATCCCTCGAAATAACCTGTGCCGATGAACTGGATTTTGAATAGTTTTGCCATACCATCGACAATTCCTTTAAGTGATTCCCCTGATGTGACCGAACTTTTCGTACTGGCATCGGTCATATCCCATGCAATCTTCACCGATCCTTCAAGACTCATTTCAAGGAGTAAAATGAATGAATCCTTTGTAAGATCGAGGGTTCTTGCTGAAATTCTCATAGTGAAGCCCATTCATCAATGAGAACTTCTTTTTTAAAATCGGAATGTCCAGTTTAACATCAACCCATACGGATGTATTGGGTCGAGTGCGATCTTCCATAAGGCGTCGATAAACATTCGGCCTTCCTGGTAGGTTATGCGTTCCCGCAAGAGGGTTTCGACCTCCTGTTCTGAAAGTGGATCACTCCCGGTCGTGAAATCCCCAAATGATGGCATCCTCTCGTCCCGAGCTCCATGATGCGAACCCGTACTTTCTTCGACGTTAGGATTTCTTGGTGGCGGTGGTGGTGGAATTGGTCTACTTGGGGTCATAGGTAACCAAAGCCGATTCTCACCACTGCGTTCATCTTTAAATCTACAATACCTAATCCCGCCAAGGATTCTCGCCAGTCATGTAGATCTTTAAGATTCATCTTTTCAATATCCATCTTTTTTAATTTTTGATGGATTTTCCTTTGATTAGAGCAATGAGCTTTTCCTCATCTGTCATCTTTCGTATAACTTCGGTTGGTTTCCCTTTTTGACGATATGTCCTGTAAGGGGTACATCTCGGACATCGGTCCGGATCCATATTCTCGGAGAAATTCTCCTCACCAATTGTCAATTACATAAATATAATAAATATAACCAAAAAGTTCTTAATAAACCTGGGCTCTGATACCATTTTGAAGCAAGACACTTAGTCAAATCAGCCATGTGTATGAATAAGGGTATAATTGGTATTTTGAAAATATGCAATTATTCTGCTAGACCAATTTTGCATCAACTCAAGACTTATAGGACACCAATTGCTTCGGTATAAACTTGTAGGATCAATTTTACAGAACGTTATAAACTTACAGGGCATATTTTGCAAAACTTGAAGAACATACAGGGCATATTTTGCAAACCCAATAACAAAAGTCCGAAAATGCATTTTACCCCAAGTTACAGGATATTTTCTGCAATTAAGCCTAGACCGTTTTCAGAAAATGAAGACGCGTCGAACCCAATTGCAATTGTAGTTTATATTTTTAATGGTATGTAATTCCTATTTTATTTCAATGTTTTGGGATGTACAACTTAAATATTAAACATTGTTTATGCGCATGTTCTTTCTAAATATTTATCGTACCCCCATTTTCGAATTTCTGGATCCGCCACTTATTGTAGCATCCTACCAAAATCTTACATTGAAGACAATTTACACAAATCGTTCTATTCTACAACTAAAATCGCTAGGGTTTTCAAAAGCGCGACTATATCCACCAAAGCATTCACAGAGAATACAAAACAACCTCTCTCATCACCTCTCCTATCCAAAACCCAAAAATCAAAAAAATGCTTCTAACTTCTCCACCAATACTTCAATTCAAATCCCTTTCCCTCACCACCCCATTCCTCCATGGCGCCACCACCACCACCGCCACCCACCTCTTCAAGCCCAGCACCTCAATCGCCGCCGCCGCCGCGCCGCCTCCCTCCACCGGACTCCCCGTGATCAAGGCAATGAGGTCCTTACAAGGTAGAGTCGTCTGCGCCACCAACGACAAGACGGTGGCTGTGGAGGTCGTGCGGTTGGCCCCACACCCCAAGTACAAGCGCCGTGTGAGGAAGAAGAAGAAGTACCAGGCCCATGACCCGTTGAACCAGTTTAAAATTGGGGATTTGGTCCAGCTCGAAAAGGGCCGGCCCATTAGCAAGACCAAGACTTTTTGGGCCGTGCCGGTTCCTGCGCGGACCGGTTCGAAGCCCAAGGAGGGAGCCGAGCCGCCGCAGGAGCTGGGCATTCCCTTGGAGTCGGAGAGTTGAAGGAAAGGGGGAAAATGTATTTCTTGTTGTTTTTTTGTGGTACTTATGTTAATTGTAATAATTATTATTGTTAATTTCATTTTAGTTTGGTTTAAGGCTGCAAAAAATGAGTGGTGTATGTGGAATTTAATTTTTTTAATTGCAGTTTTTCTCTTGGCTTGTTTTTATCTTGTTCTTTGTGTTGGAAGAGGGATTGGATTGTCTTATGGGGGTAAATTGCAATTTTTTTAGTCCCTTAACTATATATGGTTGACAAAAATAGTCACGCATAGATCACAATTTGGAAAAAAAAAGGCATGTATTTCAAATAATTATCAAAATTCCAATCATTTGGTCGCCGAAAATAAGAAAATTTGCCGGAAAAATTCACGTGTCCACGTTTCCGATTATACATTTTTTATTGCAATATATTGGGTTCATTGTGGAGATTAGAGATAATGTCATGCTTTTGTCTAGTTGCTAAATGAGTTCTTAAAACTCCAACATGAGATGTTCGAACATGCGTCATAGTCTCTTGCTTTCTGTGTTTAAGATCACTAAAAAAATGCTCCTCTACTTTTGGTTGAATTTTTTTTAGTGGTTGTAAATTCCATTTTTTGCTTCTGATTCAACTTCATTATATCAGAATCTAAAAGTAGGGAGATGGGTGATTTAGATTCATGATTGTGCTTTTGGATTGATTTTTACAAACAGATAAGCACTTTTACGATTTTTTCACCAAACACTTTTAACGTCAACACTATTAATTTCTGCTTCTCAATTGTTTTTACTTCTGCTACAATAAATCAGTTGTTCTAAAAACAGAAGGTTTGTAAACTCTTCCTAACAAGTATCTATATAATCCAGCATAGACAAAATTAAACAACACAATCATTTTTCCATAAATTTTTCTTAATGTGCATAAAAACTACAATTTAATTTGTCATTTGACATGCTCTGACTAATAAGTCTAATTTCATCTGGCCAAAACAATAACATTACAGAGCAACTAGTAACTCACCTATCCCCTTTCTAGTTATTTAGTTATGGAAAAAGAATGTTTATGTTTAACACTACTATCTTCAACCAAATAGCTAAATGGATTTATATTATCAGTCCTCACATTGCAAACTGCTTTTTATGTTCTGCAATGTGCAAGAAATGAGAGTGTTAACAGAGTCTACAGAATCAATAGAAAGTTTTGCTGTTGGGGAGTTGCTAATTAGTATTTGAAATGCAATAGTAAGCAAAGATCCTCCTTCTGTGCTCTTCTCCTCCGGCCTAGATGTGATCACGAACGGCCTAGATTCGATCCCATCTGGAAGAATCGAGAAACCCGAGGGTAATACCGCGATGTTGCTGGAGTCGCAGCCTGTCATCACCGATTGCATGCTGTTGATGTCCACAGGTGCATATACGACCATTGATTCGTAGGCGTTTGTCGAACTATCTTGGAGTACCCACATGTTGTGTTCGTCGGATTTCATGGCCTGAATTCGAGAATGTAGAAATCGGATTAGAAAGCTATAGTTTACTATGATTTTGTTGAGTTGTGCTTAGAGAGTGTTTGCAAACACGCAGAAGTGATTCTCGACTCTTAGCTGGAAAATATCACTTTCTAGTGTTTGCAAATGTCAACTTTTGCTTTTGCTTCTAATTCATTTAATCAAAATCTAAAAGCTTGCGGTGTGGTGCTTCTGATTCTGAAAAAGTGTTTTTGGTATTTTTGTAAATAAGAAGTTTGTTTTTGACATTTTATCCTTTATTTATCATAATCCAAAATTGCATTTTCTCTTCCTAAATACCTATATCATATTCATTTATCCAAAAGCTAATTTTGAAAGTGTTTTTTTTACCAAACTTTCCAACTTCGAATTTTCCAGCTTTTCGAATTTGAAAAAAACATTACCAACTTTTGATTCTCAACTATAATAAATCATTTCTTAAAAAAGCAGAAGTGTTTGCAAACACTCCCTTAGTTCCGAGAGGGCTCACCAGGGTTGTAACTGCGTTTCCTCGGTCTTGCCCTTTAGCCAAGTTTGCAATGGATTGTATAGTGCTTCCATTGGACATGATATCCCACTGTAGTTTATGCAACAAAATAGTTAAAAGTAGTTTTCATACCTGCAGGACTTCTTCAATTTAAATTATACTGGGATTAATTACAAAAGTACTCCTGAGGTTCAGTCTAATTACAGAAAATCCAACGGTCCTCTCCTTGATATTTTTCCCCGTTCTGCAAATTGCACCATTTTTAGGGAGTATTTGTCAAGCAAATACAAATATCAAGGGGTTGCTTATAATTTTGAAAGATAACTGGATCTATTTCTAATTAGTGTAAACCTCAAGGGTAGTTTTTGTAATTTACCCTAATCCAAATCCGAATGAATTTGTAGTGGTACTTTTACTAGGATTGAGATTTTCTGTTTCATTTTTTCATTCCACTGTATTGGATGAATATCATTATTATACATGTCACACTCATCTAATACAGTGGAATAGGAGATATGTTTTCCATTTACTGAGGAAGAGATTTAGCAAACCTCATTTCTCCGATTTTCGTCTCGTAGGAAATCGAAGAGGACATGGTGGGAAACAGGCAACCACACACAAGAAACCGCGGACAAGATTGTCCCAAGAGGCTCTCCAGGGTCATTGAGATTCTTTCTTGAAGATACTCTAATGTCATCTCCATTTTTAGTGGTGATCTTGTTCCATGAGTTGTAGCTGGAATCTCCTACTGCTCTGCAAAAATTCCAGGTCATTCTTTGTGCCAATTTCAGAATGCTTTTTCTCCCAGCTAGTGTAGCAACCCCTGTTTCATCAAACCATATTTCCAGCTTAATTATACTCAAGCAAATAAGGTTAATTACGAAAAATACCCTTGAGTTTCAGCCGAATTACAAAAAAATCCAAGTATCTTTTAAAACAAGTACCCCTTCTGTTGTACAAAGACAAAATTGCAAAATTGGTCTTCAAACTACAGGACGATCATCTAACAATTGAAAAACTCAATTTTGGTCCAGCAAAATAGTCATGTAACTATATGAGAATATCAAATTTGATACTAATTTCACCGAATTTTAATCACGTGAGCAGAACATGTAGTTCCCAATTCCTGGTGAAATTATGACCAAAATTGAGATTTCCATACAGTTACAGGACTATTTCACAAACCGTGCATTTTGCAGTACCAAGATATAGATGTTTGTATGGTAACTGAACTTTTTTGCAAAATGTAAAAAAGTGATTTTTACAGGATCTTTTTGCTACTGCCCTATAGAACTACAGGATTGGTTCTGCAATTTTGCCTTATACAAATCACACCTTCTGAATGGGGAATTTGTTACAAGAACACAAACCTCAGTTACAGGTATTTGTAATTTTGAAAGATAATTCTTTTGTTTTTGGTAATTAAGCTAAAACTAAAGGGTAATTTTGTAATTTAGCCCAACAAATAATTGTGTTGGAAAAGCTTAACATTACCACTTGAATCCTTTATGGGAACATTTGTTGCCACAAGAAACACAAGTCTCTCACACTGCTGTTGCAATGTGGAAATCCAGTGCTTCGCACCGAATGCTAAGCCGCTGTTAACTATCGTTCGATACAAGGAATGTACCGTGCTTTTCTGGCATTCCAAGTGTTCTACCCAAGTCACCTGAAAATTATCACATAGGAAGATCAAAGATGTGATTAAGAAACGAGAGTTAAAGAAGAAGAAGCAATTTGTGGAGTTTTTATTTGTTACAACCTTACAGTGGCCGTTGGATTTGTCCTCAATGATGCAACCAGATGGACGCTTTCTGCATTTCTGCAGAGACGCGTCTATGTTATCTTCGACTTTGTCGATAGAGACATCGACAATCGCCCATTGATTCGCGCTTAGTTGTTTGCAGTGTCGAACGAAATAGAGTTCTCTGGTGGCCACCATTGGTGTCAGCATTTGGATCTCTGCAAACATCTGCAGAGAAAAAATGCAAGTTTTTTCACAACATAACCTTTCTTGATTCTACCTTTGAAGTTTGGGTTAATTACAAATAAAAAAACAAAGCAGAGATGTTTGAAAATTACAAAAAAAAAAAACTTCTTGAGGACGGGGTAATTGTAATATTTTTATAAATATAGGGTGTGTTTGAAATATTTTTACTTATGAAGGGGGTAAAGTATAATACAGAATCAAACACGAAGGATCTTTTTGTAGTTTTTCAAAAATCTCTTTGTCATGTTTTTTGTATAATTCACTCAAACCTCAAGGGTAAATTTTGTAATTATCCATACCCCTTGAGATTTATTTATTTGACAAATACCCCATGGTAAAATTTGTAAAATAGAATCAAATATTATGTAGTTTTGAAAGCTAGTTGTGTGTTTTTTTTTTGTTAATTAGACTAAACTTTGGGGGTATTTTTTCTTATTAACCCTAATTTTTAAACAATTGTGCTTATAACAATTATGTTAATCATTGGTACTAAATAATTATGTTAATTATTGAATTAAAAGAGTCTCATTTCCATAAAAAGAACTAATATAATTTATCAAACCACATATAATAATATGAATAGATTAAACATTGACTGTCGGCAAAACCTTGTGTAAGACGGTTGCACGGTGCGACGGGTGATACTTTTAGTGTAAAAAGTGATACCTTGTCTGAATATACTAAAATTAAATGTTTTCAGACAAAGTATCAGTTTTTACACTAAAAGTGCAATCCGTCGCATTGTACGACCATCTTACAAGAGACCGGCTCTAAACTGTCTTACCAAGTGAACATCACCATCTCCTTTGGGACCTTCTCCATTGCAAATAACATCAACTGTAGCTGCCTTTGCTACCAAGCAAGGAAACAGCTCTTTCCACTGATTCTGAAATGATGAATAAAAACCAGTATTTCATTCAAATTAAACTAAAAAACTTGTATCTATTTCAGTCAAATACAAATAAACTAAATCGAAATTTCACCGCGTCCATAAAACTCTGAACCAGCCATGGGAGATCAACAAAGATTACTCCACTCTCTCTTGAGGCCTCTATAGATTTCTTTGTCATGATCTGTTTGTTTTTGCCATTTTCAGCACAAAACTCTTTCATGTACTCATCATAGTTAAGTATTTCGCGCCCCGTCTCATAGCTTCGAATCCACAATGGTTCACCATTAGTAGCCATTTTTCTCAGCTCATCGGTTGCCCTATTTACAGCATCCATTATACGCGATTTTTCGAGCCCGAAATTGCCAGTGTAAAAATCCAAGGAGCTTCTGTTTTCTAATAATTGATCATTTTCTGAAGCGTAAGAACTGTTTGGTGATGTTCCACCAGGGGATTTCCCTATAATTGACCTCAGTTTTTCAACCTGCATATATTTTTTGTACATGCATGTGTTGAATGTTAGAATATAAGAAATATGGGATAATTACAAAAACTACCCCTGAGTTTGGGGTAATTACCAAAATACCAAAAAAAGTTTCAAAATTACATAAATCTTTTGAAGTTTTGATTTCGTCTTACATACAACCGTTAGATAACCTGGCGAAATTTGCTCACGTGATCAAATAATTATAATTACATCTCTCCACTTTTCTAAATTTTAAAATGTAAGACAAAAAAATTGGGGTTATTTCGTAATATTTAGAAAACTCAACTTTTCTGAACATTAAAATGTAAGACAAAAAATTGGGGTTATTTCGTAATATTTAGAAAACTCAACTTTTCTAAATATTAAAATGTAAGACAAAAAATTGGGGTTATTTTGTAATATTTAAAAAACTTGAGGGATATAATTTAAATATTTGATTAAGTCAGCAAATTCCGTTAGTTCAACTAACACTTATGGAAGAAAAAAAAATGTAATATAACATCAAACCTTAAGGGGGGTTTTGTAATTTTGGAATTTTTCTAGATTTGTTTTGTAACTACACCAAACCTAAGGGTGGTTTTTGTAAATATCCCTAAAATATATTCTTGAAAATGCGTGGGATAATTGGATTATCTGTTACAGACCTCAGCTTTGAGTCTAGTATTTTCAATTCTGAGCTTTTGATCTTCTGGGCCAGTAATGGCGTCCTTGCTAGAAGTAGCAAATCCACAGTTGGGACAAGATGGCTTTTTAATGGTGTCTCTCAAAGCCTTATTTTCGTCGCGAAGTTTATCTATTTCACTTTTCAATAAGGAATTTTCATGGCGCTCCTGTATAGCCTGCATAAAACCATGCTACAACAGGTAAATTTTCAAAATATACTTTCTTAAAATGCAATTTGACCCCGACTCTAAAGGGTTGGCAATTAAAAAAAAAATGTTTCAAAATTACAAAACTAAAGGTTCGATTTTGTCTGAAACTTAAAAGGGTAACTATAATATATCTATAAATATCCGCAGGCTTTTTGAAATATTTTTTTCTTATGTAAGACGAAATCAAATTAATAGGGATTTTTGTAATTTTCAAAAATATATGGGATTTTTTGAAATCAGCATAAATCTCAGGTTTTTTTTTGTAATTATCCCTAAAAATAAACTATAATTTCTTAATGCAGTTTTAGCCCTATAACTCTAAGGGGTTGGCAATTTAAGTCCTATAATTTATGGATATGTCAATTTTGGTCAGATCCATTAGGCAAAATTAGCATTTTTTGATTGTCATAGGTACTTTGGTATTTTGGATATTTCGGCTATATCCAAATATATATATGGGAATAAGTGAAATCTTAAAACACTCATTTGAGACCAAAATTGCACAAAAACAGTACTTGTGGATCAAAATTGCACAAATTAAAACTTATTGAACCAGAATAATACAATATCAAATTTTATGGGATCACAATTGCTATCCAAGATATTAATTTTTTTTTTTTTTTTTTGAGGGAAGCTATCCAAGATATTAATAGGACCAAAACTTTTAGCACTCATAGTTACGGGACCAATTTCGCAACTAACCCTGCCAACCTTCCTAGTTTTCAAATTTGTAATCATTTTTTTCTCCTCACGTTTTTGGGATGACATATGTGATGCTAAAATTAATATTTAACTGCTTCTTGAAATTAATTTCATAATAAAAACAATAATATATATTTAGTGATTAATTACCTTGATTTGGGTTCGACGATTTTGAAACCAGAATTTAACTTGCCTAGGATGAAGTCCTAATTGCTTGCTCAGCTGTAGCCTTTGCTTCTCATCTGGATGAGGAGACTCTTTAAATAATCTGCAAATTATTAATATATACTTTTTATTAAAAAAATATGGTATTTAAATTAAATTTCACCATTTTTAGCTACAACAGAGATGAAATAATACATTCAATAAAACCATTAATGAATATACGAGAAAGTAATAATCATAAGGCGACAAAAACACGACTTTGCATGTCTGCGCAAATTAAATAGGGAACAATAAAGTTATATAATAATAATAATTCACACTTTTCTCAATAAAAACTTGACAAGTTGAGATACTGCAGGCAGGATAAATTAACTTTATGCACATCAAGATAAACGTGCCAAAAAAATATTATGATATGACCAGTTAGCTTTTCTCTAGAACCTATTGCTACAATAGTGACTAAACTAAGCACTTTTTATCAGCAACGCGAACACGTACTGGCTAGTGTTATGATAGGGTACGTTGACGTTGACGTATAATAAAATTCTTATAGTAAAAAAAATAATTATGTTTGACCTCCAAATTAAATAATAGTTAATCTCTCTCCGAATCGAATACAAATAATGCTATTCAGCATAAGTTTTTACCAAATTTTCACCAGATCGAATATATCCGGGAGAGTGGCTAGTGGACTAAGACCCTGTTGATATGTTATGAACTGCTTAAATCTTAATGAAACTAAATCTTGATTCAAAACAGTTAAAAAGCACCCAAGCCAATTAAATCCCTCATACAAAACCAAAAAAATAAAAGGGTTAACAACAAAAAGTATCCTTGATGTTTGACCTAATTACAAAAAAACTCAGCTTAACTCTGAAAATTACAAAAACACTCATGAGATTTTATTTTGTTTAACATTTAATTCCTTTACAAGCAAAATATATTTCGAAATCCCCCTTCATATTTATAAAATCATTGCAGTTTACCCCTAAATTTTAACACTGAATCAAATCTCAGGGGTACTTTTTATAATTTTGAAAGTTAGTTGGATTTTTTTGTAATTAAGTCAAACTTTAGGGGTACTTTTTGTAGTTTTCCCAAAATAAAAATAAAAGTATGAAATTAATATAACTTTTTTTTAGAAAAATGGTGATACTTTTAGCACAGTACATGTTTCTGTAAAGCAAAAAATATATGTACTATCACACCACACACACATACATACGTAACATACACACGCAGTGGATACACACACATATATGTATAAGTTAGCAGAAAAGGGAAAACGTACGCCTCCATTTCTCGAATTTGTTCAGGGGTGTGTCTGTGATATTTCTTTCTCTTCTTTTTCTTGTTACCATTTTCATTTTCATCATCTTCTTCTTCTTCTTCGTCAGCATTTTCCGCCATTAATTCATAATCATCGTCGGACCGGCCCGATTTTCCGGGCCCAGAATTTTCGCTGCTTATTTCCACAGTTTCCTCCCTCCGCCCTCCTCCTCCGCCGCCCTCCGCCTCCGCCGCTGTGGCTCCACCGTCCCGGAAAATACCAGCCTACTCACAAAACAAAAATCAAAAAAATAAAAATACAGATAAAGATCTTGTTATTCTAAAATTACGAGCAAAAAAAGGGGGAAAATAAAAAGGAAAAATGGGTATATTACGAGAGAGAGGGAGAGAGCTGGAGAAGAAAGAAAATCTCTGGCGCCATGGGAGGATGGAAAATTGGACATGTCTACAAGGGACATGGCCAATTTGGATAGATGGATGAATAATTTTAATTTGGTTACTTTATTTGTTAATTTAATCTGATACTCATTTTGGGGTGGGAGAGGGGTATTTTATATGCGCCCGTGCGTATTGCGTGTAAAGAAGACAGAGAAGGTGGGGCGGAGGAGTACGGCGGTGGTGGGGGTGGGGTCTTTTCATTAAGGATATCAAACAAAACAAAAGGAAGAGAGTTAGAGACAGTGAGATATATATTGTGTGAGTGTGTGTGTGTGTGTGAAGTGGTGGTGGTGGTGGTGGTGGTAGAGGTTGTTGACTGTTAGATATTGTGGAGATTGTAATTATGTAATTGGATTTTTTTTTTTGAAGGTTGTGTAATTGGATTATTAAGTTACTAGAATAACACCAACATGTGAAATTTGTCTAAAAATAAAATTTTAATGTCACAAATTTAAAAGATAGTCTGAATATATTTTTTGATTTTTGAGTTATTTGTTATCTATTAAATTTATTATCCTTTAAATTCATAAATATATATCATGAACTAAAAGAATATTAATTTCTTAATAAAAATATATCCGAGTAGAGACTTTTCTAAACTAATAGTGAGCAAATCGTTTATTTTTTGGGATTATATTTTATCTTTTATAATCTTGATTAAATTTATTATTTTTTAAATTTATGTCACATAAATAAATGTAAAGTCAGTCATGTGGAATTGGAAGGATAAAAAGTTGATAAATATCCAAAATTAATAAGGTGATGACATGTGTCAACTTTGTTTTTTTTCTTTTAATATATAGGGTAAATTTGTAATTGAAAACATAAATTAAGTTATTCCATGTTTGATTTATTAAGATAAAAAGAATGCAGGTGAAAAGACATAATCTGGTTTGTAAATTTGGGTGGGATTACCAAGGGGTGGGCTACTGGGCTGAGCTTATAAAGTCTTAAAAATATCTAAGAAGATTTATTAATTTTTTTTTTTAAAAAAATAAGATTTTATAAATTTTCAAAAAGATGAGGAATTTATAAGTTGTTTTCAAAAAGTTAGGGAAGGTCCCAAACCTTTTCTTTTGGGAAAAATATCGACAATTAATTTTGTCAATTGAGATTAATAAATTATCATTACTAATAAAATTTTAAATGTTCCATCACCTTATTTTATGCTAGTATTTTAACAATTTATTTGTTATTGTTGCATTTTCTCCCCATACTATATATATTGAATCTAGTGTGGTTAATGAGAAGAAAATCGGGAAAACATTAAAACGCTGATAAGAGAGCTACAACATTTGTTGCGACAATAATGTCGCATTTGATTCATAGGAAGGACTAATGTATATAATTTTTACAATTAAACTTAAAAAACAAATTATAAGATAAACTTTAATATTATTTCTTCATCAAAGCAAATTTTAATTTCAATCTCTTTTGTTTTACTATAATATTTTATATCTATTTATATGGTGATGCTGTTTTTTCGGGGGAGAATACATTTATGTCATCATTATGATGGAATTCCAGTAAATAACCAAACAAAATAATACATAAAATTCAATAAATATTTTAAATGAACAGAGTTTAAAAGGGTATATTTATTAGTGGTGATTTTTTTACTAAAAAGGTAAAGAAACTCAACTCGAACACTTTCTACGTAAGAAATAATAATTAAAAAATCAAATTTTTTTAATAAGTTGGGAGTACTGGTTATAGGGATGAGATGAATTTCAAAAAAATTAAATAATATAGGGTTCGAACAATGATTAATATTCTTATAAAAAGTGAGTGATACTATTTAAGCTATAATTGGTCTTTAAAAAATCAAGTTAATTTTTTTTTGAGGGAAGAAAATCAAGTTTATTTCATTTATGTTCAACTTAACTAAAATTAATTTGTTTAAAATAAAGTCATCCTATATTTAATTCACACACCAAACAATCACATTAATATTTAATATCACGTCAACAACGAAGCCCACATATAATAAAATAACATTATTGTGACCGTTTGGTGGAGAACATGTACAAATATTCAAACCAACTTTTTTGAACATAGTACTGTTAAATTCTAATCAATTCAGTTATATATCTATAAAAGTAAATCAATGAATGCGCCTTTGTGCAACCCATATTAGGGTAGAAAAACTCATAAATAAATTATCCGATATTCGATTGATATCAATTATTAAAATATAATTGTTGGAGACAAAATCGCTTTTCTTAATTATTCTTATTTAAATTATTGTAGATATTATTTAATTTTGAAATTACTTAATTGGTTATCCAATGCAATTAAGTATTAATTACTATTGGACAGCAAATATAATTATCTGGTTTGCACGGTTTGTACTAGCCCGCTCGCCCACTTCTTCTTACAAGGCCCACGCGTCTTATAAACTCATGTATAAAAAAGTATCTCCTCATTATTTGTAAGTATTCGCAATTCATTGCTCTCAATCGTTAAGCTTTGGATTTTCTCTTCTCCAATTTGTACTGTCTTGAGCGTCGGAGGAACAATCTTAGGGCCCGTCTAACGTTTGTTGGTGTCGCAGACAAGTTCCCATCTGAAAAACTACCGACTCCGACTATTTATCAGAAATCTTAATTTGGAGTGATATACAAATTTTAGCAGCATCAATAATAAATCCGATTTGAACATCTTTTGTTGTTTATATAATATCTGTTCGATTTTAAATCGGTCAACATTTTAAAATAATAGTAAAACATGTATAAAATAAATGTTGAGCTATTCAAATTTAGTTTAGCTTTGACTCGATTATAAGTTTATAACTCAATCAAGCTCAATTCGAGTGTAAACCAAAATTTTAAATATTTATATAAATTCAAAAAAATTGAACCATAATTTATTTAACTCGACTCGTTTATACATATATCCTACTTAAAAATAAATAAATTAGAAAATCTTATAGTAGAAGGGAATTTAATATTGGATCTAATGCCTGTCTGTCAACTCTAGTTTTCCAGGTCTTATTCAATTGGCAACATGTGTTTCTTGCCCACAACATTTTAGTCGTTTAGTAACATTTTTATGAGACTGCAAAAAACATGAGCCCCCCATGGCATTAATTAATTGATAACCAGACAAGTTCCGTTTTTGCCTATCTAATTCATTGAAACAAATATTGGTGATTTTTTCGCATTAATGGAGTTTAGGTATTTCAAAATAATCAACATCCAGAAGCAGGGGCGGAGCTAGACTCGACAAATATTGGAAAAAAAAAATTTGGGCTAAATCAATAAAAAATAAATATTTAGTACTAAAAATTAATTTTTTAAAATAAAATATACCTATAAAAAATTGAAATTTCAAAAATTTTGGGGGGGCTAAAGCCCCCCCAATCATAGGGCAGGATACGCCCCTGTCCAGAAGTTAACCTTTTTTTTCCCCTCTAATTCAGAGTATTTGAACTTTGAAAGATGATGTTTTGACATATAGGGAGTGTTTGCAAAAAATTTTACTTTTAGAAGAAGTGATTTATTATAGCAGAAGTAGAAGTAGTTGAGAATCAGAAGTTGATAGTGTTTAAAAATAGAATTAAAAGTTGAGAATGAGTGTTTGGTGAAAAAGTAGTGAAAGTACTTATTTATTTATAAAATTCAAAGTAGAAGTATAAACAGAATCTAAAGCACCCCCTCACTGTTTTTAGATTCTGATTAAATGAAGTAGAATTAAAAGCAGAAATTGGTATATGCAAACACTAAAAACTGCTTTTTTAAAGCAAAAAACTGAAAATCACTTATTTTTAGTGTTTGCAAACACTCCATTAATAACATTAAAAAAATTATTGTATAATTGTATGTTTATTGAACTTATTTACATAATTTTAGATTTTAATGAATTTTATTATATATATCTCGGTAACAATTTTTTTTTCTTAAAAAAAAAGTTATTTCAATGTGGGTTTTTGTTCCTCCGTCTTCTTCCTCTTTTTCTCCCTTCATCCTCATATGAGGGGTGAGGGAAGCGATTTTCCATACTTTTTGTCCCAGAAAATGTGTCATCAACATGGTTTTTTTACTTGTCCCCAATAGGTGGCTAATATTTTGTCCAATGTGTGGTTTTCTTTTTCAGTTAATATATTGGTCTCATATATGAGATTTTGTTCTGAAGATTCAGATGAGCTATTAACCGATGATATGTGACAGAAGCGAGATCAATTTCTTGGGTACGTGTTTTATCTGGCGCCTTCGTTGCAATGTTATAATTCTACGGATCTGTTGGATCTATTAGATTTTTTTAGATAAATATATATAAATTTATAATCTTGTAGGGTTTGAAACTATTTTTCACTCGATATTGTATGTTTCTTCTAATGAATGAATAATATTATTTTATTTAAAAAAAGAGAGTTATTTCGATGTGTATGTTTCAATTGGTTGGTTTAAGTTTTCATATGCATGAATTAAATTGACAGCATTGAAAGAAATTTAAGTTTGAAAAAAAAAAAGGAGCATGTCAATAAGTTGGTTGAGAAATTAATCTCCCCTAATGCATGTGAAATGTGGAGTTGTGACAGCTATCACTATTTAATTTTTTTGAACTTGATGGTACAAGAGATTGATGACAAAGCTTAATTACATTAAAAATTTATGTTCCATCTTTGCATAACTATTTTGAAAAGATTGTTGTATATATCCTCTCATTATGTGGTGAAAAATGAATTTTACCAATCTGATATGCTAAAAAAAATACCAAAAGAGGGGCCAAACAGAAAATAACGTCTTGGGATTTTTCACAAAAAAATACGAGTATTTTATTGTACCACGAGGATTCATGGGAGATTCTGTTGCAACAAATAGAATAATAATTTAATGGACTAAGTTCAGATTTTTAAATATAAAACAAAATTGTGGCTTTCTATTACTTTTTTTAAAGGTATCTACCACTTGTGTTATATAAATATACATAGCCGGAAATTGATATGGTAAATTTTTTTTTTTACCTAAAATTAACATTAAAATTACAATATTTAGGTCGTTAGGAACTAGAAAAACGGAGTAAGAATGTACTTATTACTTATCAGATACCTATGGTGGTTGTTACTTCCACGTGACAATATCGCGCGGATGTCCCCCTTATCCCATCAAGTAACCCGATCAATGGTGGGGAGGTCGCCTGTGAAGATGAATATTTTCATACAAGTGTGAAAGATGGTGGCATAGTCTAATGATCGCTTAATGAGCAATAACACAAAATTTGAAGAAAATAATAAAAGGTAGTTGTAATTATTTCCACCATATTGCTAATCATGCTTGATGCTGAATTCTTTGCCCTAATCAAGTTTCAATCCTCTCTCTCTCTCTCTCTCTCTCCAATAAAAAATGAGGAAGGTCCCTGAGACATAAGTACATAACTCAATTGGTAAATGACATGAGTGACCTGTTGCCTGCTTGTTGGTACCCGCAGCGTGGATGTTCGAATTCCTCTGTTAACAGGGTGGAGGAGGATTTTTGTGTGGTTGTGAGGCCCCAAATTTTAACAACGTGAGATATGGTGTTATGTAGTGATTATTTGTTCGGCTATGTACAGTGTTGTAAAAATCGGCCTAGGCGGCCGCCTAGGCGCTAGGCGCCCCTAGGCCGATCCGATTTTGCAAAAATCGCCGGAAAAAATCGGTCAGGCAAAAAATCGGGCTAGGCGCCCGCCTAGGCGGGCTAGGCGGCCTAGGCGGCCAGAAATCGGGCCTAGGTGGTCAAAAAAATCGGGCTAGGCGGAAAAAAATCGGCCAAAGAATAGTAAAAATTAAAAAAAATAAAAAAAAGAGAAAAATAATGATATTTCTAGGCGCCCGCCTAGGCGGTCTAGGCGCCCGCCTAGGCGCCCGCCTAGGCGCCCTAGGCGCTAGGCGCTCGTCCACCGCCTAACGAGCGCCTAGCGATTTCTGCAACCTTGGCTATGTATCACAAACCTATTATTACTGAAATGCGACTCTACTTTTATTTATTTCTTCCAACGTCAATTACGCAATTCACATTTTTGAGCTTAGCAATTTTGTATTCTCTTCTAGTATTAATACTTGATCGAATGACTACGACTTTAGAAATATTGAACCCTCGATAAATTAGGAGTATATTCCAATCTCTATCCAAATATTTCACTGTATTCTATAATTCATTTCCCCAACAACTTCCAATTTATTTTTTTAAAATATGTATTTCTTATTTAACACCTTTAATTTTTAAATTTCTAAATATTTAATTATAGATACTTATACTTTATAATTTCTTTCAATTGTAAAAAAAAATATATTATATTTTTTTTTTAAATTCGAAAATTACCATTAAATGGGGAGATTGTTTCATATTCTTTTCAAGACCTACAATTATATATGTATATATATGTATATATATACATATATATATTATTTTTTCCTCAACTTTTGGTCACATGCTTAAAGGAGGGACAAAACTTTCTTTCCACCAAATTCTAATAAATAAAAATAACAACACCATGATTATTATTCCCTCCAACTTTTGGCTCCTTGTCTTATGGGAATCAATCACTCTTGTTATTTTTTTTCTTTATCAACCAATACTCTTCATTTCATAATTATCATAAAAACACAAGACCTGCTCCCATTTTCCTCTCTAAAGGATCAAATTCTACAAGCATAAGGTAATAAAATCTTCATTTCTCCCAACTCTATTTTTCTTCTCCAATCCTCAACCTTATACCTTCACCATCTAATCATGTTGAATCCTTCTTGTTGAGGTACTCCTAGAGAAATTTCTTGAAGAATTAGAGACTTAGATTTGACTACAAGCTTGAAGAGGAAATTCAAGACTACACATTATTAAGGTGAGAAAATTATGGTTTTAGTATTTTCCTCTTGATAACATGAAGAATTAAATTTTGACTCAAGAATATGAATTTTTGGAGTTTAGGGGCTGACCTACATCATCTCAAGTTGAGGTTAGAGGCTTGAAGGAAAATTTCAATTTTTGAGACTACATTTTAGATCAACCCGAGAAACTACTACGAGGTGGGTGGAAAAATCCTTTCAACTTCTAGGTGTTTAAAATTAAAAATATGCATGTAGTATTTTGTTATTGAGCACTTGAGATAAATATTATGTATTGCATGTTATTTTCTTGTATCAAGTTGGAAAATTTCTCAAGTGTTGCTCGAAAATGCTATTTATCGAAAAATAGGACATACATGTACACTTTATTGTTGTACTTGATGAATGCTTGCATGAAATGGACATGTATGTTTATGACTCTTGAAATCCATGTTTTGTATGACTTATAACCTGGACAAGTCGAGCATAATTGATTAAATTTCGATTTTTGGACTTAAAATGCAAAAATGGAAAGTTGGTGGACTTAATTGCAAGAAAATAAACTTAAGGGACCCTCTTGTTTTCTAACCTTAGAAGATGACTCTGTCGAAGAAGCTGAACCTGCCTTGGATTGAATTCTCGTGCTCCGTTTGTTGGTCTTACTTCCTATTGATATCTATGTTGCTGGACTACTTTCTTTTGTTTTTCTACTGTTGGACTCTTTTATTTTCTTTTGCCATTCCGGACTGTAATTTAAGGGCGTAGGACCCTTTGACACTTAAGCTGGTGATATGATGTGTACTTTATTTCCTAGTTCTGGACTATAAGCTATTTGGTTGTTGGGATGTATTTGTAATTGTGTTGTACTTGTAGTTTTCCGTTGCTTTAGACCTTGTTTCACTTGGGATTATTGCATCGTTTTTTAGAATGTTGATTTATTTTCTGTTTAAGTGATTGATCGTCGTCGCGTCGCGTTTGGGGCGTGACAATTATGGTATCAGAGCTAGTAATATGGAAACTTACACCGAGCTGACCCAGGATAGGACCCTTGGATTGTGTTGGGTAGTACCGCGACTAGACTAATTAAGTGTGAAATCGATTTCAAAAATGGCATAGAACCGTATTACTGATTTTATACTAAGTTAGAATTTATACTTGGAGATTCCATGATCATACTTGATTTGACCTAGTTGACTATTGACTGGCTTTCTTTATTCATTCTTTCCATGTTCTCCCTTATCTTTTCCTTAACTTTGACTAATCCTCCTTAGTTTGGCTTGACCAGGATGGAGCCGACGCCACCTATCTGGTGGGAATTATTGGAGGCCCGCGCCGAACGTGATTACTTTCGGGCATACACAAACCACTGGCACCAGGAATACCTTCGGGCTACCTCAGAAGTGGCAGAGGAATGCCGCCGCAACCAAGAACTAACACACCTCCTGACGAAGAACCAAGAGGAGAAGAACAATCTTACCCTCTTTGCTAAGGATCGCGAGGATACCATCCGTGCTCGCGAGGATCAAATCCAGTCAATCCAGGAACACTTGGAAATTACTCGCACAAAGATGGAACGCGCCAAGGAAGGCCACCATCGGACGTCTCGAAGATACTATCATCAAACAAATGCTGGTGATCGAGGACCTCACGCATGCCTTAACTCAGCGGGATGCTGCTTTGGAGGCTGCCTTAGCAGCTAATGCGCTACCGTTGCCACCGCCCGAGGTGGAACCCATGCCCGACCTCGAGGCCGATAATGAAGAGGATCCCGAGGAGGATCCTGAAGAAGATCCTGAAGAGGATCTCGATGAGGATCCAATGGAGGATGGAGAGCCCGAGGCATTTGAAGTCGCCCCACTTGATGACGCTCCGGGACTGGAGCAGTGGCCAGATTTAGCCGACTGGCCTAATGCTGAGGCGGTACCTCAGCCCGATCATGTTTCGGTTATGGACAAGGCCTCTAGTGATGATGACGGCGACCTCACCGAGTAAATAACTTCTATGATAGATTTTAGCCGACGCTTATTTCCATCCTGTTGTATTTTGCTTTCCATTGTACTTTGATCAAGTTGTATCCTGACTCTAGTTTATCTTCGATTCGATATTCCTGTTGTATGAACTCATTCGGGTGTACTCAAATTTCACATCAAAGAATATGTTTTTTCTACTTATTCTATGTCTTGTGTATTGCTTTTGTGATATAACTTATTATATGCGAGTACTTATTGAAATCATTCCTTTCTGAATTGTAGCTAAACTACAAATATATGGCTGGAAACTGTGGACGCGGGATACCCCGCCGTGTTCCCCGAAGGTATGAGGATGTACCTAGGGAACGGGTACCCTCCCCCGAACTACCACCACCTCCTCTGCCAGCCGCAGGAGATAACTTGACTACAATAGCCCTGCAACAGATACTGGTCTTCATGAGGCAACAAGTAGAGCCTCAACAGCGTATTCCCGAGCCCGCTAGAGAGGCGAATGATCGCACTTTGGAGCGATTCTTGTGATTTGACCCACCGACTTTCTTAGGAGAGCCTGATGACTTAAAGGCAGAAGAATGGATTGAGAAACTCGAGAATATCTTCAATGCTCTCCAATACTCAGGGGAACAAAAGGTTACGCTCGCCGTGTTCCGACTAGAATCGGCTGATAGAGATTGGTGAAGAGCAGTTGAGAGAAAATAGGAACAGGACCAAGTAGATAGGACGTGGAAAAATTTCCTAGCTGACTTCAATGAGCAGTACATTCCCCAAGTGGTGAAGGAGGCACGCCGGGATTAGTTCCATAAGTTGAGACAGGGGAACATGTCTGTAGCCCAGTACGAGTCTGAGTTTCATCGATTGTCCAAATACGCTCTGGGGACAATCAATACAGAAGAGGACAAATTATATAAGTTCACACGGGGATCAAGCTAGAACTTCAAAAGCTTTTCCGATCAAGAAATGACAACCTACTCAGCCGCGGTAAAGGAAACTCTCCGCATCGAGTTGGGACTGAACCGTATTGGACAGATTCAGCAGAGTAGGCCATCAAACAGTCTCAAGAGGACAACTATGGGACAACCATCTAAGCAGCCTGCTAATTTTCAGAAGGGACCAGTTAATGAGACAGATAAAGGAAAAGGACCAGTACAGAGAAAGCCGGGTCAAGTGTGTACACATTGCCAGAAATCGAGGCATACTGCCAATGACTATTGGCGTAAACAGGGAAGGTGTTTACGCTGTGGTAGTAATCAGCACCAGCTGAAGGATTTCCCAAAATACGAAGACCGGACCAAACAGATGCAACCACAGAAGCCGGATAATGGCCAGGGTAACCGGGAAGGATGCCCGCTCGAGCATTTGCACTAGCCGGACATGAGGCTCCAGAGGCAACAAACGTGGTGTAAGGTACACTTCTAGTATCTAGCCACTACGCTAAAATACTATTTGACCCTGGATCAACGCATTCATTTGTCGCACCACATTTTGTACACAAGTTGCATGCATGCATGGAACATTTGCATATAGGTCTAGAAGTATCAACTGTAAGTCCAAGCGGCTACGATAATCTAGAGGGGGGGTGAATAGATTATCTCCATCTTTTTTTATTTCGCCCTCTTTTTCGAACTAAATGCTCAAAGACAATATAAAGGTGCGGAATGTAAACAACACACGTCGATTTATAGAGGTTCAACCCACATAGGGCCTAATCCTCTACCACCCCAGTATATCCGGGATGGATTTCAAAAAGAAAAAAGATTTTATTAATTTACCACAAATTAATACAACACCAACTTACAACAACACCTTGAAGAGCACCACACTCTTCTTCAACACCACCTTTGAGATTACCACAATCTCTTCTTGAAGATTACCACAATCTCCAACGGCACCTTGTGAAGATTACCACAATCTTCAACCTTGAAGAATACCAAATTCTTCAACACCTCAACAAGAAGATTACCACAATCTTCTTACACCTAACACTTAGATCACCCAAGTGTGTTCTTACCACAAGAACACTCACAAGGATATCTTGTGTTGAATGATAACCCAAAAATTCAAGATTACAACTCAATAATGAATAATACAATTGAGTGCAAGTGTAATCAAGAATAGCCTAGACCTCAAGGATGTGAAAGTGAATAGCTAGGCAAATTACAACAAGAAATAAGACAATGTAAGAACAAGTGTATTCTTGAGTGTATCTTGTTGTGTTGTAGTTTTCTCTCTTATGGTGTTGCTTCAATTCTTCCACTATTTATAGAAGATGTCTTGTACATGATAGGCTCCTCTTTGGGACATGAATTCTGTAAAAAAATGCAAGACAATTGAAGAAAAGAGTTGTTAGAAATCAATCCCACAATTTAGGGAAAAGTTGTCTGCTGCACAACGGTTAGAATTTTGCTGTCAAACTTCAGGGAAACCGGTCGCGCACAAATAGATGTTTGAAAATGAGAAAACACATTTACACAGGCGGCCGGCGACGGGGTTCGGCCATTTGGTCGACCCCATGCGCAATGGCCGAGCAAGACCAAAAACGAGTCCAGGAAGCTCTGTTTGAAATTGCTCCCGTGCACCGGTCGACCGGCCGACCACCACCACCGGCGACGCCTCGGTCGACGACCCGACCACACCTACCACCACCCCGTTGACCGGTCAACTAGCCTTTTTTCAGCAAATAGTTTATTCACCCTGTGATCGATTGGCCTCAAAACAAAAGTGTTGTCCAATTTTATATCGAAAATAAACTTCAAGAAATACTCCGAAAAATAGTAAAAATATTTTAGACCGATCGGGAGTATTAGGAAAACATTTTAGAAACATTGTTTTAGTGTAAAAATACATTAACAGAAAATCATTAAAAGTGTTGTCCAATTTTGTCGAAAATAAAACTTGAAGAAATACTCCGGAAAATATTAAAATCATTTTAAATCATTTAGGAGTATTTGGACAACCTTTAAAAACATTGTTTTGGTATAAAAACAAAATCATCAAAATCATGATAAAACCATTTTTCAAACAATCTCCCCCTTTTTGATGATTACAAACCAAAACAATTTTAACGTGGTCGATTTTGAAAACAAAACAATTTTACCGGTTAAAGAGAACTATCCGTTGTGAGCGACAACATTCCGTGCAATAAACACAAGGATGGGAGTAGAGAGATTCAAACACATATAGCAAAAGCTCCCCCTATCAATATGCACAACAAAAGTAATATAGAAACAACTTAAACATAAGCTAAAATATTAGCTTTTCGATATTGAGCTTAAGAATCAATAACTTAAAAGCTCCCCCTGTCAAAGAGACATCATTAGAAACATATATAAGTCCATACTACAACCAATGAATCAAGAGTCATACACAACTTATGGCTTTAGGAAGCCATATCTTATAGCTTCTTTTCGTTTGAGCTTATCTTAGCTTCTTTGAGCTAAAGAGCTCATAACCTGTTTCTCCCCCTTTGGAATCATCAAAAAGAATGTTAGCACGATAAATACATCATATATTCATATCAAAGTGCGCAACTTAACCAATGTATCGAGTTATTTGAACATTGAAGCCCTTAAACCAAATAGGAGGGAAAAGTCGAATCATGCGACTTGTAGAAGCTTATGAAAACTTATGAGATTTGCAAAACATTATCTCTATAAAAATATAAGTCATTTGAAAACGAGAGAATCAAGTAGGTGATGAATTTTTCATTGAAACGTTTTATCGAATACTTGGCGGGCGTCAAAAATTGAGAAAGATATATATAGCCCTTGTAAATGAAATCAAGCCAAGTTTTTCATCACCAAATGCAATTTAACAAATATCATTCATCAACAATCAATAAGCTCATCACAAAAATATATGAATTTAAAAAAAAATACATATAAGCCACAAACTCAAGGGTTCAACCCAATTGAGCTAAAGAAAGTGAAATTCTTACCATTCGATCGGTAAAGACGAGCAATGATGATGATAGTCGAGCTAGATAATCCCCAAACTATGTAATACATGCAACCAAATACATTTGAAGTGAAATGTGTGTGCAAATGACAAAGGGGACGAAATAGAGAAGAAAAAGGCCAAAATGCCAAATTCTGGAAACAGAAAGCAATATATCTGAAAACACAGCAGGGGCGACCGGTTGGAGGTCAAGCGGCCGGTCGGAGGCTAGGGGCGACGGTTGACCTCGGCCCTTCTTCACCACTTTTTTCTGTTTTGCGAAGTTTGATCCAAAAATCCGATTTTTCGCCCCTAAGTTTTAAAAGCGTGCAAAATGCAAACGAAGACCTTATTCAATGTACATTATGTTATAATCAAGCTCGAAATGAGGTAAAATACTCGGCGGTTAAAAAACAATCGCAAGTTATCCTTGAGACAGAATTAAACACATCTCAAGTTTTTGTTAAAAACGCAATCCCTTAGAAAGTTTTTCGAATCTCAATATGTTTAGTTCGATTATGACGAACTATATTTTGAATAATTTTCACCGGACTTGTTATCCCGAAAAATAAGAACGTTTTAAAGCTTTGGATAAACAAGTCATAAGAAGAAGTGCCTTACAAATATTTGAAAATTTCTTTTAACGGCACTTTAATGAGATTCGTTGGGATAGTTTTTGAAGTCGAGCATATAGACATAATGCATATGGAATGTCGGGTCTATAGGAATAATATAAGAAAACATACCTCGAATTTGTTTGTCAACCGACATGCCTTTCTCAACCTTTGTCAATTTCTTCATTGGTAGCCATAGAGTTTGAGATGATTCTTCCTTCTTCAATGCCTAACTCCTTCAAGAGTTCTTTTGAAATATAACCATCTACCTGGCATTGATTAACTTGAAGTCCAATGATGAAATTTGATCTCCCCCATCATGTGATACCATGTTCATCTCAATTTCACCTACATCAACTTAGGAGAATCTCTTGCACAAAATATTCATTAGTAGCACCAAAAATATTCTCATAAATATGCACAAGCAAACAATCTTGCCATTTTTCAAAAAACAAGGAGAGTAGTATCAACTTTACCTTTTGTAAAATCATTTAGCAAAAATAGCTAAGTCTATCATACCATACATGGGGTACTTGTTTGAAACCATACACGGCCTTTTATAAAGATCATTTGGCCTATAAAAATTTAAACCCCGGAGGTTGTTTTACATAGACTCTTACTAGAATAAAGCCATTTAGAAAATAGGATTAAACATCCATTTGGTAAAACTTGAAATTTTTTTAAAACAAGAATGGGCAAGTAAAATGCAAATAGCTACTAAATGTGCTATGAGTGCAAATGTTACATCAAAATCAATTACCTTCTTCTTGGAAATACCTTTGAGCTACTAACCTCGCCTTAGTTCGACCAATGTTGCCTTGGTCATCGAGTTTGTTCCGGAATACCCTTTTGTCTACTTCATTACTATCATCATAGGGCATCCAATTGATCTAAGGTGTTCATAATACAACATTTACATCCAAATATTTTGAGGTAACTAATATTTGGAGTACTTCATTTCTCATCTACACAACTTAACAAACTCATTAACGGCATCGCTTATATAAGCAAGAAAAAAATAGCCCAAGTGTAAAAACATGCCTCAATCATCAATCACAAAATATCTTGCAAAAGAGCATAGTAGGAATAGACACTATATATATATATATATATATATATATATATATATATATAGACCATGAAGCAAGAAACACATACTATGCATTTAGAATATCATCAAGAGTCTAATAAATCATGCAAGTTCAAATAAGCTTAAAAAAGCTACAAAAGGCCTCTTTTTGAAATTTGAAAATCCGATAGCATATAGTTGAGACCTCATTTAAAAGAAGTATTTGAACAAGAGTAGACAAAGCAAATATGTGCAATCAAATATCGAATAGTGCCTTTCAAAAAATCTAAAAATCCTCTTAATGGCACTTGTATGAAATATTATGAAAAACAAGCACATAGGCACATGGCAATACATATATTGAGTCTATAAGAGTAAGAAAAACACAAGTAAACGTACCTCGATAATTAATGCCTTTCTTGACAAATAATGACGTAAATGGCCATATGTGAAAATATGTAGATCCTACACAATTCTTAAAACAAATCTAGCACAAATCATAATGATAAAAGTGTAGGCTAAAAGATATCACAAGTAAGCTCATGCCATAAAAATCCATAAGAGATGATAATACACTTTAGTCTACAAAAATGCACAAGAGTTTTAAAAACATCATATAAGGTCTTCATTTTCAAAAATTTTAAAAATACAAATAAGTTTTGAAGACCTTAATTTAAAATTTAAATACATGAAAACTCATTTTGCAACTAAGACACAAATAAAAACATGCATAGAAATAAGATAAAATGCATATTTAAATGGGGAGATACGGGTTACCAATTACGCCATTTCCATGGATTGTGTCGTTCCCATGGTTGATGATATCTTCCCCTTGAAAAGTCACTTTGTTGATGATGACTTCTTTGATTACTCCATTTCCAAGGTTTGTTGCCTTCCCATTGTTGAAAGTCTCTTCTTCTTTGAAAATCATCTTGTTGATGATGTCTTTGCCATTTCCAAGGATTGTGTTCTTCCCATTTTTGATTATATCCTCTTCTTGGAAATTGGCTTTGTCGAAAATAATTTCTCCTTCTTTGATCAAATGAAACGGTCATTTGATGTCTTCTTGGCGGTATAAATTTTCTTCGATCATTATTTCGCCGGGTACCTAATATGACATTGTTTTGTAGTACCCTCATGTGTTTGGGTCCTTTGGGAGACGTCTTGAGACTTTTAGGTCTCCAACAATAATTAGAGTTATTTCTAGCCCGACAAGTATTTATCGTATGACCCTTTTTACCGCAATAAAAGCATGTAATAATTCTAGGAGCATAATGACCAACATGCTTAGAGACTTGATTTTTTTTCATGTGATTGACACCCTTAGGCTTATGATCAAGTTCTAGTTTCGAATTATCACAACAATCAACAATATTGGTCATTCTATCGGTACTCAAGTTGGATTTAGATAAATCATTTTTCAAGCAATTTATATCCTCAACGAGAGTACTATTTTCTTTCTCAAGGTTTCTAACCTTGTCAAGAGTGGTGGTGTGAGCACATGATATTGATTCATAGGAAATAAATAAACTATCCTTATCATTTTTTAAAACAATGAATTCCCTTTTCAAATATTTGTATTTAACAAGTAAGTTTTGGAATTCATCTTGTAGTTCATCAAAATCATTTTGCAAATCATTATCATAGGAAGTAGAGGGTTTAGAACTTACCTCGTTTTCTTCTTCGATGCCTATGAGGCATTGTTCAACTTCTTCATCATGGGAGGTTGTAGAAGGCTCATTCCATGTTGTTGGATTTGATGTTGTATCCATTTGTGAAATAGATGCTTTTGAGTTGCTCCTTTTATTTGCATACACTTCATAGATGGCTTCTAATTTTTGCCATACTTCATGTGCCGATCGAATACCTACAACATGATCAAATTCCAAAGTAGTAAGTGAACAATACAAAATACTAAGAGCTTTACCATTTAAGGAGATGATTCTCTTCTCTTCATCATTGAGCTATTTGAAGCCTTTAGAGGTGTGTGGTGTATTCTTCATTGGAATGGATTCTCCATTGATGACGGTGTTCCAAATATCGAACCCGCAACTTTGTAAATAGCATTCCATTCTTTCTTTCCAAAATGTAAAATCTTTGGAATCAAATAGTGGTGGCTTAGTGGTGGATGTGCCGGTAAGATGAGCTTCATTCGTAGCCGACGATCGTTCCTCTTCACTCGCGATGTGAAACGAGCTTGCCAAAGAGTTTGGCTTTGATACCACTTGTAAGTCCAAGCGGCTACGATAATCTAGAGGGGGGGTGAATAGATTATCTCCATCTTTTTTTATTTCGCCCTCTTTTTTGAACTAAATGCTCAAAGACAATATAAAGGTGCGGAATGTAAACAACACACGTTGATTTATAGAGGTTCAACCCACCTAGGGCCTAATCCTCTACCACCCCAGTATATCCGGGATGGATTTCAAAAAGAAAAAAGATTTTATTAATTTACCACAAATTAATACAACACCAACTTACAACAACACCTTGAAGAGCACCACACTCTTCTTCAACACCACCTTTGAGATTACCACAATCTCTTCTTGAAGATTACCACAATCTCCAACGGCACCTTGTGAAGATTACCACAATCTTCAACCTTGAAGAATACCAAATTCTTCAACACCTCAACAAGAAGATTACCACAATCTTCTTACACCTAACACTTAGATCACCCAAGTGTGTTCTTACCACAAGAACACTCACAAGGATATCTTGTGTTGAATGATAACCCAAAAATTCAAGATTACAACTCGATAATGAATAATACAATTGAGTGCAAGTGTAATCAAGAATAGCCTAGACCTCAAGGATGTGAAAGTGAATAGCTAGGCAAATTACAACAAGAAATAAGACAATGTAAGAACAAGTGTATTCTTGAGTGTATCTTGTTGTGTTGTAGTTTTCTCTCTTATGGTGTTGCTTCAATTCTTCCACTATTTATAAAAGATGTCTTGTACATGATAGGCTCCTCTTTGGGACATGAATTCTGTAAAAAAATGCAAGACAATTGAAGAAAAGAGCTATTAGAAATCAATCCCACAATTTAGGGAAAAGTTGTTTGCTGCACAACGGTTAGAATTTTCTTTGTCAAACTTGAGGCGACGTCGCGCACAAAATAGACGTTTGAAAATGAGAAAACACATTTACAGGCGGCCGGTCGACGTGGGGTTCGACCGTCGACCCCATGCGCAGCCGGTCGAGCAAGACCAAAAAACGAGTCCAGGAAGCTCTGTTTCAGAAATTGCTCCCAGGCACCGGTCGACCCCCGGTCGACCGGTCTACCACACCGGTCTACCACCCTGTTGACCGGTCAGCCAGCCTTTTTTCATCAAATAGTTTATTCACTATTTTTCACAACTTTCAGGTACGGGATGCCCTATAGGGTGACCGATTGGCCTCAAAACAAAAGTGTTGTCCAATTTTATATCGAAAATAAACTTCAAGAAATACTCTGAAAAATAGTAAAAATATTTTAGACCGATCGGGAGTATTAGGACAACATTTTAGAAACATTGTTTTGGTGTAAAAATACATTAACAAAAAATCATTAAAAGTGTTGTCCAATTTTGTCGAAAATAAAACTTGAAGAAATACTCCGGAAAATATTAAAATCATTTTAAATCATTTAGGAGTATTTGGACAACCTTTAAAAACATTGTTTTGGTATAAAAACAAAATCATCAAAATCATGATAAAACCATTTTTCAAACATCAACTCCTATGGGCGCAAGCCAGATAACATATATTATCTATAATGCATGCGAAGTTAAGATTGATGAGATAAATTTTCCTGCCGATTTGATTTTATTACCTATATCCGAATACGACATAATTTTGGGGATGAACTGGTTGTCTGCACACCATGCACAAATGGACTGCCATCACAAGTCCATTAAGATATGTGAACCCGGTAAGCCCGAAGTAGAAATTTCGAGAAGAGCACGAGTTAAGATTACCCCAATCATTTCAGCAATGAAAGCGAGGAAGGCGATCACTAGAGGGGCACAAGGGTACTTGGAGTTTGTAATTAACAAACCCAAAGTTGAGACACAAATTAATCAAGTACCTATAGTATCGGAATATACTGATGTATTTTCCACAAGAACTCACCATTGTCCCTCCAGATAGGGAAGTCGAGTTCACCATCGAGGTATTACCAAGACCCGCCCCGATCACAAGAACGTCGTATAGAATGGCTCCTCTTGAGTTACAAGAGTTGAAGACTCAATTACAGAAGCTGATGGATGTGGGATTTATCCAACCAAGTACGTCTCCCTGTCGAGCACCGGTACTTGTTGAGTGTGAGTTTTGCATGTATTTTAGGGTATATTTATGGCTATAATTGTTTATAAACATGCAATAACACATATGAAATGGTATATATTTGCTCTTTGTGGAAAATGTATTACACTTTGCTTGTTTTGTAGGAATTTAACGATATTTGGAGTGATTTTGTGACAAATACAAGCATTGTGGTCTAGAATCATCAAGAATCGAGTTATTACACCCAATTGGAAGCCAACTATATTGAGTCTAGAGTCATAATAATGAGTCGTGTGTCAAAAGAAGCATGGATGAGCAAACAACGAGGGGATTAATATCAAGAAACGTCCAAATACGTCTGGGATTTCCAGCACTGGCAGGGTTTAGTATTTTGTCCATAACTCTCTCTACGAAATTGATATTGAGCTTATTCAAGTGGCTATGGAAAGCTAAGAGATAGGGCTATAACTCTTATGAAGACCCCGCAAGCAAATTCGGACGTTTTGGTGGCGCACGGGCCGTGCGTCGACGCATGGGTAACCCGTGCACACCTGAAGACACATGAAAGTTTTGAGCATGCCTACGGCTTCGAGCACGGGTAACTCGTGCGTGGACGCACGACCCGTGCGTGGGTCGCTGATAATTGATTTTTCTACGGATTTGAGCACGGTAGCCCATGCGTGGGCCCACTACCCGTGCGTTCTTGCAGAAAACTCCAAAAATGACAGCAAATTGACCTAGGCTTCTTAAAGGGTATAAATACCACTTTTTGGGGCGCACACCAGGGGAGGAAAGGCTGGGAATACACCCAAGAACACAAGAAACACATCAATTTCATCAAGGAGGAATCAAGGGAAGAATCGGGTCGAATCGGAGCTTGAGGATTGAAGATTAATCGAGAGATTATCCATTTCCCTAAGTTTTCTCACTCTTTGTGCTTTAATCTTTCATTTTAGCTTCTTATGAATATGAACAATTTGTCTATGAGTTGTTTATTTGTAATGGGTAGCTAAACATCTTGTGATTTCCGGGTTTTGGAAGTAGAATAATTGAACTCTTGTTGATTGTTTTAATCTTAATTGAAGTTATTGTCTTGAAGCCTATTTGAGTACTTTGTTCTTATTCTTGTTTTATCATTTGGCCAATGATTTAGCATGTTTGATATATTGATTCATAATTCGAGAGATGAGTTTCAATATTAGATCTTGAGTACTTGACATGAATATATGCATAATCGAGAGGTTTGTGAATATTTGTGAGGATATTTGACCTTTTGTGCATTTGGGAGTTGTGTATCTTATGTTGAGTAGATATGCTAGCATAGATATTTCAATCTACACTTTATATACATCTCGAGAGGAAGGATAAAATACCGTTGTGATCGTCTTATAGGTGTATTGATAATAACTTTGGCTTTGATTAAATCGAAAAATAAGAGGAATATTAATTGAAACCATAACCCGGGAATCCATTTCATTCTCTTGATAATTCCATTATTATTTTCATCTTGTGTTTTTGTGGTTATTCTTGTCTTATCCTCCACAACAATCATCCAACTACGATCGTCTAAATAAAAATAAGACTTTTTTGGTTCAATACTTAGCGCATAAATTTATTAGTCTCCGTGGATACGACCTTGTTTACCCTATTCTATAAACTACACCGTACACTTGCGGTGAAGCTAAAAAAAAAGGCGAACAAGTTTTTGGCGCCGTTGCCGGGGACTAATACAATTTTTGGTGCTAATATTGCGATAGATAGAATTATTTTTAATTTAGACATTTTTTATTTTATTTCATTTTTCTTTTGTAAATTCTATCTCTACAATGTTTGATTTGTTTCTTTGATTTGTTTCTACAGTTATGGGAATAATCCTACTCCTACGCAATATTGTTCAAATTGGAGGAATTACGAAGGTTTTTCATATGCTAACACGGAGAATGTGATTCCACCACCATCAAGCTTCAATGTAACGAATGGGTTTACCAACGCAGAGGCAAAGCCATCTTTGGAAGACACCCTCATTTCATTCATGAATCAAAAGACTTCATTTATAAGTGAGACAAGGAACCAGTTCGATGCACAAGAGGCTAGGATGGACAAGATAGAGTTGCAAGTGACACAGATGGTCAGTTCGATAAAAAATCTTGAGACTCAAGTGGGCCTATTAGCTACGATTATTGGTGAACAACAACAAAAGAGCCATTTTTCGAGCACCACCGAAGTCAACTCAAAGGAACAATATAGTTCCTTTCATCTAAGTAATGGTACCGAATACGAGGAGTCGAAGATCCTGGAAGAGCAAGAAAGTTCGGAACCATACACAGATTGTGTGTCTATGTATGGTCAAATAGTGTGTGGTGCCAAAAAGGAACAAAAACAGGACAAGGAACACACAACTCATGCGTGTACGAATGAGCAGTTCGTGCGAGATATCATAAGAAAGTTGTTCCAGAATGAGACAAGCACGAACTATGCGTATGCACACGAACAAAATGCATGTAATTCAAATCAAAGTGTTCCAACATCAGGACTCCAATACTTGCTTGGAAATCCCAATTATGCATTTCTAGATGCAAACAATGGAAAAACGGTTCTTGACCACGATCCAAAGCAGCTAATATACGCATTCAATGGTGGTACGAATCGAAATTATTAGGCGTCAAGCTAAAGACGTTAAATATAGCGTTTGTTGGGAGGCAACCCAACGGTTTGTGGTGTGATTTTTGTTTTTGTTTGTTTTCTTTTGGCAAAAAAAAAACAAAACTGAGTGTTGTTGTACGACATCACGCACGGGTGACCCGTGCGCTAGGCGCACGCCCGTGCGTGCCTAGAGGGAGGAATAATATGTCTTTGGCATGAAGCACGGGTGAACCGTGCGCAAGGCGCACGACCCATGCGTCCTTCAGCTGAGACAATATTAAGGTACAAAACTTGAAGTGAAGGTTGAAAGAAGAAGTCCTAGCGATAGGAGGAGATGCTAAGGAGGGCCATTATCCACCACCACCCGCACAGTGAATCAGGTAAATCCACACAGTTTTATATTGAAATTCTATCTTCTCTTACGTGCGATATAATTTCAGTTAAGTTTGGGGGGAGAGATAGTTATTTTGATATGAAATGTGTGGATAAAAAAAATGCATTAATTTTGTGTGTTTTCATATAGTTGCATGTAGAGCATTTTAGGTTGCATTTGAATTAGAAACACGTTTATTGTTTTAGCACGTTTATTGCTTTCATAGATTTTAGGGAGTGAGTTGATCTCTTGATTGTAAATTGTGCTTGATTTTGAAAAATTTGTATTGTTTGGATTGGGTGTTGAGCATGAGTTGATTGAGCCATGAATAGATGATATTGAGCATATGGATATTGAGAACATGGTTTGATGCTTTGAATTACGTATTTGCAAGCTTGTGAGCTTTTGAGCCTTTACTGCTTTTATCATATGCAGTCTTGTTGATTGATTTTAGTGTATCATTCATGTTGTTAGAATTCTAGAACTTGCTCTGGTATCTCTGTCAAGGTCACATGTTGTTTGCGAATTGTGAAAATGATCAAAGGCCATTTTTGTTAGCCCTTCAAGCCTTTTTGCTTACCTAAGATGATATTGAAATCCCTAGTTATCCAACTTTAGCCTATTGCCTAATTTCTTGATAGCAACAATTCAAGCCTTAACTTGATATATTTGTTACCCTACACTTGAGCGTATATCATTGAGTAAATGGATTGAATGAGGATGAATGGGTTGGAATTGAAAAGTTGGATAATTGTGCAAAATTGGTTGATGGGAACAAAAAAAAAGAGAAGAAAATGAGGAGAAAAGAAAGGTTGAAAATTCATAAAAGAGTCAGAAAAAAATGACTTTATGATGTGAGTTTTCATTGAATGAACTTGGAGGCTAGGAATTGTAATGTGAGGTGATAATGTTTACAAAAGAAAGGGGATGAGATAAGAAGAGTTGGTGAAAATGAGAGATGATTTGGGTAGCATATTAAGCTTTAACGTAGATGATTTATATGCTCACCGGTACATACGCTCGAGTTTGAGTCACTCTATCTATATTTTCCTACCCTAACCAAAGAGCCTTCGTTACAACCAAAGATAGAAGTCCTTTTTGATTCACAAATTGCATACATTCTAGTGGCGGAGATATGAGACGATTTGCAAGCCTATGGTAATTCTGCAACATTGAATTGAATTGAGCGTAAACACGTCATATATTCATTTGAGATGAGAGTATACACTTGATCTTTGTGAGGCGTAATTCTTAACATTTACCATGGTTTCTTTGATGTGTGCTCCATGTTAGATTTTTGAGGCTTGGTTGATTCGTTGCTTGACACCTATGATGAATAATACGAGTTTTATGTAGTTGTTGTGCGTCCTACTTTTCATTACTCCCAGCTATGTTTTGTCTAGTTTTTAAAAGCGTTGACCGGGACGGCCAACAGTTTAAGTTTGGGGGTTTGTTGAGTGTGAGTTTTGCATGTATTTTAGGGTATATTTATGGCTACAATTGTTTATAAACATGAAATAACACATATGAAATGGTATATATTCGCTCTTTGTGGAAAATGTATTACACTTTGCTTGTTTTGTAGGAATTTAACGATATTTGGAGTGATTTTGTGACAAATACAAGCATTGTGGTCTAGAATCATCAAGAATCGAGCGATTACACCCAATTGGAAGCCAACTATATTGAGTCTAGAGTCATAATAATGAGTCGCGTGTCAAAAGAAGCATGGATGAGCAAACAACGAGGGGATTAATCTCAAGAAACGTCCAAATAAGTCTGGAATTTCCAGCACTGGCAGGGTTTAGTATTTTGGCCATAACTCTCTCTACAAAATTGATATTGATCTGATTCAAGTGTCAATGGAAAGCTAAGAGAGAGGACTACAACTCTTATGAAGACCCCACAAGCAAATTCAGACGTTTTGGTGGTGCACGGGCCGTGCGTCGACGCACGGGTAACCTTTGCGCACCTGAAGGCACATGAAAGTTTTAAGCATGCCTACGGCTTCGAGCACGGGTAACTCGTGTGTGGACGCACGACCCGTGCGTGGGTCGCTGAGAATTGATTTTCCTACGGATTTGAGCACGGGTAGTCTGTGCGTGGGCCCACGACCCGTGCATTCTTGCAAAAAACTCCAAAAATGACAGCAAATTGACCTAGGCTTCTAAAAGGGTATAAATACCACTTTTTGGGGCGCACACCAGGGGAGGAAAGGCTGAGAATACACCCAAGAACACAAGAAACACATCAATTTCATCAAGGAGGAATCAAGGGAAGAATCGGGTCGAATCGGAGCTTGAGGATTGAAGATTAATCGAGAGATTATCCATTTCCCTAAGTTTTCTCACTCTTTGTGCTTTAATCTTTCATTTTAGCTTCTTATGATTATGAACAATTTGTCTATGAGTTGTTTATTTGTAATGGGTAGCTAAACATCTTGTGATTTTCGGGTTTTGGAAGTAGATTAATTGAACTTTTGTTGATTGTTTTAATCTTAATTGAAGTTATTGTCTTGAAGCCTATTTGAGTACTTTGTTCTTATTCTTGTTTTATTATTTGGCCAATGATTTAGCATGTTTGATATATTGATTCATAATTCGAGAGATGGGTTTCAATATTAGATCTTGAGTACTTGACATGAATATTTGCATAATCGAGAGGTTTGTGAATATTTGTGAGGATATTTGATCTTTTGTGCATTTGGGAGTTGTGTATCTTATGTTGAGTAGAGATGCTAGCATAGATATTTCAATCTACACTTTATATACATCTCGAGAGGGAGGATAAAATACCGTTGTGATCGTCTTATAGGTGTTGATAATAACTTTGGCTTTGATTAAATCGGAAAATAAGAGGAATATTAATTGAAACCATAACCCGGGAATCCATTTCATTCCCTTGATAATTCCATTATTATTTTCATCTTGTGTTTTTGTGGTTATTCTTGTCTTAACCTCCACAACAATCATCCAACTACGATCATCTAAATAAAAATAAGACTATTTTGGTTCAATACTTAGCGCATAAATTTATTAGTCTCCGTGGATATGACCTTGCTTACCCTATTCTATAAACTACACCGTACATTTGCGATAGACGAACTGTTTGACCAACTTCAAGGAGCGACGGTCTACTCGAAGTTTGATTTACAACAAGGATATTATCAACTGAAGATTCGTGAAGAAGACGTTTCCAAAACGGCATTTCAAACCAGATATGGACACTACGAGTTTGTAGTAATGCCTTTCGGTCTGACAAACGCACCAACATCGTTTATGGATCTGATGCATCGAGTCTTTCAACCTTATTTGGATCAATTCGTAGTGATAATCATTGATGACATACTTGTATACTCTAAGTCTAAAGAGGAGCATGAGCGTCATCTGAAAATTGTTTTAGAGACACTACGAGAGCACAAGTTGTATGCCAAATTCAGCAAGTGTGAATTTTGGCTTAGTGAAGTCGCATTCTTGGGACACATAGTATCCGGCACTAGGGTCGCCGTAGATCCTTCGAAGGTACAGACAGTGGTTGAATGGAAACAACCCGAGTCTGTAATGGAGATCAGAAGTTTCTTAGGACTAGCTAGATATTATCGAAGATTTATCTAGGATTTCGCCAAGATAGCCGGACCACTCACTCGACTAACCCAGAAGCAAGTCAAGTTTGAGTGGAATGACAAGTGTGAGGCTAGTTTCCAAGAGCTGAAGAAATGACTTACTACAGCTCCAGTCTTAGCCCTTCCAAAGGGAACAGAAAACTTTGTCGTCTACAGTGATGCGTCAAAGGAAGGACTAGGAGCAGTACTCATGCAGGAAGGAAAGGTCATTGCTTACGCATCACGGAAACTCAAGCCGTATGAAGCCAATTACCCAACGCATGACTTGGAATTAGCAGCAATAGTGTTCACGTTAAAGAAATAGAGGCATTATCTCTATGGAGCAACATTCACGGTTTACACAGATCATAGGAGCCTAAAGTATCTATTCTCTCAGAAGGATCTCAATTTGAGGCAACGGAGATGGATAGAGTTAATAGAAGACTATCACTTTGATATTCAATACCATCCCTGGAAGGCTAACGTAGTAGCTGACGCCTTGAGCAGAAATGCGAGTTTAGCCAGACTAATGATTCGAGAGTGGAAATCATTAGAAGAGTTGAGCACTTGGAATCCGACAAGAACCAATACTCAAATTTTGTGTGCTAACATTTCGGTTAAATCCGACCTACTGAATGAGATCAAAACAGCACAAGAGACAAATGTGCAAATTCAAAGACTGAAAGAGAAGATACTTAAAGGAGAGGGATCAGAATTCTCGGTACATGAAGATGGGATCATCAGATTTCAGAATCGAGTTTGTGTAACGAGTGACGAGCAGATTAGGAGCTGATAAGTACCATTTTGTACATATTTTGTGCTATTAATTCAATAGTTTTTAATTGTTTTGTTAGAAATATCATAGTTTCTCAAGTATTTTTGTAGCATTTCATCGCGGGATGTGTTTAACATTATAGGTGGAGCAATTTGGAGCCAACATTAAGTGTAAAAAGGCAAGAAAATCACTCAACGTGACTTGGGGGTGTCAAGTAACATAGCCATGTTCAAAAAGAAGGAAATAAATTGAATAAAAATTGGAAAAATGGTCCAAAACGGCCAAACCGTGTCACCAAACACGGCCATGTTGAAGGGGATCAAAAGAAGAGGAAAAACCGCACAAAACAGGCCCGAACACGGCCTGGCCGTGTTGAACAACACGGTCGTGTCCGGCGTTTCTACAAAATTTTCAGTGCAGCACGGCCTGGCCGTGCTGCCCAACATGGTCGTGTCAGGGCCACTTTCAAACACTTTTCTATGCGGAATTTAGGGAAAAGTCACCAACCAATCCCTTTTGGCCACTTTTATACTCCTTTAACACCCTATTTTGCTGGAACATGTCTCCATGTTCCCTCCCTCATCACTTGAATACAAGAATTCACCAACCAACAATGAAAGTGGGGGTGATTGTTTAACAAAAGAGAGCACTATCAATGTATTGGTATACAAAAATGTTGCCTATAAAAGTCAAGGGTTGAAGTTGAGAGAGGCATTCATTAGATACTGAGGAAATATTCATTGTATTCATTTCATTAAGTAGAATTGGGATCAAGGGGTCTTGGAGAAGAAAGCTTGGGGCAATATTGGAGAAGAAGGCTTGGAGCAACATCATCAATCAATGAAGAAGTCCATTGAGGTTTTGAGAAAGATAAGTACACCATGTCTACAATACTTAAATCTTCTTGTGTAATTTACTCTTTTGTCAAAATTATGAGTAGCTAAACTCTTAGTGTTTGAGTGTAATGAACTCTAGAATAGATTTGTGATTAAGGTTTGTATGTTTTTAATAAAATTCCCATGTCTTGTGTGATTCACTTATATCATGCTTATCTCATTCGAGTTAATATTTCCAGTATATTAATTTGATATCTATTCTTCATCGGGTAATCGAGAGATTTATGGTGAAAAAGAAATTGTATAAGTGAAAAGAGTTGCATGCAATCCTAGATATAGGACGACATAAATCTTCTGGATTAGGGTCAAACCTAATATGGGAATTCATAAATCGTTATAATGCAATCTTGGGGTTTTTAACTAGAAAGAAATTTCAGTTAATCAACTTGAGATTAGGAGTTTTTCGCCTTGATGAAGGGTTTAACTTAAATCGGGAATTTCTACGGTCCATAATACATGAGATTTTATTAAAAGAGGTTGGTTTTTGCTTAAGGGTTTATGGTTGTATTTTTTTTATCTTGTTGAATCACAAAAACATTCTAGAGGGATTTACATTCAAACACATTTCTATCTCTTGATTTCTTATTTTACAAATCTTCCTTCATTTTTATAATTTATAATTTGTTTTCCTTTTTCATCAAACAAAAACTCTGAAAATTGTTAGATTAAATAACAAAAAGACGGTAATTATTAGTACTTACAATTCTTATGGGAATGACACTCGGTACTCAATAATCAAATTGCTCCAAATTGCTCCACCTATAATGTTAAACACATCCCGCGATGAAATGCTACAAAAATACTTGAGAAACTATGATTTTCCTAACAAAACAATTAAAAACTATTGAATTAATAGCACAAAATATGTACAAAATGGCACTTATCAAACCGCCTCCAAGTTGGAAATTTTGCTTGTCCTCAAGCAATTTTTAAAACAAAGAGACGGGTTGAAAACAAAAAGAGACATCTATTTTCACAATTTCGACATGATTGGAGTGAACTGCTAACCTTTTCCTTCCCAATTAAGCCAATCCATCCGATTTTCAAATCAACCAATTTGTTAAAAAGAGAGTGACTTCAATAATTGGAATTGTTCAAAACATCACAGTTGTCATATCACAAAAAAAATTGTTGTTCATATGCTTAGATCAAATACAAAAATGTAATGATAAAAGGAGATGTCCAAAACTCGGGTCGTTTTTTTTAGCAAATATAATTATAAAATCAGGACATTTTTTAGGCAAACTTCCACTAGGTTTAAATTTTGAATGTCTTTTCAAAAACCCCTAGGGTGGTGTCCCATATTCATATTTGTGTCGCCGTTTTACGTAAGAGACAAACATGGGGCTCATGAATGCTCCTAGTTACTAAGCAACAACAAACAGAGGAATATAACCTCGATTTGTCCCTTTTTTTATAACAATATTAGCACATAATTTTTTTTTCGATTTTTCATTTTTCATTTTTTTAACCCGAATTATGGTTTCTCTAGTGATCATGACACAAAGTATCTAAATTTAAGCAAAGTCCAAACTAATTTCATGACATTAAACTCTTTTGGCCAAATTCATCCTTTTACTAGAGTCACACAGTTTAAAAATATTTTGGCAATTTGAGTTCTCAAAAAGATGACTTTTTCGGGATAAAAATGGTCATAACCAATCCACAACCAACTTATCTAATTGTAAAAAAAATTACCTCATGTTTGTTTGCAAGAAATTGATAAGATGCATAAAAAGAAAACGAAATATCCACAAAGATAGCTAAAATACGCAAAGCTAGATAAAATAGTTCAAATCTAAGCGTTCTAACAAATCTCACCACCCCCAACTTCAAGGGTCACATTGTCCCCAATGTGAAGAAGGGATGGGATACAAAATGGAGCAAAAGAAACGAGAACTATGACAAAGACAAATACGACCTTATGACGGTGGCGGGAAGTGCCCTTGAGAGAGGTGCCATTGGTGGAGTTGAGAGAAAAGGGCATTTTGTTGTTGTTGCTCCTCTCGAATATCCCGAATGACGCCAAATTGCTGCTCCATCATTTGTTGTTGGCGGTCAAGAATATTCTGCATCGTTTGTTGATATGATAGCATGTCTCTTTGGTCTTGTTGCTCCTGTATGATAGCTTGAATATCAACTTGTTCATGCGGTGGTGGTGGTGGTGGGCGAGATGAAGAAGTACAGGGTGGTGAACTCCGTGGAGGAGATAGGGATTCGGGAGCATCATCCTCTATGGGAGATAGAGTGAGGAAAATTCTGTCATCCCCGGTTAAGGTCGCACACCCATCAACCAATTGTCACGACGATTACGAATTGTAGTTCGTGCTTAGGGTCGGGAAGTAGTAGGCGTTGGGATGTATGTCGAAAAAGCAAGCAAAATTGATCATTGACTCTTTCAATTAATTTTATAGCGAAGACATACCTCGAGATCAATATGCGTCTTCCTCGCGCTTGTTGTAAACCCGTTAAGTCATGCTCGAAGTGAAGAGCAATTGGGGTAATTAGGCCTCCAACAAGAATTTTACTACATTCGCCGCGCCCGACTTTCTGAAAATGGCGTGCTAAGTAAGACCCTGTGTCGAGGTGTTTGCCGTAGACCATAGCCCATAAAAACAATAGTTCGTCCTTCCTCAAATTCCCGTCACTTTCCCCCTACCGAACAGTGTGCTAGCCATCACATGATGCATATAACGAAAACAGGGATTTATTACGCGTGATACTTTAGCACGGGAAGCAACATAATCATATGAAGGGGCTATTTCATTCCAAAAATGTTGTGTATTAAAGTCGTTAGGAAAGCGTCTGTCACCACCAATTGGGAGACCATATATTTGGTTGAAGTCGGCAAGAGTCAATGTATATTCTTGATTGAACAAGCGGAAAGAGATGAGGCCATCCCTAGCATGAGTTCCCATGAGGATCTCGGCGTTAAATGAGCTAAGGACTTCCAGTGTGACGCGCTCATAAGTTGGTGATTTCGCACCCATGAATTGTTCCCACCCAACTTGCTCAAACATCCAATCAATATCTTCTTGTAGCCCAAGGGTCTCCAATGTCATGGCGTCCGGATACCTGGTGTTGTGCAATGGTTTACCCAACAATTGTTGATATCGGGTTGCTTGTTCGTCATCCCGGAATAGAATGCCGTGACGATTACTTGGTGGATTAGCCCGAGAGGGACGGCGGGAGCCAGAGGGTCCCCCAGATCCTGAAGGAGCGGTAGAACGGCTGCGTTTTGACATAGTAATCCTGAAAAAGAAACTTCGATAACAACCAAGGATAAACCCATGATAGCCATAACAAAGAAATGATTGCTACAGATATGTTTATGAAACTCGAGTAGCAAGGTTCGCGGGAATAGCCAACAAATGCAACAACCAAGTATAGTACATGACTCAATGGTAATTATCACACTCTTATATCAACATGGCCAACATTCCATAAGGACGTGTATCCATATATGGGCATAATATGATTTCATCAAGTAAACAACAACAACCCTTATATGAATAAGATCATCAATTACGACCATCAATAGACAAGGCATGAATTTGATTACAACAACGAGGATGTCTACCGATTAAAATCATAACCACAAATTCCCCCAAAATTCTCATTTCATCTATTCAAGAAGGAATTAATTAATGAAATTCCTATGAAAAATGTCCAATGAGCCAAATTCATCATAGAAATCCAATAAGCATCCTTAAGTGCAACACAAAAACAATTAGGCACAAAAAACCCTAAAAACAAATTCTAAATTAAATTGAAACCACAAAACCCTAAATAAGAGAAATTACACACATGCATGAATAAGTTGAAATCACAAGAACAAAATTAAGAAAAAGAATAAAAAATTATATACAAAACAAAATAAAATTCATACCTTAGATAAAGACCCACAAGAGAGATGTCAAAAAACAAAAAAACACAAAATTCCCAATTAGTGAAGAATTCGATCGGTAGAAGTGTTGGATACGAAGAGAAGATGATGTTTTTGTGGACAAATTTAAGTTTAAATGGAAGTTGAGAGAGATTGAGGGGAAGTTTTGGGGAGGAAGAAGGATGTTTTAGGTTTTTGAAATGGGGATTTTTGAAAAAATTAGGGAAAAAATCGCCCCCCTGTTTTTGGACAGCCCGAACACGGCCGTGTCGGGCGACACGGCTTGGCCGTGTTCCAGGCTATCTTGCGTTAAAATATTTTGGCCCCGAACACGGGCGTGTCGGGCGACACGGCCAGGCCGTGTTCGGGCCAATTTTCGATTTTTTTAATAAAAGGAAAAATGGGGATTTTTGACATGGCAATGTCGTGAGACACGGCTCGACCGTGTTCTTGGCTGTTGAATTTGTTTTTATTATTTAAAATCATCCCGAGTAAAAACAAATTAATCCTAAGTAAAAATTGGAAACAAATTGACAAAGAACACAAGAAAAACACACAAATCATCGGGTTGCCTCCCGGGTAGCGCTTCTTTAGTGTCGTATAGCTGGACTGTTTCACCTCTAATTTTGTGATGTATTTGGGGGATCCTCAAGCTTGAGGGAATCTCTAAAATTATCATCGATGGTGCCCCCAAAATAGAGCTTCAGACGGTGTCCGTTTACCTTAAAGGTGCCCATTTCCTTGTGTGTTATTTCGATAGTCCCGTAAGGAAACACTTGAGTAACAGTGAATGGGCCGGACCACCTAGATTTTAACTTACCCGGGAATAGTCGAAGTCGGGAATTGAATAGTAACACTTGATCACCCGGTTGGAATTCCCTCGTATGCTTAATATGCTTGTCATGCCATTGTTTCATTCGTTCTTTGTAAATTTTCGAATTCTCATATGCTGAATTTCGCCATTCTTCGAGTTCGTTAATCTGCAATAAACGGTTATTTCCTGCACTTGACAAATCATAATTAAGCATTTTAATAGCCCAAAAGGCTTTATGTTCAAGCTCAACCGGTAAATGACATGCCTTACCATAGACGAGTCGGTACGGGGTAGTCCCTATTGGAGTTTTGAAAGCCGTTCTATAAGCCCAAAGGGCATCATCGAGTTTGAGGAACCAATCCTTGCGAGAGTGTCCGACCGTTTTTTCCAAAATTCGTTTTAATTCGCGGTTGGACACTTCGACTTGACCACTAGTTTGGGGGTGATAGGCGGTGGCGACTCGGTGTGTGACACCATAACGCTTTAAAACTTTGTCAAATTGATTATTACAGAAGTGAGTGCCTCTATCACTAATGATGGCTCTTGGTGTACCAAATCGGGTAAAAAGTTTTTTGAGAAAACGCACCACCACTCGAGCATCATTTTTAGGCAAGGCTTGAGCCTCTACCCATTTAGACACGTAGTCAACGGCTACCAAAATGTATTTATTGCCAAACGATGCAGGAAAAGGTCCCATAAAATCAATACCCCAAACATCAAAAATTTCACAAACAAGTATACCGTTTTGGGGAATTTCATTTTTTCGCAAAATATTCCATGTTCGTTGACAACTATCACAAGTTTCAACATACCGTTTTGCGTCTTTGAAAAGTGTAGGCCAATAAAAACCCGACTCAAGGACCTTGCGTGCCGTAGTATTTGCTTGGTAATGTCCACCAGTGGGTCCTTTGTGACAATGATTCAAAATGGAGATTGTTTCTGGAAGTGCAACACACCTTCGTATGATTTGATCCGCACAAACTCGGAAGAGGTGGGGATCGTCCCAAATATAATACTTGAGGTCCGAAAAGAATTTCTTCTTTTGTTGATGGGTCATCCCTTTTGGGAGAACTTTTCTGCAAGATAATTAGCAAAATCGCAAACCAAGGAATATCAATTGAAATTGAGTTAAGGGCAAAGAGTTGCTTATCCGGAAAGAATCGTTGATATGTCCATCGTGTTGCTCATCGGTGCTTGGAGTGCTCAAGCCGAGATAGGTGGTCGGCGGCAAGATTTTCGGCACCCTGTTTATCTTTGATTTCCACATCGAATTCTTGGAGTAAAAGAACCCATCGAATTAGTCGTGGCTTTGCATCATTTTTGTCAAGCAAATAGCGTAAGGCAGAGTGATCCGTATAGACAATGACTTTGGATAAAATCAAGTATGAGCAAAATTTGTCAAAAGCGAAAACCACTGCAAGTAACTCCTTTTCGGTGGTTGTATAGTTGGACTGAGCAGGATTCAAAGTCTTACTTGCATAGTAAATTGGTCGGAAATGCTTATCTTTTCATTGCCCAAGCACCACACCTACCACATAATCGCTGGCATCACACATGAGTTCGAATGGTTGAGACCAATTTGGAGCTACCATGATGAGAGAAGTAGTGAGTTTTTCTTTCAAAGTATTGAATGCTTGAAGGCATTCATCATTGATATCAAAAACCGCATCCTTCTCCAAGAGGCGAGTGAGTAGCCGGGCAATTTTTGAAAAATCTTTGATGAATCGCCTATAGAACCCGGCGTGCCCCAAAAAGCTTCGGATTTCCTTCACCGTGGTGGGTGGAGGCAATTTGGAAATTGTCTCAACCTTCGCCTTGTCAACTTCAATGCCCCTGCAAGAAATTTTATGTCCCAAAACAATACCTTCTTGTACCATGAAATGACATTTTTCCCAGTTAAGCACCAGGTTAGTCTCTTCGCAACGAATGAGGACTTTTTTAAGATTTGCAAGACAAAGATCAAATGAGTCCCCAAAAACCGAGAAGTCATCCATGAAGACTTCCATGATATCTTCTACAAGTTCATCGAAGATAGCAAGCATGCACCGTTGAAAGGTGGTCGGTGCATTGCACAACCCGAAAGGCATGCGTCGATAGGCAAAAGTACCGTAGGGACAAGTGAAAGTGGTTTTCTCTTGGTCCTCCTTATCGAGATCTGAAAATAACCTCGACATGCCATCAAGAAGAAGCAATAATACAAGTGACCAGATAATCTTTCAAGCATTTGATCAATAAAAGGTAAAGGAAAATGGTCCTTGCGAGTAGCATCATTGAGTCGTCGGTAATCGATGCAAACTCGCCAACCTGTTACCGTTCGCATTGGAATAAGTTCATTCTTTTCATTTGGTACCACTGTCATCCCATATTTCTTTGGAACCACTTGAACTGGACTCACCCAATTACTGTCAGAGATTGGATAGATGAGCCCAGCATCAAGTAATTTGATTACCTCCGCCTTGACTACCTCTTTCATGTTTGGATTTAAGCGACGCTGAGGTAGAACAACCGGCTTGAAATTTTCCTCCATCAGAATCTTGTGAGTGCAAAAGGAAGGATTGATCCCTTGAATATCGGAGATTTTCCAAGCGATGGCCTTTTTATGTTCCCGTAACATTGCCAACAATCTATCCTTTTGATGAGAAGATAAATCGGAGGAAATAATTATGGGAAGTTTGGCGTTCTCGGCTAGAAATGTATATTCCAAGTGTTCGGGTAGCTCTTTCAGCTCCAACAGTGGTGGGTCCTCAAGGGACGGTTTGTTATGCCCCACCTGCGAATTTTCAATTTTTTCGAACTCTTTTCAAATGCTTACTGGGTGTTTTTCCTCTAATGCGAGTAAAGATTCCCTAAGAAAGGGATTTTCATCCGCTATACCTGCACTTTGAACAATACAAGTCTCCAAGAATTCGTTAGAAATCATGCTTGGTAAAGAATTGGTTATCTCCATATCGATAAGATCAATATAAAAACAGGAGTCATCTTTATCTATCGTATTTTTCATGGATGTAGCGATTTTAAAAATGACTTGTTCATCTTCGACTCTTAAAATTAGTTTGCCATCATGCACGTCAATGATTGCCTTAGCAGTAGCTAAAAATGGACGCCCTAGGATCAAGGGGACTTCAACATCTGTATGCATATCAAGAATTACAAAATCGACAGGAAATATAAACTTATCGACTTTGACCAAAACATCTTCAACAATGCCTCTAGGATATTTAATGGACTGTCAATCATAATTGCAAGCTCATCCTAGTTGGTTTTGGCTCCCCTAGACCCATTTGGTTGAATAAATCATAAGGCATCAAATTAATGCTAGCCCCTAGATCGGCCAATGCCCGATCAACAGTCAAATTACCGACATGACAAGGAATAGTGAAACTCCCTGGGTCTTTGATTTTCTGAGGTAACTTGTTTTGCAAAATTGCCGAGCATTCCTCATTTAATTGCACCATGGATATTTCTTCAAGTTTCTTCTTATTTGAAAGAAGATCTTTTAGGAACTTGGCATATTTTGGCATCTGTGAAAGGGTTTCAACAAACGGAATATTGATGTGCAATTGTTTAAATAAATCCAAAAACTTACCAAATTGGTCGTAATGTTTGTCCTTACGCAATCGACTTGGATACGGAATAGGTGGTTGGAATTCCGGTACCATTTTCTTTGTTTCCTTGGATACCTGTTCGTCTTTTTGTTGTATGGGAGTGGGCTCGTCCTCCGGCATCCGTACTTCGTCTAGCTTTGTTCCACTCCGTAGAGTGATTGCTTTTACCTGTTCTCTTGGATTTGGCTCGGTGTTGCTAGGTAAGCTCCATTGTGGCCTTTCGGAGATCATTTTGGCAATTTGACCAATTTGATTTTCCAAGTTGCGAATGGATGTTTCTTGGTTCCTTAAGGATGTTTCGGTGGCCGTGAAACGGGTTTCCGTTGTTTGGACGAATTTGGACAGTAAGTCCTCCAAACTTGGTTTTCGCGGTTGGAAACCGGGAGGTGCAGACGAATTGGGGAGTGCGTTCGGATTAAGCTTCTGTTGACCTTGATTTCCCCAACTAAAGTTCGGGTGCCGACGCCAACCTGGATTATAGGTGTTACTGAAAGGATTATTTTGAAAGGGTCGAGATTGATTACCTAGATAATCCACTTGTTCATGCGGTGGTATCGCGTGAGGGCAATCTTGGTGGTTGTGCGATCCTCCACAAGTCTCGCATGAGAAGGCTTGTTGTGGCGGTGGTTTTGGAGCTGCCAACCCGTCAATTTTCTGAGTCAGAGCTTCGACCTGTGCGGCTAGTGTAACCACCGCATCTGCATTGTATACCCTTAATGTCCTGTTGGTCTTACCTCGTACAGATTGTCATTGATAGCCATTCATGGCCATCCCTTCTATGAGATCTTGGGCGGCTTCGGGTGTTTTATTGTTCAATGTTCTCCCCGCTGCCGCATCAATCATTTGCCTCGTCGATGAGAGTAGCCCGTTATAAAACATTTGGACTTGCATCCAAATAGGGAGGCCATGATGTGGGCATTTTCGCAGCAATTCTTTGAATCTCTCCCAAGTGTCGTACAAGGTCTCATCGTCCTCTTGAGTGAATGAAGAGATCTCGTTCCTCAATCGTGCGGTTTTAGCGGGTGGAAAATACTTCAGAAGGAACTTTTCCACCATAATGCTCCATGTTGTGATTGTTCCCTTTGGTAAAGTGTTCAGCCATTGTTTAGCTCGTCCCCGAAGAGTAAATGGGAACAAGCGTAAACGGATGGCATCGTCGGAGACTCCATTTATTTTGAAGGTATCGCAAATTTCGAGGAAATTCGCGATATGATTATTTGGATCTTCGTCCGGTAGGCCGTCAAATTGGACAAATTGTTGCACCATTTGAATGACATTTGGTTTGATTTCGAAATTATTGGCTGCAACAACGGGCCTTACGATACTAGACGATGTACCATCCATAGATGGCTTGGCGTAGTTGATAAGTGTCATTTTGTACATATTTTGTGCTATTAATTCAATAGTTTTTAATTGTTTTGTTAGAAAAATTATAGTTTCTCAAGTATTTTTGTAGCATTTCATCGTGGGATGTGTTTAACATTATAGGTGGAGCAAGTTGGAGCAATTTGAAGCCAACATTAAGTGTAAAAAGGCAAGAAAATCACTCAACATGACTTGGGGGTGTCAAGTAACATGGCCATGTTCAAAAAGAAGGAAATAAATTGAATAAAAATTGGAAAAATGGTCCAAAACGGCCAAACCGTGTCACCAAACACGGCCATGTTGAAGGGGATCAAAAGAAGAGGAAAAACCGCACAAAACAGGCCCGAACACGGCCTGGCCGTGTTGAACAACACGACCGTGTCGAACAACACGGCCTAGTGGTCCGGCCCATTCACTGTTACTCAAGTGTTTCCTTACGGGACTATCGAAATAACACACAAGGAAATGGGCACCTTTAAGGTAAACGAACACCGTCTGAAGCTCTATTCTGGGGACACCATCGATGATAATTTTAAAGATTCCCTCAAGCTTGAGGATCCCCCAAATACATCACAAAATTAGAGGTGTAACAGTCCAGCTATACGACACTAAAGAAGCGCTACCCGGGAGGCAACCCGATGATTTGTGTGTTTTTCTTGTGTTCCTTGTCAATTTGTTTCCAATTTTTACTTAGGATTAAATTTTTTTTACTCGGGATGATTTTAAATAATAAAAAAAATAAAATAACGCAAGACGGCCCGGAACACGGCAATGCCGTGTCGCCCGACATGGCCGTGTTCGGGCTGTCTAAAAATAGGGGGGCCAATTTTTTCCCTAAATTTTTCAAAAATCCCCATTTCAAAAACCTAAAATATCCTTCTTCCTCCCCAAAACTTCCCCTCAATCTCTCTCAACTTCCATTTAAACTTAAATTTGTCCACAAAAACATCATCTTCTCTTCATATCCAACACTTCTACCGATCGAATTCTTCACTAATTGGGAATTTTGTGTTTTTTTTTTGACATCTCTCTTGTGGGTCTTTATCTAAGGTGTGAATTTTATTTTGTTTTGTATATAATTTTTTATTATTTTTCTTAATTTTGTTCTTGTGATTTCAACTTATTCATGCATGTGTGTAATTTCTCTTATTTAGGGTTTTGTGATTTCAATTTAATTTAGAATTTTTTTTTAGGGTTTTTTGTGCCTAATTGTTTTTGTGTTGCACTTAAGGATGCTTATTGGATTTCTATGATGAATTTGGCTCATTGGACATTTTTCATAGGAATTTCATTAATTAATTCCTTCTTGAATAGATGAAATGAGAATTTTGGGGGAATTTGTGGTTATGATTTTAATCGGTAGACATCCTCATTGTTGTAATCAAATTCATGCCTTGTCTATTGATGGTCGTAATTGATGATCTTATTCATATAAGGGTTGTTGTTGTTTACTTGATGAAATCATATTATGCCCATATATGGATACACGTCCTTATGGAATGTTGGCCATGTTGATATAGGAGTGTGATAATTACCATTGAGTCATGTACTATACTTGGTTGTTGCATTTGTTGGCTATTCCCTTGAACCTTGCTACTCGAGTTTCATAAACATATCTCAGCAAATCATTTCTTTGTTATGGCTATCATGGGTTTATCCTTGGTTGTTATCGAAGTTTCTTTTTCAGGATTACTATGTCAAAACGCAGCCGTTCTACCGCTCCTTCAGGATCTGGGGGACCCTCTGGCTCCCGCCGTCCCTCTCGGGCTAATCCACCAAGTAATCGTCACGGCATTCTATTCCGGGATGACGAACAAGCAACCCGATATCAACAATTGTTGGGTAAACCATTGCACAACACCAGGTATCCGGACGCCATGACATTGGAGACCCTTGGGCTCTGAAGATATTGATTGGATGTTTGAGCAAGTTGGGTGGGAACAATTCATGGGTGCGAAATCACCAACTTATGAGCGCGTCACACTGGAAGTCCTTAGCTCATTTAACGCCGAGATCCTCATGGGAACTCATGCTAGGGATGGCCTCATCTCTTTCCGCTTGTTCAATCAAGAATATACATTGACTCTTGCCGACTTCAACCAAATATATGGTCTCCCAATTGGTGGTGACAGACGCTTTCCTAACGACTTTAATACACAACATTTTTGGAATGAAATAGCCCCTTCATATGATTATGTTGCTTCCCGTGCTAAAGTATCACGCGTAATAAATCCATGTTTTCGTTATATGCATCATGTGATGGCTAGCACACTATTCGGTAGGGGGGAAAGTGACGGGAATTTGAGGAAGGACGAACTATTGTTTTTATGGGCTATGGTCTACGGTAAACACCTCGACACAGGGTCTCACTTAGCACGCCATTTTTCAGAAAGTCGGGCGCGGCGAATGTAGTAAAATTCTTGTTGGAGGCCTAATTACCCCAATTGCTCTTCACTTCGAGCATGACTTAACGGGTTTACAACAAGCGCGAGGAAGCACGCATATTGATCTCGAGGTATGTACTGCTATAAAATTAATTGAAAGAGTCAATGATCAATTTTGCTTGCTTTTTCGACATACATCCCAACGCCTACTACTTCCCGACCCGGCACGAACTACAATTCGTAATCGTGACAATTGGTTGATGGGTGTGCGACGCAATCCGGGGGATGACAGAATTTTCCTCACTCTATCTCCCATAGAGGATGATGCTCCCGAATCCCTATCTCCTCCACGGAGTTCACCACCCTGTACTTCTTCATCTCGCCCACCACCACCACCACCGCATGAACAAGTTGATATTCAAGCTATCATACAGGAGCAACAAGACCAAAGAGACATGCTATCATATCAACAAACGATGCAGAATATTCTTGACCGCCAACAACAAATGATGGAGCAGCAATTTGGCGTCATTCGGGATATTCGAGAGGAGCAACAACAACAAAATGCCCTTTTCTCTCAACTCCACCAATGGCACCTCTCTCAAGGGCACTTCCCGCCACCGTCATAAGGTCGTATTTGTCTTTGTCATAGTTCTCGTTTCTTTTGCTCCATTTTGTATCCCATCCCTTCTTCACATTGGGGACAATGTGACCCTTGAAGTTGGGGGTGGTGAGATTTGTTAGAACGCTTAGATTTGAACTATTTTCTCTAGCTTTGCGTATTTTATCTATCTTTGTGGATATTTCGTTTTCTTTTTATGCATCTTATCAATTTCTTGCAAACAAACATGAGGTAATTTTTTTTACAATTAGATAAGTTGGTTGTGGATTGGTTATGACCATTTTTATCCCGAAAAAGTCATCTTTTTGAGAACTCAAATTGCCAAAATATTTTTAAACTGTGTGACTCTAATAAAAGGATGAATTTGGCCAAAAGAGTTTAATGTCATGAAATTAGTTTGGACTTTGCTTAAATTTAGATACTTTGTGTCATGATCACTAGAGAAACCATAATTCGGGTTAAAAAATGAAAAATGAAAAATCGAAAAAAAAAAATTATGTGCTAATATTGTTATAAAAAAGGGACAAATCGAGGTTATATTCCTCTGTTTGTTGTTTCTTAGTAACTAGGAGCATTCATGAGCCCCATGTTTGTCTCTTACGTAAAACGGCGACACAAATATGAATATGGGACACCACCCTAGGGGTTTTTGAAAAGACATTCAAAATTTAAACCTAGTGGAAGTTTGCCTAAAAAATGTCCTGATTTTATAATTATATTTGCTATAAAAAAAAACGACCCGAGTTTTGGACATCTCCTTTTATCATTACATTTTTGTATTTGATCTAAGCATATGAACAACAATTTTTTTGTGATATGACAACTGTGATGTTTTGAACAATTCCAATTATTGAAGTCACTCTCTTTTTAACAAATTGGTTGATTTGAAAATCGGATGGATTGGCTTAATTGGGAAGGAAAAGGTTAGCAGTTCACTCCAATCATGTCGAAATTGTGAAAATAGATGTCTCTTTTTGTTTTCAACCCGTCTCTTTGTTTTAAAAATTGCTTGAGGACAAGCAAAATTTCCAACTTGGAGGCGGTTTGATAAGTGTCATTTTGTACATATTTTGTGCTATTAATTCAATAGTTTTTAATTGTTTTGTTAGGAAAATCATAGTTTCTCAAGTATTTTTGTAGCATTTCATCGCGGGATGTGTTTAACATTATAGGTGGAGCAATTTGGAGCAATTTGATTATTGAGTACCGAGTGTCATTCCCACAAGAATTGTAAGTACTAATAAATCCCTGTTTTCGTTATATGCATCATGTGATGGCTAGCACACTGTTCGGTAGGGGGGAAAGTGACGGGAATTTGAGGAAGGACGAACTATTGTTTTTATGGGCTATGGTCTACGGCAAACACCTCGACACAGGGTCTCACTTAGCACGCCATTTTCAGAAAGTCGGGCGGGGCGAATGTAGTAAAATTCTTGTTGGAGGCCTAATTACCCCAATTGCTCTTCACTTCGAGCATGACTTAACGGGTTTACAACAAGCGCGAGGAAGCACGCGTATTGATCTCGAGAATTTTCCTCACTCTACCTCCCATAGAGGATGATGCTCCCGAATCCCTATCTCCTCCACGGAGTTCACCACCCCGTACTTCTTCATCTCGCCCACCACGGAGTTCCCTATCTTAATCTGGATTAGGGTCAAACCTAATATGGGAATTCATAAATCGTTATAATGCAATCTTGGGGGTTTTAACTAAAAAGAAATTTATGTTAATCAACTTGAGATTAGGATTTTTTCGCCTTAATGAAGGGTTTAACTTAAATCGGGAATTTCTACGATCCATAATACATGAGATTTTATTAAAAGAGGTTGGTTTTTGCTTAAGGGTTTATGGTTGTATTTTTTTATCTTGTTGAATCACAAAAACATTCTAGAGGGATTTACATTCAAACACATTTCTATCTCTTGATTTCTTATTTTACAAATCTTCCTTCATTTTTACGATTTATAATTTTTTATCCTTTTTCATCAAACAAAAACTCTGAAAATTGTTAGATTAAATAACAAAAAGACGGTAATTATTAGTACTTACAATTCTCGTGGGAATGACACTCGGTACTCAATAATCTATACTATAAAATGATAGGTGCACTTGCCTACGGTTTTAAAGGTAGCTTTTGAGCCATCAGGAGAAGAATTCTAGCAGAAGCACACCGTTTGAAATACACTATACACCCTGGAGGAAACAAGATGTATAAGGACTTGAAACGACATTTCTGGTGGGTGAACATGAAGAACCAAGTAGCAGAGTTCGTTGCGAGATGTTTGATTTGTCAACGAATAAAAGCAGAACACCAACGACCATCTGGTTTATTACAACCGTTGAGAATTCCCGAGTGGAAATGGGAACACATAACGATGGACTTCGTGATGGATCTACCGAGACCGGCATTTGAGGCGATGATGCTTATATGGGTAGTCGTAGACCGACTCACGAAATCTGCACACTTCTTACCCATGAAGAAAACCGACACTTGCAGAAACTTGCGCAAATTTACATTCGAGAGATCATTCGACTGCATGGAGTGCCAGTCGACATAGTATCAGACAGAGACTCGAGGTTTGTCTCCATATTCTGGAAATGCTTTCGTGAGGAATTGGGTACTTCGCTAAGTTTCAGCATAGCAGCACATCCGCAAACTGATGGCCAGTCTGAGCGAACAATTCAAACCCTGGAAGACATGTTGCGAGCCTACACATTGGATTTCCAAGGAAGTTGGCATTCGCACTTACCATTGGCCGAGTTCGCTTATAATAACAGTTATCAGGCTACGATTGGGATGGCACCCTACGAAGCCTTGTATGGACGAAAGTGTAGACTCTACACTGGGAGATTGATGACCAATGGACTCCGAAGGAGAAACGGAAGTCACCCTCGATTCCAAAGGTCGACTTAGTTCAAGACGCCATGGAGAAGGTCAAGTTGATCAAGGAACGGATCCGTACAGCTCAGAGCCGCCAAAAGAGTTACGCGGACAAGAGGAGAAAGGACTTGGAATTTGAAGCCGGAGATGAAGTATTTCTCAGACTCTTGCCACGGAAAGGATTGATCAATCCAAATAAGTCCGAGATATATTGGACCTTACAAGATTTTGCAGAGGATCGAGAAGTTGGCCTACCGACTCGAGTTACCGGCACAGTATGCGGGAATGCATGATGTATTCCACGTATCAAGATTGAAAAAGTATCAACCGGATCCTGATCATATTATCACTCGTGATGCTCCTCCTCTAATGGAAAATTTATCTTACACCGAGGAACCAATTCGGATCATTGATCATCAGATACGTCAGTTGCGTAATAGAGAGATTCCGATGGTTAAAGTTGTATGGCGAAATCACGACCGAGACGAAGACGCAACATGGGAGATGGAAGAAGACATGAGGAATCAATATCCAGAGTTGTTCTGAAGAGAATTTGGGGACCAAATTCTTTTAAGGAGGGGTGAATGTGAGGCCCCGAATTTTAACAACGTGAGATACGGTGTTATGTAGTGATTATTTATTCGTCTATGTATCACAAACCTATTATTACTGAAATGCGACTCTACTTTTATTTTTTTCTTCCAACGTCAATTACTCAATTCACATTTTTGAGTTTAGCAATTTTGTATTCTCCTCTAGTATTAATACTTGATCGAATGACTACGACTTTAGAAATATTGAACCCTCGATAAATTAGGAGTATATTCCAATCTCTATCCAAATATTTCACTATATTCTATAATTCATTTCCCCAACAACTTCCAATTTATTTTTTTAAAATATGTATTTCTTATTTCACATCTTTAATTTTTAAATTTCTAAATATTTAATTATAGATATTTATACTTTATAATTTCTTTCAATTGTAAAAAAAAATATATTATATATTTTTTAAAATTCGAAAATTACCATTAAATGGGGAGGTTGTTCCATATTCTTTTCAAGACCTACAATTATATATGTATATATATATATATATATATATTTTTTTTTCCTCAACTTTTGGTCACATGCTTAAAGGAGGGACAAAACTTTCTTTCCACCAAATTCTAATAAATAAAAATAACAACACCATGATTATTATTCCCTCCAACTTTTGGCTCCTTGTCTTAGGGGAATCAATCACTCTTGTTATTTTTTTTCTTTATCAACCAATACTCTTCATTTCATAATTATCATAAAAACACAAGACTTGCTCCCATTTTCCTCTCTAAAGGATCAAATTCTTCAAGCATAAGGTAATAAAATCTTCATTTCTCCGAACTCTATTTTTCTTCTCCAATCTTCAACCTTATACCTTCACCATCTAATCATGTTGAATCCTTCTTGTTGAGGTACTCCTAGAGAAATTTCTTGAAGAATTAGAGACTTAGATTTGACTACAAGCTTGAAGAGGAAATTCAAGACTACACATTATTAAGGTGAGAAAATTATGGTTTTAGTATTTTTCTCTTGATAACATGAAGAATTAAATTTTGACTCAAGAATATGAATTTTTGGAGTTTAGGGGTTGACCTACATCATCTCAAGTTGAGGTTAGATGCTTGAAGGAAAAATTCAATTTTTGAGACTACATTTTAGATCAACCCGAGAAACTACTACGAGGTGAGTGGAAAAATCCTTTCAACTTCTAGGTGTTTTAAATTGAAAATATGCATGTAGTATTTTGTTATTGAGCACTTGAGATAAATATTATGTATTGCATGTTATTTTCTTGTATCAAGTTGGAAAATTTCTCAAGTGTTGCTCGAAAATGCTATTTATCGAAAAATAGGACATACATGTACACTTTATTGTTGTACTTGATGAATGCTTGCATGAAATGGACATGTATGTTTATGACTCTTGAAATCCATATTTTGTATGACTTATAACCTGGACAAGTCGAGTATAATTGATTAAATTTCGATTTTTGGACTTAAAATGCAAAAATAGAAAGTTGGTGGACTTAATTGCAAGAAAATAAAACTTAAGGGACCCCTCCTGTTTTCTAACCTTAGAAAATGACTTTGTCGAAGAAGCTGAACCTGCCTTGGATTGAATTCTCGTGCTCCGTCTGTTGGTCTTACTTCCTATTGATATCTATGTTGTTGGACTGCTTTCGTTTGTTTTTCTACTGTTGGACTCTTTTATTTTATTTTGCCATTCTGGACTGTAATTTAAGGGCGTAGGACCCTTTGACACTTAAGCAGGTGATATGATGTGTACTTTATTTCCTAGTTCTGGACTGTAAGCTATTTGGTTGTTGGGATGTATTTGTAATTGTGTTGTACTTGTAGTTTTCCGCTGCTTTAAACCTTGTTTCACTTGGGATTATTGCATCGTTTTTTAGAATGTTGATTTATTTTCTGTTTAAGTGATTGATCGTCGTCGCGTCGCGTTTGGGGCGCGTGACAGTGGTGACTCAGTCTGTGGCAGCTCAGGACCCTAATTAACTTGTTGAGGCACATCTCGCGATTCATTTCCTTTCTGAACTCTAGGGTAAGGGCAGTTGGGGCCCTCAGAGTCAGAGATGGAGTTAGTCTTTTTTTAATAAAAAAATGAGGCAGCCAAATGTATTCGTTATCTTATAAACAATAAATATTAATGGTAAAAAATCTTGCAACAATGCTTGCATGGGAGTATTAAAAGCCGGTGTCAAATTAAATTATAGTATTATGTGAAACTTAAATTCAGTAATTCATTTTTTTTTTTATGCACAATTCAGTAATTCATAAGTACAGAGTATCGGAACTGTCTTACTAAAATAGGCCCAATTTGTCGCCCAATTTGTACTGATGGTATTATCAATTATATGGCTGTCAAAAATAGCTGATTTTCTCTATGTTACATTTTGTAGTGTGTCAGGATTGCCTAATTGACTAATATAAATATAATTTATTATTAATCTTATATTCTATTTAATAAATGATGAATTAATATGAAAATAATGAGTGGCATACATATCATGATATCAATCTAATTGGTTTATTTCAATGCACTCCAAGTCTCCAATTATATATATATATATATATATATATATATATATCAACCCTATATACTAAAAGAAAAAACAAGCTGCCACATGTCTTCACCTGAGCAATTTGGTACACGTGTCAACACATTATTCTTACAAATCCATGTGTCACCTTCATATTTAGCCACGTGGCATACCATGCCACCACCTTATTCTTCCAATTATAAATTGATTTACTATATCAATTTACTATCAATTTATCATCAACTTAATAATTAAATTTCCTATTTCCATATATAACTATTAAAATCTAATCAAACATTTAATCAGCAAATTAAATAATCCCAAAAATCAAGGATATAAAATTAGGAAGTTATTTTTGAGTTTGCAAATTAATTATGATTCAAAATATTATTATGATACAAAAACCAAGGATATAATTTCAATTATTATCTCTAATACTTATTATACTTTTAATTGTGATTTAAATCATTTACGGGGGTATAAAAATTATATTAAATATCTTTTTAAGCATGTCAATGATTCATTATTTTTACCATAACCAATTTATTAGCTTTTGTGCAAAAGCAAACTATGGCAAAGTATTTGAAATTAGCACAAATAAACAATTTTATAGAAATTTTTTTCCTTTCCAGAAAACATTCAAAGATTGAAATTTCACTCTTTCAACCATTTAAAACTAATACGGCTTGAAAATTCGTTGTTGTGACGAGGATGTTACACTTCCAAATAGAACAAATAATGTAGTTTATAAAGAAGTTTTTTAGAATTTGAAGTGAACAATTGTATGACACTCTTCTAAAATTTGAATTTCTTTTTTAGTATTTTTAATTAGTATTTTGGATCTCTTATAACTATCAGAGTTTGCGACACAAATTTTATTTTTTGACAAATTTGTGTAACACACGGGTGTTGTTCTAGTATATATATATATATTTATAGTATTTATTGCGTTTTAATACGAAAGATATTGACATGAATATGATCACGTACGGCACGTACAAATAATTGGTCCACATTTAATTGCGAGTAATTACGATTACACAATAAGTATTTTTATATTATCGAATATACCATTTTCATAACTGCGCTAAATTTAGTATCGTTTAGATGTAATAATTTAAAAGACTATATAATTCAGATTGTGTACGTTGAATTTTTTTAGATAAACACGAATTTGATTGTATTGAGAGTCGATCCAATTATTGTATTGAGATTCAGTATTTTTTTTGGAGGAAATATATTTATTGGAGTAGCCTTAATAGTTGAATTAAATCAAGTTCCCTGTAATTTGATTGTCAAATGCTCATTTGTTTATAGAAATTTTCTAAATTGTTTATTCAATGGATGATACATTGGTTATTAAAATAATAGATAAGTGTCTTATTTTTTTTTCAAAAAAAAAAAATTGAAACGGACAAAACAACTTAGTATAGTATGAATATTATCATTTAATAATTACCTTATTAGAATTTGGATCAATGTACAGAGGGGGTTAGTCCATCCAACTACCCTAGTGGGTTCTATATCGTTAGATCTACACATGCACATACACATCCACATTGGTGTGTGTTAATCCAACGGTATATAACTCAATTAGGTAGCATCAATTTACCCAGACATATGATGACATGATGTGGTGGAGAAATGTAAAAGCATTTAGAGCTATTGTTGGCACATCAATAATGAGAATTGATTATTATATAGAAAAAATATATATAGTGAGAAAATTGATATTTTTTCTATATAACAAAAGTTTGATTTCTCCATCAAACCAACCATAAAGCTATTGAAATAATGACGAATTAATGTACTCATGGCGCCGTTAGTATGTGGTTTAAAAAGTTATGAAATACTCTATATATTCTCATGGAATATTACAAATTTTTTTTTTGATGACGGGGAACCGCGATCGCTACTCTTCGAAATGCGCCTTTGGATAAACCCTCGGTGAACGTCTTAGCCTGCAAACTACGCCAACCAGGTAAACCACACTAGGCAAGCCCTGTGTGACAGGCTCAACCAAGAAAGTGTTGGTAGGGGGAATCGAACTCGTGACCTTTCAGTCCCGCGCTCACCTAATCCACCAACTTGGCTACCCTTGTGGGTGAAAATTACAAATTTTAACCAAATGTATTACACTTTACTCCACCATTCCATATTCCTAGTTTCCTACACTCTCCCTTGAATTTATTATATTATAAATCAGTTCGAATCTTTTAGTTCTTACTATTTTATTTGAATATTTTATATATTAAAAAGTGTCATGTGTACAATAATATTATTATCTTTTATATGATATATACTTCATCTTTCTCTCAAACTATGGGAGCAGATTGCTCCACACTATAAGAGGATACATATGCAAATTAATATTATTATTAAGTCAAACCATTTTCTTTCTTCTTTTTTTTGTGTTCTATTGAATTTTAAGTTATTAAATAATTTTAAGTTTATTAATATTGCGTTAGAATTGATCGCCTAAGCAAAATGGATATCCCATCGACTTGGTGGGACAACCCTCCCGCGGATGTTGTTTCTCTTCTCACTTAGGATTATGTTGGACAGTCGCAGTTAGATAGTTGGTCTATGAGTTTTTGGTTTTCTAGTTTGGTCGTTTTTGTTATGTTTATTTTCGGGGTACTCTTTTTTCTTCCAAGGGTTTATCCTACAAGGGTGAGTTTTATCTTAGAAGGTTTTAATGAAACCTCAGTTTTAATTTTGCAGTATAAAATACATATATAGTTATAGGGGGAGGATCAAGTGAGACCATGTCTCTAGGTGAGATACAATGGACTAATCTCAACCATCCCCCACTATTAATCAATGGGTATGATTTAATGGATAAAAAATATATTAAAATATTAATTTAATCAATATAAGAGTAGTAGGGTAATATAACATAACAAGTTAGTTACAAAAATGGAATCAAATCAGTTTCTCTCTCATACATCTCCCAATTTTCTCAATCTCACGACTCTCTCTCTCTCTCTCTCTCTCTCTCTCTCTCTCTCTCTCTCTCTCTCTCTCTCTCTCTAATTCCTCCATTAACGCAAAAAGGAAATTGTGAAGAACTCGAAAATTACAGCTTCATGAAAATTACGGAGAAAAAAAACAAGAAAAGTCGGTGCAATATTACGAGAAAATAACGAACATTGAGTTCGAAAACTAAATATGCAACAAAACTCAACTAAATATGCATTATTTGAAAACTATCTATGCAGAGTAAAACAACTAATATGTAGTACAGTATATCCAACTATGCAAGACGTCATAAACTATGCAACAAAATCAACTAACTATGTATTATCTAGAAATTATCTATGCATTGTGGATAATTAAATATGCAGTATATTATGTAACATCCCATTTTTATAATTTCCAAAAGCAATATCCCATTTTCATAACTAAATATACATTATATTGAACCTATTTATACAGTGTAGTATAACTATATATGCAGTACGCTATATTCAATTATGTCTTGTTTTTGTAAAACAGTGCCAACAAAATAACTAAATATGCATTATTTGATGTCTAATTATGCAGTAGAAGAACTCTAACTATGCTGTAAAATAAAAATATTTGGAAAGATAATAGGTTCCTTAAAATCCGCCACAAAAATCCGCCAGTCAATTTCAATTTCATAAAAATCCGCTGGGACCACTAATTTGAATTACAAAATTACAATCTTACCCTTAAAATCAGCGAAAATTAAGAAATAATTACAAAAAACTGAATTAATCACATCCCTTCATTTTTTAAGATCAATGGGTAAGATGAGTCCACACTGTCTCACCTAGGGAGGGTGGTCTCATTTGAACCAAATCCTATAGTTATACATATATAATAATTAATTAAGCTATATTTTTAAAAATTTAATAGTTATACATATATATTAATTAATTAAGCTAATTTAAAGCATCTAATTGTAGGTTTCCACTAATCAAATTTAACGGGTAAGTAGATGCTACCCACTTGGTAGTACCAACCGGGTTCTATACCGCTAGATCAACACATACACACACATCCACATGGGTGTGTGTTAATCCAATGGTATAGAACCCAGTTGGGTAGCTACCCAAGTGGGTAGCATCGACTAACCCCAAATTTAACTTAGGACTGAAGCAAAAGGCAAAAGTTAATGTGAGCCCACCAAAAGCAATAAATTCTGAACAAGCTCTCAAGACTCAGTGCATTGTTTTTTTAGTCAAATTTTGTGGTCCAAAGTTTAATTTATTTCAAGGGAAAAGGAAAAATGTTAGTTAAGTTGACGGTTGATCACGAGTTCTTTTCCAACTGCCATTCTCTCTCCTTAATTACAATGATTGGCCAAGGAAATATTCAAATACTGTTTATTCCCAAAAAGGTTTCCTTTTATTATTATTTTTCTTTTTTCCCCAAGAAAGAGTGAAATAGAAATGATTATGATTTGGGTTTGAAACTAAGTTAAGGATTTGATCATAATCATGGATTAGAAAAGATTAGATGGTTGTTGTAAATAATTACTTTGGTTTGAAGCCTTTTTTAATGATTTCGCACGAATTTAACTTTCAAAAAATATATATCGATCACAGTTAGCTATTAACAGGAAACACAGAAAACTGCCCCAGGGGCAAAGACGAATTAATAAGTAGCAAGGTGATTAGGTGAAAATACTCCGACGTCACGGATTCGAATCCGTATAGTGACAGTTCTTTGCTTAAATGTTGCAAGGGTTGTTGAGTTCGTGGCCCGTTGTGTTGGATCATAATCCAACATTGGGCTTATATGTGAAATAATTATGCATTGTGGACTGTCAATTAAGGTTAAGCCCATTTTATAAGTGATCAAATTAGGTTTAAGGAATTTGGCTTTAATGTATCTAATAGGGTGTGAGCCTTTAATGTGTAGAGAAATGGGTTATTCTGTTTTAATGATGAGCTAAAATAAGTACCCAATATAACACAGCTTATTATATAAGGGTTATGGTCCTGGTCATACGCTCACGATATTCTATTCTCGCTATCCCATCGTCGTCGAAAAAACCTACTGGAGAAAACTAAAGGGTTCTCGAAAAGCTTCGAGACGTGTAGATCTAGAAGGCGCCGATCCCGGGATTCAACCGCTTATGGATTCGATGCGCTTCCGCAATCTAGTCTTTTGATTCTTGATAATTCGATATGAACGCTCCTGGATTAAAGTGATGTTATTCACTAAAGTTTATTCCAACAAGTGGTATCAGAGCTAATTCATATTGGATTATTGAGAATCGAACTTATTTCGATAATAATATGTGGGATTGTTGAACATGTATTCGGGACTGTTGAACATGTAATTCGGATTTTTTTTTTTAATTAGATGGACTGTTTTGTTTTCGGATGAATTCGGTTATTGCTTGTGCTAAGAAAAATTGGAGCTGATGTTCTGTTTTTCACGGATGTGATTTGGTCTCTTAATATGAATCTGGAATTATATGTTTTAACCTTCAATTAGAGTATTCTGTTGTTGACTCAAGATTAAAAATCTGGAAATCCTTCATCTGGAGCTTCAAGGATTGTTCTTTTTTTTCTTCTCGAACGTCATTTACGGGCTATATGAATTGCTGAATTGATATTCTATAAATCAACAAAGTTCTTAAGATATGGTTTCTTCTTCCCGTTGGTGTACACCCATCTCCGCAACGTCGCGATTCAGGATGGATTCAGAAATTGAAACCGCATACACGCCCAGCGGAGACGGTGGTGATTATAGACCGCGGCAGACCGTGGACGGTGGGTTGAGGTCGGTGCTTGAAACGAGCACGAAGTTCTTCGCGTTTTCTCGTTGCGGCTGTGCGAAGCCACTGCCATAGTGGTCGTCGCCTGTAGTGTTCGCTGGTGAAGGAGGTGTTGAGGAAGATGGCTTTTTGGTCAAGAAAAATTGAATTTTGGGGTCAATCTGTGATTTTCAGAATCATGGGGCTTTGTTGCAACCCAGCTTTGTGTTGAGAATAAAAAGGGGCCTGTAGTGTTCGCTGCTAATAAGTTTTTTTTAAGGGGTCCATTTAAGTTTAAAGGAAATTAGGGTTTTAAATAAAAAGGTTTTAATTTTGGGGTTCAATTAAAGTTTATTTAGTTTTCTAAATTGGCCTCAAATAATAAGGAAAACCCTAAATTAAGTTTAATCTTGGAATTTAAATTTTAAATTCGAATAATGGTATGGATTATATATTTTGAGATGAATTAATTGAAGCAACATGTCACTAAAGTGATCTCTCTTGTGTAAATTAATTTGTTTTGAAATATAAAAGGTTGTGCGCGTGTAACTTATGTGAATATTAACTGGCCCAAAGGAAGGTGAATATTTATCGAATTGCGTGCAAATCGCGGGTAATAAACGCGCGTGATAATTATTCGGGTTTACATATGAACACTAAATCGGCCCAAAGGAAGGTTTATTGTTTGATATGATCTTATTATCAGTGTTTGATTACCGCACCAAGATGTCAATTAAAAGTTAATATTTTGTCCAAAGATGAAATATTAATGGAGTGCGGGTATCTTGAGATGGGATTTACCATTATTTGAATTTATTATTAGGATTCCGAGATTTATGTGAGCATGATTTATGTATTGTTTATTTTCGGGGTTTAGTTTTGAATATTCTTGCTTATATTTCTGTCAGCATCAATATAGCTTTTATGTTAAAAGGGCACTTTATCTAGAAAGGTCACTATAGCTAAGGAATTTCTTGCGGATATTGAGAAAATATTTGTCGAGAACGAAAGGCTCAGATTAATACGCTTTTGACAAATATGATCTCAGTCAGGTATGAGAGTAAAGGCAATATCAAGAATAAGTTATAGTTATGTCTCGTATTGCTTTGAGGATTTGCTAGTGCATTTAGTTTTTTGATATCTCTTTCGACACAGTTTAGCCAGTTTAAGGTGAGTCAACATTAAAAAGAGTTTTACTCTCTAAATGAGTCATCTCATACTGCGCTCAGAAAGAGAAAAGATTAAAACAATATGAGACAAAAAGGGCTAATATTGCCTTAACTTCAAAGAATAAAAGGCAAGGAATTAAAAATATAGAAGGATAAGGTACGCTGCTCAGTTATGGTTTGTTTTGAGGTTAACTTAGCTTCGGTTTCCTGGCACACATGGTGGAAAGATTTTAGTTCATCAACTCACACCAGTGTATCTGTAAGGGGTTTGTCTCCACTGCCAAAAGGTTAAAGGATGGTGAAAGATACTTCAAAATAGGCAAAGGCAAGACAATTATGGTTGAAATAATAGGAAAATATAGATTATTGTTAAGTACTGGATTTTATTTGAATCTTGATGAGATATTTATCTGGAATTTGACTTCTACTTCTGCTTTGGACAAATTCGGTTATTCCTCTTCATTCAGAAATTGAAAATTTAGCTTGTCTCATGATTCAAAAGTTGTTAGTTCCAGTTTTTTACAATAACCTTTATTTGACAGACACTATTGCTTCATCCAACAAGTCCATACTTTTAAGTACAAGAGGTATAAGTAGAAAAACAAACCAATAAAAGAAATTTGTAGCCAATTGGATTTCGGGCGTCTCATAACGTATATATACAGATATTTGTGGGTCATTCTTATGGTTACTTGGAATGGTCAACAATATATAATAATGTTCATAGACGATATTTTAGATATGGCTACAAGTTCTCACTCATGAAAAGTCACAATCATTAGACGTGTTTAAATCCTATAAAGATGAAGTTGAGAATCAACTCAACAAAAGGATTAAAAACATCACATCTGATCGTGGTGGTATATGCAATGACATATGTGATGGTTCAGGTGAACAACGTCTAGGATTGTTTGCTAATTTCTAGAGTAATGCAATATCGTCCCACAGTACACTAAGTTCGGCTTGCCATTATGAATAGTGTTACTAAAAGACGAAACAGAATGCTTAAGCATATGGTGAGGAGTTGTAAGTCCAAGCGGCTACGATAATTTAGAGGGGGGGTGAATAGATTATCTCCATCTTTTCAAATTTCGCCCTCTTTTAAAAATCGAATGCTCAAACAAAATAATGAAGGTGCGGAATGTAAACAACACACGTTGATTTAAAGAGGTTCAACCCACCTAGGGCCTAATCCTCTACCACCCCAGTATATCCGGGATGGATTTCGAAAAGAAAAAGAATTTTATTAATTACCAAAATTAATACAAATTCAACTTACAACACCTTGAAGAGCACCACACTCTTCTTCAACACCACCTTTGGAGATTACCACAATCTCCCTTTGAAGATTACCACAATCTTCCTTCAACGGCACCTTGTGAAGATTACCACAATCTTCAACCTTGAAGAATACCAAATTCTTCAACACCTCAATAAGAAGATTACCACAATCTTCTTGCACCTATCACCTAGATCATCCAAGTGTGCTCTTACCACAAGAACACTCACAAGGATATCTTGTGTTTGAATGATAACCAAAAATCAAGATTACAACTCAATAATGAATAATACAATTTGAGTGCGAAGTGTAATCAAGAAAAGCCTAGACCTCAAAGATGTGAAAGTGATAAGCTAGGCAATTTTACAACAAGAATAATAACAATGAAAGACCAAGTGTTTGCTTGAAGTGTATCTTGTTGTGTTGTATCTCAAATGTTGTATTGGTTGCTCCAAAACTTCCTCTATTTATAGGAGATGATTGATCAAGCATAGGCTCCTCTTGGGGATTGAAAATCTACTGAGAAAAATACAATTAAGATCAAGAATATAGCTGTTAGAAATCAATCCCACATTTTAAGGAAAGTTTGTCTGCTGTCAAACGGTCATATTTTTGCTGTCAATACATAGGGCGACCGGTCGCACAGAGATAAGAGAAAAAGAGAACACTTTGAAAATTACAACAGGGCGGCCGGTCGACGTAGGCTTCGACGGTCGACCCTGTTTCAACCGGTCCCCTAAACAAAAAAACGAAGGGTTTGAGTCTGTTTCAAAAAGAAACTTGCAGTGTCGGTCGGCCGTTGGGCGGCCGTCATCGGCCGACCGGGACGGTCGACGCCTTGAGCACGGCCGGCGACCTGCTTTTTTTTTTCTTCCGTCTCATTTTCTGTTTCTAAAAACATCTTGATGCGGGTTGCCCTATAGGGCGGCCGGTCGACCACGAGACAAAATATTGTCCATTTTTTTTGTCGAAAATAAAACTCAAGAAATACTCCAAAATATAGTAAAAACATTTTAAACCGATCGGAAGTATTAGGACAACATTTAGAAACATCGTTTGAGAGTGAAAACCCATAACGTAAAATCATTAAAAGCGTTGTCCAATTTAGACGAAAATAAACTTTGAGAAAATACTCCGGAAAATATTAAAATCATTTTAAATCATTTAGGAGTATTTGGACAACCTTTAAGAACATTGTTTTGGTGATAAAATAAAATCATCAAAATTAATATAAAAACATGTATCAAACAATCTCCCCCTTTTTGATGATTACAAACCAAAACAATTTTTACACAAACTAAGAGAGCAATTTTAGAAATGATTTTCCGGTAAAAACAATTGACCGTTTGGAAGCAACCAAAATATTCAAAAATATTAAAGCAACCAAGTAGGGAGTAAATATTTTCAATAATAAGCACAAGCTCCCCCTATCCACAAGCACATCAAGAATAATGTAAGAGCAATAATCCATAAGCTAAAAGCTTTAGCTTTTACAATTTGTTCAAGAGCTTATAAGCTCCCCCACAAAAACAACATTAAATAATAATATAAGTCCATCAAGCAACAATTGGACTAAAAATAAATCACAACATATGGCTTTTATGAGCCATAGCTTATAGCTTTTATGACAAGCTTTTATTAGCTTCTTTGAGCTAATGAGCCAATATCCTGTTTTTCTCCCCTTTGGAATCATCAAAAAGAATGTTAGGATGGTGAACACATCATAGAAGTATATCAAAGTGCGCGAAGAAATGGTTTATCAACCATTGAGCAATGTAGCTTAAAAACCAAGGAAAATGGGAGAAATGTATCATGATGAGTTCATACGCTCGTTTTGTTTCCCAAAACATGATCTCAATGAGTATTGAAGACTTGTGGAAGCGAGAGAATCATGTAGAAGTTGAAATTTTCATAGCGACATTTTAACAAACACCTTGTGTGCGTGAAAAATAGAAGAGGTTGTATATAACCTTTGTAAATGGTTCAAGCCAAAAATTTTCATATCATCAATCAACCTCATTTCAAAGCTCAAAAAAAAAAAAATCATATGCACCATATGCAATAATTTGTTCATCAATTAAGAAGCTCAAAGTAGATTCTCAAGGGTTCAACCCAATTGAGATAAGCTAAGAATGATCAAGGCATTACAAATGCCAAAAATTAGAGCAACCATCAAGTAATAAGTCATGCTTTCAACAATACATGTATCAAATGTCCCAACATATTCAACTAAGCATAACAAAGCAATAAAAGAAGCACTTTTACCATCAAGTACTTCATACCAATTATCAAACAATGCTTTAGAGTATTTTTACCATCAAATACTCCATCAAAGTCATGATTATTCACAAGTCATTATCAACTTGCAATATTAACCCTTTTAAGAAAAAACAAGCAAATATCATTAGTACAAATGAGTTTTACAAAAGTTCATTAAAAATACAAAGCAACTTAAATGAAAATGCTAGAAAGTAAAGGGGGTGGGGTAACATCATTCCTCATCCGAGGAGAAGCAAGATCCGGGAATAAAGTCCTTGATGAATTTCTTTAACTTGCCGATAGACTTTTGCATTTTAGAGGTCTTTTGCTCCAAAGCCTCATACCTCGTCTCATGAAAAGCCCTCATCTCATCAAATTCGGCTTGAGTATACCTCCTAGGCGGTTGAGCACCGGTATTACCCTCCGGATTGCTTGGTTCGCCTTCTTCCACCAATCTTGCGGCCCCGGCATCATCAAAGATGTCATTAGGATCGGGGGACTCTTGACCTCTGCCTCTAGCCATTTTGGTAGGTCGGATGTCCATATTCTTGCGCATCGTGACTATTTGGGTGATATTATCAATGTCGAAGTCATTTTGAAAAACTTCCGAGTTAAACTCCGACGAAGGAAGTCCTGATTGAATAAGAAGTTTACAAATCCAATTTCCCATGACCAACTTCTTATTACCTTGAGTGATGGACTCGATAAGACATTGAATAAGTATGGCACCAAAGTTAAGTGGTTCCCTCCTAGCAATCTTATAAGTCAAAAAGTAATCCATATTGCTAGGCATCTTTCCCGACTTACCACAAATGCAATATGCGACAATGACCGATAAAATGCGATGCTCAAGTGTCATTGCCAACAAAGAATACTTAGGCCATACTCCCAAATACGTCTTGACTTCTTTCATCGACACCCCCAACATTTCATCATTCCAAGTCCCACAAGAGAAATAATCCCAACCACCTTCTCTAACATGTAAAAGCCGGCAAATATCATTGGGAGTCCATCTAAAATGACGACCCTTTATAAGCGAATTAACGGCAATCGGCTTTCTATCATTATCATATTCGACCCACATATTGGCATAAAAGAGTTGGATAATATCATCATCATACAACACATAAGCATGTTCCCATAAATACATCCAACCTTGCTCCTCAAAAATCCTCTAATCGTAGGATACTCATTCGTAAATGAACTAAAACGACACATTTTAGTCCGAGCAATCGACTTTCCTCCCATTCCCGAGTCCTCATAATACCATTCCGCATATTTATGAATGAAATTAAGAACATTGTGGGAATTAGGGGCTTGAGTAACAAAGGATTTTTTACCTTTCGCCCAACGGCAATTTTGGAGCGAAATCGTTCCGCGTAGCTCGGTAATTTGGGCCCGAGAGAGAATGGGATTTTGAACATCATTACCTTCTTGAGCCACGTTTCTTTGAGCGGCTCGAATATCCCTTTGTTCGGCTTCCTCTTGCCGATTTCTTGTCGAACCCTCTCCGCCCCTTCTACGCTTGGAGATGGGATTTCGACCGGTGGAATTCTTTGGAGGAGCCATATATGTAAGATTCTTGTGAAAAAGAGAAGATTAGCAACAAGAATCGTGAAAAATGATGAAGTATTGAAGATTTTAAAGAAAGGGAGGTGAAATACGCTGATAAGGGTTTGGGGGGGATTTTTGTTCTGTTTCTGAAAGTGAAGAACAGACCGTTTATAAGCTGAAAAATAACCCTGGGCGACCGGTCGAGGTAGGGTGCGACCGGTCGAGGTGCAGGGCGACCGGTCGCCCCTGCTGTGACCGTCCCAGGTGATTTTCTTTCTCCCATAGTTTTCCAAAATTCGATTTTTCACCCCAAAAGTTTTAAAACTTTGCAAAAAATATAAGTTTGGACTATATCCGACAAATATGGGTTTTGGAAAAACATATAAACGATAAAATCGAGACTAAACACGTAGTGCCTTTAAAAGAAAACATTTGCAAGATCAATTAGGGGCACTAAAGTGGTCAAAATGAAATATCTTGAAAGATATGTGCATAAGCATAATATCGAGTTTAAAAAAAAATACGAGTAGACATACCTCGATGGTTTAAGAACTTTGATGGCGTAATAGCCAATATGTATGAAATATGTATCCTACACAATTCTTAGACAACATTTTCATAGAAAATTCAAGTGTAGGCAAGTAATATGAGATAACAAAAAGAGCTTATGCTATAAGATTTCATAAGCCACATAAGTCTAATAAAAAGTTCAAGAGTTTTTAGAACAACATGCAAGGTCTCTTTTAAAAATATTTTAAAAGCACAAGTATATATTGAAGACCTTAATTAAAAAATAATTATTTGAAAACTCATTTTTCAATTAAGACACAAATAAAAGCATGCATAATAACAAAATAAAATGCATATTTAAATAGGGAGATACGGATTACCAATTACACCATTTCCATGGGTTGTGTCGTTCCCATTGTTGATGATATCTTCCCCTTGAGAAGTCACTTTGTTGATGATGACTTTTCCAAGTTTGGTTACCTTCCCATGGTTGATGGTTTCTCCTTCTTTGAAAATCATCTTGTTGATGATGTCTCTGCCATTTCCAAGGATTGTGTTCTTCCCATTTTTGATTATACGCTCTTCTTGGAAATTGGCTTTGTTGAGAGTAGTTCCTTCTTTGATCAAATGAAACGTTCATTTGATGTTTTCTTGGTGGCATGAATTTTCTCCGATTTTTGCTTTGCCGGGTACCTAATAGCACATTGTTTTGTGGTACCCTCATGTGTTTGGGTCCTTTAAGATTAGCTTTGAGACTTTTAGGTCTCCAACAATATTTAGAGCTATTTCTAGCCCGACAAGAATTAGCCGTATGACCCTTTTTGCCACAATAAAAACAAGTAGTAATTCTAGGAGCATAATGACCAATATGCATAGTGACTTGATCCTTTTTCATATGATTAACAACATTAGGCTTATGATCAAGTTCCTTATCACAATTATGAATATCAACAATATTGGACATTTTATTGGTACTCAAGTTGGATTTTAATAAATCCTTTTTCATGCAATCAATATTCTCAACATGAGTACTATTTTCTTTTTCAAGGTTTCTAACCTTGTCAAGTGTGGTGGTGTGAGCACATGATAGTGATTCATAAGAAGTAAATAAACTATCCTTATCATTTTTCAAAATATTGAATTCCTTTTTCAAATTTTTGTATTTAATAAGTAGGCTTTGGAATTCATTTTGAAGTTCATCATAATCATTTTGCAAATCACTATATTCATTTTGCAATTCATTGTCATAAGAAGTAGACGGTTTAGAACTTACCTCGTTCTCTTCTTCGATGCCCATAAGACATTTTTCGACTTCATCATTGGAATTTGTAAGAGGCTCATCCCATATTGTTGGATTTGATGTTGTATCCATTTGAGAAGTAGATGCTTTTGAGTTGCTCCTTTTATTTGCATATACTTCATAGATGGCTTCTAGTTTTTGCCATACTTCATGTGCCGATCGAATACCTACAACATAATCAAATTCCAAAGTGGTAAGTGAACAATGTAAAATATTAAGAGCTTTACCATTTAAGGAGATGATTCTCTTCTCTTCATCATTGAGCTTTTTGAAGCCTTTTGAGGTGTGTGGTGTATCTTTTATCGGAATGGATTCTCCATTGATGACGGTGTTCCAAATGTCGAACCCGCAACCTTGTAAGTAGCATTCCATTCTTTCTTTCCAAAATATAAAATTTTTGGAATCAAACCGAGGTGGCTTGGTGGTGGAGGTGCCGGAAAGTTGAGCTTCGTTCGTAGCCGTCGATCGTTTCTCTTCACTCGCGATGTGAAACGAGCTTGCCAAAGAGTTTGGCTTTGATACCACTTGTAAGTCCAAGCGGCTACGATAATCTAGAGGGGGGGTGAATAGATTATCTCCATCTTTTCAAATTTCGCCCTCTTTTAAAAATCGAATGCTCAAACAAAATAATGAAGGTGCGGAATGTAAACAACACACGTTGATTTAAAGAGGTTCAACCCACCTAGGGCCTAATCCTCTACCACCCCAGTATATCCGGGATGGATTTCGAAAAGAAAAAGAATTTTATTAATTACCAAAATTAATACAAATTCAACTTACAACACCTTGAAGAGCACCACACTCTTCTTCAACACCACCTTTGGAGATTACCACAATCTCCCTTTGAAGATTACCACAATCTTCCTTCAACGGCACCTTGTGAAGATTACCACAATCTTCAACCTTGAAGAATACCAAATTCTTCAACACCTCAATAAGAAGATTACCACAATCTTCTTGCACCTATCACCTAGATCATCCAAGTGTGCTCTTACCACAAGAACACTCACAAGGATATCTTGTGTTTGAATGATAACCAAAAATCAAGATTACAACTCAATAATGAATAATACAATTTGAGTGCGAAGTGTAATCAAGAAAAGCCTAGACCTCAAAGATGTGAAAGTGATAAGCTAGGCAATTTTACAACAAGAATAATAACAATGAAAGACCAAGTGTTTGCTTGAAGTGTATCTTGTTGTGTTGTATCTCAAATGTTGTATTGGTTGCTCCAAAACTTCCTCTATTTATAGGAGATGATTGATCAAGCATAGGCTCCTCTTGGGGATTGAAAATCTACGAAAAAATACAATTAAGATCAAGAATATAGCTGTTAGAAATCAATCCCACATTTTAAGGAAAGTTTGTCTCTTTGTCAAACAATCGATCATATTTTCTTTGTCAATACATAGGGCGACCGGTCGCACGAGATAAGAGAAAAAGAGAACACTTTGAAAATTACAACAGGCGGCCGGTCGACGTGGCTTGACCGGTCGACCCTGCTTCAACCGGTCTCCTAAACAAAAAAAAAACGAAGGGTTTGAGTCTGTTTCAAAAAGAAACTTGCAGTATCGGTCGGCCGATTTGGCGGCGACCGGCCGACCGACGGCGACGCCCGAAGCGGCCGGTCGACCTTGTTTTTTTTTCTTCCGTCTCATTTTCTTTTCTAAAAACATCTTCAGTGCGGGTTGCCCTATAGGGACCGGTCGACCACGAGACAAAATATTGTCCAATTTTTGTCGAAAATAAAACTCAAGAAATACTCCGAAAATATAGTAAAAACATTTTAAACCGATCGGAAGTATTAGGACAACATTTAGAAACATCGTTTGAGAGTGAAAACCCAATAACGTAAAATCATTAAAAGCGTTGTCCAATTTAGACGAAAATAAACTTTGAGAAAATACTCCGGAAAATATTAAAATCATTTTAAATCATTTAGGAGTATTTGGACAACCTTTAAGAACATTGTTTTGGTGATAAAATAAAATCATCAAAATTAATATAAAAACATGTATCAAACAGGAGTATGATTAGTCATTCTACTTTACCAGAATCACTCTAGGAAGAAGCACTTAAGGCTGCAGCATATATCCTTAGTAAGGTTTCCAACTAAAGCGACTAACATAATCCCTTATGAACTTTAGACGGGCAAGAAACCTAGTCTGAAGCACATGCATGTTTGGGAATGTTTAGCTGAGGCAAGGCCTTACAAAGCCTAATGAGAAGAAACTGGACTTAAGGACAGTTAGTTGTTATTTTGTTGGATACTCTTAAAAGTCCAAAGGGTACAAATTTTATGATCCCACAACCATGGCTATTTCTAAGTCGATAAATGTCTAGTTCTTTGAGGATGTTGAGTTTGCGGGGGGAGATAGAGTTAAGGACCTTGTCTTTGAAGAGGAATATGTCGATATTCCCACATGTGTTGTTGGTATTGATCGTAATTTCATTCCTGACCTTGTTCAAGACACAAATCAAGACAATATCGGAGAACCTCCTGTTTCAGAAATTATTCCAGATGAACAAACTCTACAACCTCAAGAACTCATGCCATTTATGAGATCCACTATGAAAAGAAGAAGTGCAATGCCAGATGATTACATTGTATTTCTCCAAGAAAATGAGGTTGACATTTGAATGATGGAAGATGATCTAATCAACTTCTATCAAGCCATGGAAAGTTCCAACTCTCATTAAGTGGATGAATGCCCATGAATGAATAGATTAAGTCCATGAGGGACAATGACGAGAACTTTTCCTATTGCCTTAAGGTGTGAAACTCATTGGTTGCAAATGAATATTTAATACCAAGAAAGATTCAAGAGGCAATGAGGGAAGATACAAAACTCGTCTTGTCGCAAATGGCTTTACACAAAAAGAAGGCATCAACTATAAAGAGACTTTCTCTTGATTTCTTTGAAAGACTCTTTCAGGATTATAATGGCATTAGTAGCACACTTTGATCTTGAGTTACATTAGATGGAAATAAAGACGTCGTTTCTCAATGGTGACATTGATGAGGCGATTTATATGGTGTAACCAGAAAACTTTGTATCGGAAGACTCAAAGGATATGGTTTGCAAACTTAAGAAATCCATCTATGGACTCAAGCAAATATATGGGCAATGGTATTTAGATTTTCATCAAGTGATCATCTTGTTTGGTTTTGAGATGAATTTGGTCGATGATTTCATGTATCATAGTTTCTGTGGGAGCAAGTATATATTTCTGGTTTTGTATGTCGATGACATTTTGCTTGCCATCAACGATATAGGCTTATTGCACAACACCAAGAGATTTCTGATTAAGAATCTTGAGATGAAAGTTTTTGGTGATGTCTCTTTTGTATTAGGATATAAATACAATGAGATTATTCTCAGAGTACTTTGGATTATCACAAAAGAGCTATATCGGAAAGGTCCTTCAAATGGCATGCATGATTGTAAACCAAATTATAACCCTATGGCTAAGGGAGACAAGTTCAGTCTCAATTGGTGCCCTAAGAATGATTTAAGGTAAATAAAATGCAGAAGATTCCGTACGCGTCAGCAATATGGAGTCTGATGTATGATCATGTATGTACGCAATTGGATATTGTGTACATTATAGGGATGCTTGGCGGATATATAATTAAGTCGTGAATATGCAATATTTGAAAAACAGCCAAACAAGTCTAAGGTACTTATGGATAAAGAAAGGTTACATGCTCACATGTCAGAGGACAGATCAGTTTGAGATCATTTGGTATACCGACTCTGATTTTATTGGATGTCAAGATAACATGGTATTTAAGTTGGACTATGTATTTCTGCTAATTGTGGAAGAGTTCTAAACAGTCTACAATATAGACTCTTTTACCATGGTAGGAAAATTCATAGCGTGTTATGGAACATCCAAATCATGGATTATAGTTGCGAAAGTTTGTCATGAGGCTGCGTATGTAGATGGTATTAAAATACCACTAAGTTTGTGACATTGAGTCAACAACGTTATATTCCAAACAACGAACTCGACGAAGACTAAACATAAAGAGATCAAGTTCCGATTGTTAAAGAGATAAGTCAAAGTGGACGGTGTCTATATAGAACATCGATACAAACTCCATAATTGCGGATCCGTTTACTAAGGGATTGCCACCCAAAGGGTTTCATGAACTTGTTGTTCATATGGGTGTCAAATCGATTCGGGATATACGATTTTAAGGAAATTCAGTTCTAGTGGGAGTTTGTAATTATAATGTTCTTTTAAATGTAGACACATTTTTCTGTCATTTCAGTTTAAGGATATATTAAGGTTTTACTCTGCAGAGATAAAGTTTCAGTATATTAACACTTTGATTCTGGCATATGGTTTGATCTCACTAAGGTAAGGTGGACCAGTTGGAAATAGGCATGTTAAGATCACATTGCATGAAATTTCCATGCTACACATCCACATCATGATCCATGACTTTAATTGTATTGGGATACGTGACCATTGATGGGTCGAATTACGATAAATGTAACGAAGGCCGCTTTGATCCTATGTTGGTACGATTAATGGACCGGATTGGTTACAGTTACATTTGATTATGACAACAAAGTTGAGCTCATATGGTTATTTCTACAATACATAATTATAAGGTTACACATATAGCTCAAGTGGGAGATTGTTGGATCATAATCCAACATTGGGCTTATATGTGAAATAATTATGCATTGTGGACTGTCAATTAAGGTTAAGCCCATTTTATAAGTGATCAAATTAGGTTTAAGGAATTGGGCTTTAATGTATCTAATAGGGTGTGGGCCTTTAATGTGTAGAGACTTAATGGGTTATTCCTATTTTAATGATGGGCTAAAATAGGGTACCCAATATAACACAGTTATATAAGGGTTATGGTCCCTAGGTCATACGTCTACGATATTCTATTCTGCTATCCCATCGTCGAGAGAAAAAACCTACGGAGAAAACTAAAGGGTTCTCTCGAAAAGCTTCGAGACGTGTAGATCTAGAAGGCGGATCCCAGGATTCAACTGCTATGGATTCAGGTACGCTTCCGCAATCTAGTCTTTTGATTCTTGATAATTCGATATGAACGCTCCTGGATTAAAGTGATGTTATTCACTAAAATTTATTACAAACACGTTGGTCTTCTGTTACATGTGGGAAATTTCGTCTTCCCCACTCATTAAAAGGAAACACATAAAGTTAAGTCATAATTAATGACCAATAAAGGTTTTTTGGGGCTTTGTCCAATATATTTTAGTAGTATTTCATGTGCAAAAAATAATTTATTTAAAATTATAAGTTCTGCTTTTGGAAGGATTTTCCAGTTTAGTTGCATGGTGGGGCTAAGTTTCAACAATATAGAAAATCCATTAATGTCTAATTAAAGAACCAGTATCGACGTGGAAAGTTTGATGTCATGTATAAAATAAATGGTCCATATTTGAGAACTATATTTGGACATATTTGGAATTATATTGATAAAATTAAAAAGTAATATTGTGGAGCTAAATTTTGAGTAGTTACTTACATTAGTTATATAAATTAATTATGTTAAATGCAATGATATACTTGAGAACTAGGCACGTCGAATATTTGCAATCACAAAAAAAAGCTAGGTAGTGATTGCTTACCAAAAAATTTCATTTTCGTTCCCTTAGAGAATTTTTTTTTTATCCCAAAATGTGCTTATAAAAACTTTCAAAAATACATTATTCATTCTCTTTCATTTTTCAGCAGGTCTCTTGTAAGACGGTGTGAGACCGTGAGACTGTGAGATCGTGATACTTTTAATGTAACAAGTGATACTTTTAATGTAAAAAGTGATACTTTTAGTGTAAAAAGTGATACTCAAGTGACACTTTTAGTGTAAAAAGTGATACTGAGTATCACTTTTTACACTAAAAATATCACTGTCTCATGGTCTCATGGATTTTCACAGTCTCACGTAAGTTTTTGCATCATATTTTTACTCCCACCAATCACTTCTGCCCATTTTTCAAAAAATTCATCAAATTACCAATCATTACTACACATCCTCCCACAAATTCCACTATTCACCCACTCACATATTTCTATCTATCAATCATATCCAATCATTATTTACTCTTATTATATCAAATCAACTTTCATTATTATTTTTTCATCTCACAACCAATCACAATCTAAAAAATTCTTCTTTTTTTTCATATTCTCTAACAAAAATGAAATATTAGGTTAGAATTGAGCCATCGAAATTAAATAACAACACATTGGTTCAGTCTTTATTTAGGAAATGTTTGCAAAAACTTCTACTTTCATAAATAGTTATATTGCATCATAAATAGAAGTAGTTGGGAATCAGAAGTTTGTGGTGTTTAAAGTTAAAACCAAAAGTTGAGAATCAGAAGTTGAGAGTGTTTAGTGAAAAAATTATAAACGTGCTTATTTATTTGTAAAAGTCAAACCAGATGCAGAAACAGAAATCTAATTCAACTTTCTTTCTGCTTTTAGACTATAACTAAATAAAGCATCTACTTGTTATGCTACTTATTTGATCTTATTTGTTTCTTGAATCAAGATCATTGGAGTTTATCCATTTGTAATAGATTCGCTCATATGACAGTTGATTGTGATATTGATTTGAATTGGGTGGACCAATTTCCCACTTGGCTGATATAATAGCCAATTTGGTGAATCGCGCAGTTAGTTATGTTGTAATTTCTTGAGTTGTCTGGTTTCTAATAAAATCTCTATCGTTAAAAAAAAAAGCATAATTTAACATTTGTGATTTTTTTCGGCAAAAAATCGAGAAACACTTTTTTAGTGATTGGAAACACTCTCATAGTAATTCACTAAAAAGTGAATTTAATTGATATGGTCTGATCATGTGGACGCCTATAAATGCATAATTGAGGAAATTGTTGGGTATGAACTAAAAGTCATTTATACATGTATACAAATAGAAAAGGAAAAGGAAAGGGACAGATGAGAATAGATGATCCACCTGCCTTTGTCTTTTGCACATTACTGAAAATTGTACGAGAATTTGTATTGTTTAAATTTGTGGGGTCGTTTTAAATAAAGAACACACCTCGAAATGAAAGTGAGAGGCCGAGTAAGAATTACAGAGTTTGTGGATGATAGAACGATTTAGCTTTATTCATTGAAAAGTTACTATCAAACAGCTTGATGTACGTACTTGGGAATAATAGGGAAAATTGCAAAAATAGTCCTGTATATTTTGGGTAGTTGTAAAATTGGTCCTTTCCGGTTACTTTTTTTTGCAAAAATGATCATGTATGTATGATTTAGTCTCGATTTAAGGACAGTCCATACCCAATTTTGAATTTTCCGGCGGATTAAGTCTTAGCGAGGCTTAGTTGGCAAGATTAATCACCCTTTGCCAAGAATGAATATAGAAAATTGCAAAATTGGTCCAGTATATATGTTTAGGGGTGTTGCAAAAAAAGTCCTTTCTTATTTGATATTTGCAAAATTTGTCCTAATGTAATAAATATCCTTAATTGAAAATATTTTTTTATAAAAGTTGAAGAATTATGGGGAAAAAATTATTTTAATAAAATAAAAAATCTCAATTTTTAATAAAAATAATGTAAATTAAATAATCAAATCATTTAAAAAATTAATGCAATAGCAATAAGTATTTAATAATTAAATTTTCAGAAAAATAAATAACCATTCAGACTAACCTATTAGGGATTAATTTACTGGTGTTCAAAAAATAATGGATTAGTTTGGATGGTTATTTTATTTTTATAATTTAGTTTCTTAAAATAATAATTAATAATTTATTAGTTTACTTTTAATTATTTTATTATGTATGTCGTGTAAAATATTTTTCTTTCTTATACTTTTAACTATTTTATTTTGTATTTATTTGAATTTCAAATTCCATTTTATATATAGATCTAAGATTTTAATTTTAATTATATATATCGATTACATTATTTTGTTTATAATATGTTTCCTACTGCTTAATAAAATATTTACATAAAGTTTCTTTGGGAAGACCAAATACACACAGGTTTACCTTTGAAAAGCTAATAGTAGTCAGTTTGCATATTAAAACAAATATTTAGTTATTTTATTAAAATAATTATTTCCCATAATTTTCCTACAATCCTGTTATTTTATTTTTTTATTTTGTTTAAATTAACGTAAATGTTCAGGGAGACAATTGGTCAGACCTTGCTAATTGGGAATTAATTAGTTATTGTTGAAAATAAAGTAATATGGAAGATTAAATGATTATCTTGTTTTTATAATTTTGTTTATTAAAATTTTAGTTATTAGATAATCTGTTACTATTATCCTATTTATTTGAAATGATTTGATTGTTAATTTACATTATTTTTATTCAAATTTGAGATTTATTTATTTTATTAAAATAATTATTTCCCCATAATTCTTCAAGTTTTATAACAACATTACATTTTAGGGTAAATTGCAATTTTAGTCCTGTAACTTTGGGGTAGTTGCAATTTTAGTCCTTTATCTTTAAAAGTTGCAGTTTTGGTCCTGGACAATTTTGCCCTTCTGGCTAAATAGTATTTTTGGTCCTTTATCTTTCTAAAGTTAGTAATTTTATAGGGATGGCAATGGGGCGGGCGGGTCGGGACGGGTTGGTCGGGACCCAAACCCGCCACATGCCTAGAACGGGGCGAGGCGGGTCGACCCATTCTGCCCCTTTTTAAATTAAATTAAATTAAAAAATAAAAAATAAAAAATATATATATTTATAAAATATTATTTACAAAATTTATTATTATCAATTTATAAATATTAAATATAATATAAGAATACATAAAAATTATATTATAATATATATTATATCTGCAAATATATATTAAAATATATTTTACAACTAAAAATTCTAGGCGGGGCGGGGCGGGTACTTGCGGGATGGAAGTGATACCCAAAAAATATGTTGTTTGTTTTTCGCATTGTCTCAAGGTTTCTCTATCGGCTCATGCGAGTTCTTTTTCAACATATTGATTATTCCAATATGTTATCTTGTCTTAGTGTTTTTGTGCATACATCGTCAAAATTTGACGATATCTCCTGTAGGGTATACATCTTGAACACTCGTCCAGATCCATTTTATCGGAGAAAATTCTCCTCACCAATTGTTAATTATATAAAATGATAAATATAACCTAAAGTTCTTAATAAACCCGGGCTCTGATAACATTTTAGGCAAAACACTTAGTCAAATAAGCCAATTATGTGCGTAAGGGTATTCTTGGTATTTTGAAAATATGAAATAACCTTAGGGGACCAATTTTGCAACAACTTAAAACTTACAGGACCGAAATTGCTTAGGTATAAAACACATAAGACCAATTTTGCAAAAACTTTCAAACTTACAGGACTAGTTTTGCAAATTCAATAGTTATAGGACCGAAATTGCAAACTGCTTATAGTTATAGGACCAATTTTGCAATTTCCCCTTACATTTTATTATATATAAGACCAATTTTGCAAAACTTAAATTGAAAAGGACTTTTTTTGCAATACTCCCAAATATACAGGACCAATTTTGCAATCCTCTCGAACCATATTGGCAAGGGGGTGATTAATCTTGTCAATTAAGCCTAATTAAGACTTAATCCGCCGAAAAATTCAAAATTGGATGTTGATTGTCCTAAAATTGAGACAAAATCATACATACAAGACCAATTTTGCAAAAAAGTAATCAGGAAAGACCAATATTGCAACTACCCTAAATATACAGAACCATTTTTGTAATTTTCCCGGAATAATATTCTTAAAACAAATATAAATTAAAAATAATAATAATAACAACAATAAGGAACAATTACAAAAAATATAGCTTTGAGGTTTAATCTAATTACAAAAAGACCTAGCTATCTTTTCAAAATTACGACTACTCCCTGATGTTTATTTCTATTTTAATAAATTACATTTTTAATAGAGGGTATTTGTTAGAAAAACACAGACCTTAAAGGGATAATCGTAATCAATACCTTAACGGTAGTTGTAATTTTAAAGTACAACTAGATTTTTTTTTTTGTAATTAGACCAAATCTCAAGGTTAGTTTTCTTGTAATTATCCCCAATAATAATAACTGAATTTTGATGTAACAATCTAATATATATATTTTATATATATATAACACTATAAGAAAATAATCAAATTCCAACGAAATAATCCCAACGGAATAAAAAACTGTTGGAATTTTCCAAATTCCAATGGTAATTCCAATGCTACAACATACCGTTGGAAAATTCCAACCGAAGGTCCAACGATAAGCAAAACCATTTGGTACTATTGGAATTTTTTTCCAAAGGAATTTTCGTTGGAATTTTGTCATTCCAACGGTCATTATACCAATAGTACTTTTCCATTGGAATCGATAATTCCAATAGAAATTGGCCAATTATCAACAAACATTTTTCGTTGGAATTTCTTTGTTTTTTCTGTAGTGTATATATATATATATATTTGTGTGTGTGTGTATATCTTATCTCAAATCCAAATTTTGCGGCCAATTAAAGATTGATAACTGTTAAATCTCTATCGTTATAGATCAAGACATATATTGATAGTTATCTCAAATCCTTGGAGATTATGACTTATCTAGATAGGATAATGAAGTGATCATTATCTCTTTTTATAATTATCACATCTTATCATTAAAAGGATAGATAAATACCAAATATTGAATAACCAATTAAATCAACTATTTGCATCCCATGATTTATCCAAGAACCCCTTTTCTACAAGTATAAATAACGATCATTCTCAATGAATTAAATCACAACTTGGTGGAGACGAATGATCCAAGCAAGAAAGACGGTGACAAAATTATCTATACTCAAGAAGTCAAATTCAATGAGATGAGATCCATGGTATTCAAAGTGACATTCAAGGCATTCCTCGCTGGTTCAATTCAAGTTTCAATGTTTGATTGAGGAATACACTATCAAACCATCAATCTAACATTATTAAAGTCAAATTCATCTTAGAGGAAGATCGAATGAATGATTCCATGCATCAACAAACTTCTAATTCAGATAAACAAAGTTTTTGAAGGTTCAACATTTGATTCGAGAACAAACTATCAAACCCTCGAATTAATGTTATTGAAAATCAAATTTAAAATCGAGGAGATCAAATAGGTGATTCCACCATCAAAATATCAAATTCCAAAGTTCTTGATCTTGAAGAGAAGAATCAAATGAATTATAGAGATTGTAACTTATATTTTCATTTATCCAATGATCCTTGAACAATTGGTCAAGGTGAGGCAATTATTGTCTTCTCTTTGGAGAGGTTAAGGGTTCGAGCTCCCCGAGGCACAATGGTGGAACAATTAATATTAATAGCTTCAAGCGGCAGTGTAGAAGGCTGGAGACCTGGGAGCCATTGTGCATCTCGGTTTAAAAAAAATCACACTTATTAAAGAACATATCAAAATGTACTATATAACTTATATTTTCATTTGATTCAAATTAATTCGATTTGTACGATTTTTTCTTATTTGTTAATTTTGCAGACAATAAAAAAAATTTAAGGTTTGGGTTTTTTTTGGTGAAAATATTTATTTGGTATACCTATCACCGTAAATTGACAGTAAAATCTCAAATAATAATAATAAAAAGAAGGGTAAAATTCACTTTACCCCCTTGTACTATCCAGTTTGTATCAAATACCCCCTTCTACTATTAAAACTTTCAAATACCCCCCTAAATTATAAAACTCATATTAATGGACAAAATTACCCTTAATTTAAGTGAAATATTAAATTTACTTTATTGCACCCTTTATATTTAAATATCAATCAATTTAATCTCAAATTTTAAGCCATACTGATTTATTAAATAAAAGTAATCTTAGATAAAATATTAAAATAACTATACAGTTTGATATAACTTTAATATTATACAAAAGCCACATAAAATATTTTTTACGTAAATGATTATTATTATTATTTTAAATGTACATATTTAATAACAAAATAATACATATAGACTCAAATTAGTATATATTATTCAATTAGACTTATTGCTTTGTTATGTATAGTACATACATGTAATTCTAATATATTAACCGATCAAATCACAATGTGAAGTATTTATTACGTGTGAAAGTGAAATTAATAGAGGTTATAAAAATAAATTATTGTACAATATTATTGTAACTAAGAACTTATAATGATGAAATAAGAAATATAAATATCTAAAATATGCCTTCTAAAATAACATAATATAAATTTTTGTGACGTAATTTTTTAATTTAACGTTATTAATAATTTATTTAGCTATTTTTTATTTTAAATCGAATTAAGATTACTTTCTTTCAAAATCAGTCTTAAATAATATGTTTGACCTAAAGATTCACATCTTATATGATGAAATACTAATAAATATAAGTTTTTATTTTCTCTTTTATTGAAAGCACTTATAAATATAAGTTAACATCAACTAACTTGACCTTAATTTAATACTTGTGACATATATATTTACCATGATAACAATATAAATTTTGTTTATTTAAAAAATTTAATGGCATTCTCTATATTTTTTAAATTATATTTTTCTATTGTACATACCATATTGAATTATAGATTTATTTATGTAATTAAAGTAGGAATAAATAAAATACAGGATTAAACAATATCTGAAATTAATATTAGAGAAGGTTACATATGCTTCAAGGGTATATAAGTCAATCAATATCCATTTTGTTGGTTTAGGGAGGTATTTGAAGGTTTTGATAATAGAAGGGAGTAAAGTGAATTTTACCCTAAAAAGAATCAGAAAGATCGAGATCAAAGAAAATGTATTTTTAATTGCGCACGAGATCTATGAAGACCAAGTTTGCTGGATATATATGCATTTGACAGTACTCAATTAAATTCATATTTAATTTCCATATGTTTTATCCTTTTCCTTTTCATGTCTAAATCATTAAAATAGGAGACAAATGACATAAATTACTTCAACCCCCTTTTCGTAGTGTAGTTACTTTGTAATTCACCAACCTCGTTTGAATATTTTATTGCATAAAAAAACTAATAAACCCTTTCATGAAATGACAATTTTCCATATACCATACCATAAATCACACTAATATTCTTTATTTTTCAATAAATATCTGAATTTTTTTATTGTTTATCTAATTCCCTCACCTTACATAAGTTTAATTATAAATTCATTTGTTTCTAAGTTATTATTGGAACAATATTGTATATTGGTACTTATAAAATGAGATTAGCATTAACCTTGGAAATTGAGTTATAAATGTACACATTTTTAGGGCGTTTTGTAGATTTACTATATTTCAGGTTTCAAACTACATCAAATTCAAGTTCAATATAAATGAGAATAAAATATTAAATATTTAAAATTCAGTATCAACATTTTTAAATCTTTTTTGTTACTAAAAGGAAAAAAACAAACACAGTCGAAATTCTAAAATATGACCATTTTGCAATTGGCTAGTAAAAGACAATTGTCACATGTCGGCAGAGACCAATAATTTTATGATTTATTATTTATCTTTGAAAACTATATTTTAATTAGGTTAAAAAAATAAAGTGTGCACCTATTACCTATATTTGATGTAGTTTATATTGTATTTACTTTGTACCCGTTGTAAAAAAAACTCCGTTATCCATCCTTGCTTGCCAGCATCCATTTTTTCTTCCTCATGTGGTGTTTGGCCCTTCGTACATGTTCACTGCACCGATTACTTAATTCAAACATCGTTTAATTTCAGTTAAGCTCCATTTGGATTGATGTATTTGAAGATAAGGATCTCAAATCCATAATAAAAAAACCACGGAGAATGTATGAATGATGAGGTCATTCTATAATAGATTTAAAATCTATTAAAACTATTTTTAGAGTAATTTTAGAAAGTTTCAATTCAACTTAGATGGAGTCGTTGAAATCCTTTCTGTTAAAATCCTTCCTCCAAATCTTCTCCCCAAATCCAAATTCTCTCATCCAAAAGTAACCTTAGAGACGACGACTCCTAATAGCTCGAACCTATATTTGCAATTTTTAATCTTGCTAATAAATGAGAATCATTAGACTATAATTACACCGTCTCATTGCTTTATTTTTGTCGTCTCATCAATTAAACTATATCTGATTAAGAAATTAATTTGTTATGGAATGATTAATTATGTAATCATACGGTTTAAAAATTATATAATACCATTTAAAATATTTATGATGTGCGTGTGTGTTAAGTATGAAATGAGGATTATAAATATGTTAATAATATTAAATGATATTAATGAAAACCAATAAACAAAATATATTTTGTTGTTTTAAATGGTGGGGAAAAAAAGAAGAAGAAAAGGCAAAAATTAAAAACAAAAATTGAAGTATTTACTTGTTTCAAAAACTGGTAGCCTGTTTCCTAATATGAGTACTTTCCAATAATTTTATTAAAGTCCTCAAAAATGCTTATTTTGGCTTAAGAACATGTGAGATGCCCATCTCCATAAAAAGAAAGGGGTACATAAATTAATGCTCATGGTACCATGCATTAATTGTGTGGTCCAATTGTGAAAGTACACTTAAAGAGATAAGATGGAGCCTTCAAAAAAAAAAAAAAAAAAAAGAAAAGATAAGATGGGCTTTGTCAAAAAAGGTATTAAATTTTTTGGAAAATAACCTTTTTTAATACTTATATATTTATACGTCTAATTACATAATTGTTATTTTATTCATAGGAAAATATATCTAAATTTATATATATATTGTTTTTTATTTTTATTATTTTTGTGACGACATAAATAACCTGATATGAAAATATGCATCTAACTGAGATAATTTCAGAATTAGTTCCCCAAGTTTACCTATTTTTTTACTTTTAGTACCTCATATTCCCAATTTGTCAAATATGGTGTCTGATGTTACACTTTTTCATCAGCGTGACTATTGGACGTTAGTTGACCGTCAACTTTGACCGAAAAAACTGTTATAAACTTATAACATGTAAATATAGCTAAAAATGTTGGTCATTTCCTTTTTTTTTTTACTCATTTTCACTTTTGTTTTTATTTCTAAAGCCTCAAATCCTCGAAAAGGTGTGAATTAATGAGAATAAATATATATTATACTTTTATTTTGTAGTAATGATTTGATTAATATAATTATGAAATATAACAAATATAGGGAGAAAAACAAAATGAACTACTATAGGGGTTGGGATATATGTTCTTAGTTTTTTTTTCCCCCTGAAAATGTATGTTCCTAGTTAAAGTTTAGTAATTAATATTCAAAAGAAGGCCTTTGCGTAACAAAACTAAGTTTACAAATTCAGTTATGAATAAAATTTTAATGTTGCGTCCTTAATTTTTTTTGGAAATAAAATTTTAATGTTGCATCCATTTTTTTTTTTTTTTTTTTTGGTATTGGGGACTAAATTGTGTGAAATTTCAATGATTAAAAGAGAGAATTGATGGAAAATGAAAAATGATTAGTGAAAATCGAACAATCAAAATAAAATTGTGGAAACTAAAATAAAAAAGAAATTATATGTTCACACATTCTTCGATGGGCATCACACCTTCTGGCTATTGTTTTTTAAATTTAATTTTTGAAATAATTAATTTGAATTGCTCTCTAAGTCTAATATATTACATACTTAAATATATATATATATATTAAATAAATAAATAAAATTTAATATATTAATCATGAGTTAAAAGTACAATTTATATTATTCTCAATAAATCACTAACTTCGTTAGGCATCACTCCTTAATGCTATTTTTTTTAATTTAATTTTTGAAATAATAATTTTGATTTTTTCTCCCTAAATTTACAATAGAAATCATTGGATCTAAATTTTGTACGGATATAATTATTCAAGGGGAAATTACATGAAATACACTGATTTTGGTCCCCATACCACACAGTACACTCCTATTACTTTTGTACCTAATTTTTTATTTTTGTACCTATTTTTTTTACGCTCATGCATATTTTTTTTTATTATTTTTTATTTTTCTTTTTGTTTCTGCATTGTTTTTCATGTTATATAAGTTGTCTTGATATTGTTTAATTTTTTTTGTTGTTTCGATGTTTCAAAACAACTTTAACCTATTTTTTATGATGTTTTTTATTCACATATTATTTTGTACATTGTTGCTATTGTTTCAGTGTTGTTCTATAATATTTTTAATGTTGTTCTAATAATTTGTTTTGTTGTTTTCATGTAGTGTTCAATGTATAAATACAATTTTTACCTATTTTTAAGCTTTTTTTTAATTCATGTGGTGTTTTAAATATTTTTTACGTTGTTTCTAGGTTGTTTCCATATCCTTTTTAATGTTGTTTCGATGTTTCTTTGTTGTTTCCATGAAGTTTTTGATGATTAAATACAATTTTTACCTATTTTTTAATTTTTTTTTTGCTCATATGGTGTTTCTATATTGTTTCTGGTTTGTTTTTATATTGTTTCTTGGTTGTTGAAACATGTTAGAAACAATATTGAAACAAAACATAAAAATGTCTGGGAATTTTTGCTGGAACGTATTGTTGTGTAAAAAAAAGAGCGAGAGTGTAAATTTAGGTAAAATTGTACCAAAAAGCGTAAAAAGTTGATATTAAATTAAAAATGAAATGTGGGTATTTCTGTCAGTTGCCCTTATTTAATTTACCATTTCCTCCATATATTGGGTCGTAAAATCATGTAAATGGGCTCAATTATTGGGCTTCTATACTTTTCCAAATGAACAAAAAGGGCCCGAAAAGGACGGAAAATGGTGTGCTTTCCTTTTTTTGTGGCACTCAAAGGTCTGTCTTGGGCTTCAAACTTCTGGGCTATGTGAAATCCAAGGCCCCATCTTCTTCATAATACCACTGGATGCAAAACCAATTTTTTCGACAAAATGTTAATTAATTTCAAGGAATTTACCACATTCAATTCATGTAAATTTTAATGAACACATGATCAGCCAAATTTAAAACACAAAAACTCATGTCAGACCGTCACGGTCTGACTGTTAAACGGATCGACCCGAACCCTAAGGTGGCATTTTCGTAATATTAGCGATGGTGTTTTTTAGTAGTTTTCAAGGACCACCCCAGATAATGATCATCCGAAAAGTATTAGTCGTCTTTCTAAAAAGTATTAGCAGTTCTTCTGAAATATATTAGTAGTTCCCTGAAGAGAATTTTAGTATTTCTCCAAAATATAATCCCAAAATGTATTAGCAGTCCCTCCAAAAAGTATTAGTAGTTCCTCGAAAAAGTATTAGTAGTTCCCTGTAAAGTATTTTAGTAGTTTTCTTGTATATAATTAAATTTTTCTCCCGAAATGTATTAACAGTCATTCTGAAAAGTATTAGCCGTCCTTCTAAAAAGTATTGGCAGTTCTTCTGAAATGTATAAGTAGTTCTCTGAAGAGTTTTTTTAGTATTTCTCATGAATATACTCCCGAAATGTATTAGCAGTCCCTCAAAAAAGTATTAATAGTTCCTCGAAAAAGTATTAGTAGTTCCCTGGAGAGTATTTTAGTAGTTTCCCTAAATATAATTAAAAATTTCTCTCGAAATGTATTAGTTGTCCCTCGGAAAAAAAGTATTAGTAGTTTCTTGAAAAAGTATTAATAATTATCTATAGAGTATTTTAGTAGTGCTTCTGCGAAGTATTAGTTTTTCTTATAAAATGTATTAGTATTTCTCCATAAAAGTATTAGCTGATACTAATACTTGTATCATTTAGTGTTTCATCTTCAAATACTCTGCTACTGCAATATTCATTCTGAACTACACCTGAAGAAAAAAAACAGAGCAAATCTTATGTGTTTCTTGAGAGATGAATCCTTAACTAGTGGACCATTTCCATCTACATTCATCTGCTTTTCTTGATGGGGAATATTAGGAACACTCATGCTTAGTGCCTCCTCACTTTTGATGACCCGTTCAATATAACTAGAGGATGTACCAATAGAATCAATTTTTTCCTTTGCTTCTCAACTATGTTTTAAACCACCTATTCTTCCCCACACAGATGAACTTTGAGATCCAACAGTAGTAGATCTGAAGAAGTGCGGCCGGGGCAGGAGAGCTCGAGTGCGGTCTTAGCGCGTACGACGATGTACCATTTTTTTTATTTTTCGCGGATCCGAGTCAGGTCTGCGAGATGTGTAGAATATTTAGACCCGTCTAACGGATGTAGATCCGTAAGACAGTCTGACAGGAGACTAGCCAATTTAAAATTACTTGCTCGTCCATGCAAATGATATGGTAAACAATGTTACGCATAATGAAATATCATCGGGGCGAAATGTGATCTTTTATTCCAAAATGGTGTTTCATTTTATATTCTAACTACTATATGGATGATTGGAATGAATGTATATAAAACATTCTTGTAATTATCTTTGGTTCGCCCCAAGTCTTAAATTTTAAGTCCGCCATAAATTATGAATATCCTTTGGTATTTGTTATAATTTCACAAATTGTATTTACTGAGAGTGGAATCTACAAAGCTATTTGTAATACTTTATGAAGTTACTTTAAGATATAGTTTTATAATTAGATCAAATCATAAAATAATATTGTAATTAATTCTATCACTTATTGGGCAACAAAATTACCAATAATTGAAGAATACAAATCACCCTAAAAAGGATTGAACCTCAGCATCGAACTCTTATCCCGTAGTAACATATTCAGAAATAATTGGCGAGTCCTTGAAAGTCGTTGATCTTGGTATTATTCGAGATAATTGAAAAAAAAATTCAATAATTTTTTTCGATATATAGCAATTTTTGTTTGTATCAACATATATAATTAGCCAAAAATAACAAAAATAAGGCCTTGTTTGTTTATGTTTCCAACCCACCATTTTCAATTTCCAACTATTCATAGAAATAGAATCATGTTTGTTTATAAATTTTGCAATAGAAATCATCATTTTCACTTTTCATTTTTCACATAAAACAACATCTCAAACCTATAATTTCAATTTTCAACCCTATACACTACCCTACATCAATCATCAATCACTATTCTCATTTTTTTAATCCAAATATATATATGTAGGACTCTCCATTATCAACTTTATCTACTTAAAATATTACCATATATATCTAATGGGACCCACTAGCCTACAATCTTATAAATATAATATTATATATTCAACTAAAATATTAAATCACTATCAACTTTTCAAATTATTATATACATAAAATATTACTTCAAAACTACTCAACCAAACACAATCTCATTTTCAAACCTACTTAAAACTCATTTTCATTCACTCATCCAAACACAATTTCAGTTTTCACACGAAAACCAATAAATTCTCAAAATTCATTTTCCAACACTAGAAACTAGAAATGGTACATAGAAACATAACCATACAAGGCCTAAGTTTCTTAAAAAAATATATCCAATTTTAAATTATTTTTAACAGAATTCTTTATTATCATCTATTATTTGCTGTGGGATGCATTTTCGAGTTAACGAGTGGGACCGCCCCTTCAAGCCCCAATTCCCAAATCAGATCAACCCTCTGAATTTTATTTTCACCCCAGAAAAATTACTCGTTCGTGATTGAAATTCGAAGTCCCAGCCTAATCGTGATTTAATTAATCCATTCCCGATTGAGGGATTCCCGAGGTCCCAAATCTGAAATCATCTATCAACTCAAGGAATTGTTTATTCAGTTCTCGCATTGCTTATTGTACGTAGTTTCTTGTTCCTTTTTTGATAATTGCAGAATTAGCTTAATCAGGTTTGTTAAGTTGCAATGATGGATTTTGATGGATATGGTATGGTTTTCATATGCCGGTGATGCGAATGTGATATTCAAAGTGCTGGATCAAGCTGCGTGATCGAAGATATGGCGTGGTTTAGTGGGAAAGTCTCTTTGGGGAATTTCCCTGATTTTTCGGAGGCGGTGAATAAGCTGAGTGAGAGTGTTAAAAACATCGAGAAGAATTTTGATAGCGCCCTTGGCCTCGAGGAGAAATCCGATGCTGCCGGGAGTAGTAGTGAAGGTACGAGTTGTTCTGTTTATGGGTTTATGGAATAGATTAGTTCGTTTTACCGTTAATACTATAATTGTGGCTCATGGGGTTCAAATTGAATTCTGGGTTTTGTCATTTGTGGAATTAGAAGTTCAACGAAATTAGGAATTAAATATCTTATGTGGATTCTCTTAAATTCTGCTATTATGTATGAACTGAATAATAATTCTAGATGTGCTGCATTTTTCTTATTGAATTTGGTATTTTTATTAAATGATTAAAGGTTATTTGGCATTCGCCTGAAATGTATCAATGTCTAAAAGTTTGGTGAGTCTAGGCCTTAGGCATTGATTGCTACTAGCTCATTGATACCACTATACAAACAGAAAAGTTATGTAAAATATAATACTTTCGATAAGTAAAATTACAGTTATTCTTATTCAGAAGTTCAATATATTCGATTGTCAACCAACCATATAAAACCAAAGTTTCTTCTTAACAGCATCAGGTTTATGGCCTTCAGCTACAGATAGGAAGGCATTGTTTGAACCCATCATTGGGCTTATGGGGCAGAAAGGTGAGGATAGTACTCTTGAACCATTGAAAGAGCCTAATTCCTCACAGTCTACATCTCCGGTCAAGGCAGAACAAGTTGAGAATGATAGTTCAGCTAATAATGCGAGCGAACAAATTTCATATCAAGAGGAAGCTAGTGAAGAAGTTAAAAAGACAGATGAAGAGACAAGGTCTACAGTGGAAATACAGGATAGCAGTGGGGAGCCAGAACATAAAGCTCCTGCAGACTACAGTGAAGCTGAGGTCGTTTCACCTTCGACTCATGTTGAAGTATCTGAACAAAAACCTGTGCAGGTAGAGCAAACAGGATCTCCCAACAATCTTCAAGAGGAGGAGAAGTCAGGAGAACCACTGCCTACATTGTTGGAGTCAGTGCAACCACAATCAACAAGTCATAAGGATCAAGTTGAAGTTATAGATTCGATGCCTATAATAGATGATGCTACTGGTTTGCCTGAGAGCACTGATGAACAGAGGGAAGAAGAAGAAAAAGAAGTTAAAGAAGATTTTCCAGCTCAAGCTCCGGGTGCATCATCTAATGTTTCAGATAAAAACAGAGATTCATCTTCTCCTGATTTTCCTCACAAGACTGGAGATGCCGAAGATAATTCCAGAGACAACTTGCCCACTTTACAACATAATTCTATGGAGGCTTCGGAAGCAGCCTCTGATTTGGCTACACATCAGGATGATACCATTGCTGAACCAATTGAACTCAAGCAGCATTCAAGTGATAATAGTAATGTAAAAGAAAAACATTTCAGCACAACCAGAAACTTGTCTGATATTGTAGATTCTGTGGCTGAATTGGACAAAGTGAAGAAGGAAATGAAAATGATGGAAACTGCATTGCAAGGAGCTGCTAGACAAGCTCAGGTATTTAAATTGTATGCTTCATTCTTGGATTGAATCATTTGTTCGTGTGCCATGGCAAAATACAAGTGAAATGATCATATCACTTGCTAAATAAAAAGAAAAAAATTCCCGAAAGTAGAAAACTACTTTGACTGATAAGATTATAAGCTCATATCCGTGGCTTATGGCTCTTAGTGTAAGGTAAAATGTTAAGGACTATTTGTATTCATTAATTGCTCAGAGAGGTGCTAGTGAAGAGATACATCTATTTGACAGACTTCCATGTATTAAGCCTGTTACCGAGTCAATTGCATCATACTATAAAGGAAAGTCTTCTGTGGGAAGCTGGAAAACTACAAATTGTTTCTTCAGTTATTATTCCTACACCATGATCCTTACTATTGCCACATGGGACTGTAGGTCATCTGTAACACTACACAGAAAATTTATTATGAGCAACTACTGTAATTTATGATTGCTGAGTTTTGTTTTAATGCACCTTAGAGCCTTACCTTTTCTTTGCTTTTCTTCCCAAAAAATATAAAATAGAAAAGTGTGAATCTGATTGTTTTGTATATTCTTCCCAGGCCAAGGCTGATGAAATTGCAAAGCTGATGAATGAAAATGAGCAGCTAAAAGCTATAATTGATGATCTGAGGGTGAGCAAATAGTCTATCCTTTGAATTGGTTTTGACTGTCCCATCAAGGCTTCTGTGTATGTGTGTGTGTGTGTCTTTGAAAAGAATAATGATCTAATGATTCCTCGTAGTGGTGCATCCAAAATAGATGCAGAACAACAGTCATAAGATTCTATTATTTCCCTCACATAATTATTGTGAAATTAGAGGTTGCTGATGGCCTGATGGTGATCAAGATTTGATGCCTGGGACCTCACCCCTCCTTCCGAATTCCGATTGACATGAATTTTCTGTGCTGCATTATTATTTTTCGGATTCGATGTTAGAAGCTAGGAATTTATTTTTGATTTTGTATGGGAGAATGAGGATTTACTGTTAGCTTAATCTACCTCCTGTTTCTTAGTTACGATGCAAGTCCTTAAATGTAAAGATGAGTATATTTCTCAATCTATTGCCCATTCTTTCTATATCCTGGAAGCTATTATAGTCAATCAGAGAATATCTATTTTTCCTTTTGTAGAGTACATGCTGGTGCTGGTTTTGAATGTTGAACCTTCAAGGCTTCAAATATGTATCATTATGTGCATAATATGTATGAATCATACAGGTTTCTGCTGTTGTAAAGAGACGTGAATCCAAGTTTAGTAAAGACTTGTCCACGCAATCCCAAATCCTAGTGACTCGCTCTGAGAATAGGTGAAATCTAATTCATTTTCAATCTAAGGTATGAAATTTTTTTAAGGTAGTAATCAAAGGGGGGAAATTGGGTTTTTCAGAAAAATAAGTTTAAAGGACATAATGCCTAAAAGAAAAGGAGGGTTGGCAGATGCAAAACCTTAAAGTAGCTTCAGTTTTGAGTAAAATTGGTGTAATTGAGGCAAATATGGAATAAAAAATAACACAACAGCGTGAAATTTGAGGATTGAATGCTGCTATAGTATGCCAGTATGTAATAGGCTGTGATGCTGTAAGTTTGTATTATTTAACTCCGGTTGAACCTCTTTTTTATATGTTACAGCATTCTGTGAACTCTTTTTGTCCACACTTCTTGCATGTCCTCCAGAATCTTTCTTCCACTCCACCACAGCTGAACCATTGTTCTGTTGTTTATATACAGTGGGCTAGTGTTGTCTTCTGACATACATATGTGCATTACACTATTATACATAATACATGTTAGATCCAAATGTACTCCAGCACATATATGCTCAAATGTATGTTCAGACATATACAAAGTATGGCTAACTGGTTTAAGTAATTTCCAGAGAAAAACGAGTGAAGCTGACATTGAATCTCTACGAGAGGAGTATCATCAGAGGGTGGCAGCAGTTGAGAGAAAGGTATGCTTTGCGGGTGCTGTTTATTGTTTAATTTCATATTGACACAATGCTGGGCATGCGCCATTGCAATTCATCCTGCTGCCACAATATTTAGATATTTGAAATACTTACTGCACTTATCGCATAGAAATTATTGTACTTGAGTAGTAATTTACTTGGCCTGATCTGTTCTGCTGGTTTCCAGACTTTATGGGCCTCTGTTCAAGTTTTTAATGTACCTGAATAATATTTATCTGTTTAATTCACATATGGGCTACTCTGCTAATCCATCAAAGATATGCTATTCTAAATGATGATTGATCAATAAAAAAAATCCATTATAACCATTTTTCTCGGACATTTGGTAGGCACACGTATGGTTAAAGGGCTAAAGGTTCATGCTTCGACTGGTTTGCCAAGCAGTTAGTGCAGTTTATTTGACTGGTTATTGTGTATCTTGTTCTTTACTTTCTTAATGTGGACATTCTGTCAGGCTCATTGTAAGTTATCCGTTATCTTTTAATAAACTTTCTTTTTCAACAAGGAAGTGCCTGATTTGGATTACGAAATATTATTTAACTTTTTAAAAATTTTCATTTTTCAATTAGCAATGGACCTTTCAAAATCTTATTCTTGTTTATTTAAAAGAGGATGATTAAAGTTTTCATTGAACATCAACCATGAGAAACTTCGCCTTTCCTGGCGCATGTGGGGCAAGAGCCGATTTCTGCACCTTCATTTCATTAGCATATGTAATTTGTCTCTTGTCAAATTACTGTGCACCCTCTCTGAATTTACTTACTGTATTTTCATTGGTTACATTGATGCTTGACTTCCATATGGTATCTGTTTGTCTACGTGGTTTGGATATATTTTGATTTGCTACTTATTGAATTTTTTTCTGATTTTTTTATGTTACATTATGAAGTTGAGTGTTCCTTTTTTTTTTTTTTTTTTAATAATTAACTTGAGTGGTTGACTAGCATTCTTTCAGGTTTATGCTCTCACTAGGGAAAGGGATACACTGCGCAGAGAACAGAACAGGAAAAGCGATGCTGCGGCACTTTTGAAAGAAAAGGATGAAATAATCAACCAAGTGATGGCCGAAGGTGTGAACAACTATATGAGGGTTGTCAACGTGTTCCATACATTTTGAGCAAACTGTTGGTTGAACTGGCTTAATTTTTTTACTATGTTACATAGAAATGTAGAATGGCTTATCTTTATAGTACAAGGTGGATTGAGCATTGACGATGATAGATTGGGAAGGGGGGGTGTTACAAAATATTAACGTAACTTGTTGAACGTACTTTTACTTGATGAAGTGGTTCCCATCTGTTGAACAGTAGCTTTGTTCTGCTATTGGATAAAAAAAAAAGTGGTATTCAAAATTAGTGAGAAGCCTTTTTAATAGTTCTGCACTGAATTTTATATTTGCTTATGATCTCTCACTTGTATCCATCTTTCAATTATGTTACTGGTGCTGCTGGTATTGAAATCCCGATATTGAATTTCAAATGCTTCTGATATTCTCTAGGTGAGCAGCTCTCAAAAAAGCAAGCAGCCCAGGAATCTCATATAAGAAAGTTAAGGGCACAGGTACGAAAATCTTGGATAAGTTTCTTATGTTTGAGACGTACATTCTTTCTGCCAAACGTTTAGCATGTATCTGGACTATCATGCATTTTCTCTATACTTGTCTTGAAAGCTAGATCAGAGAGCTTGAGGAAGAGAAGAAAGGATTGCTTACAAAGTTACAGGTTGGTTTTCTTCTGTACTTTCAGTTTTATTCAATAACAGCTAGTTGTAACTTGATCACACGTTAAAATATGCTATACATGTCAAGCATTTCCCTAATCTATGAATTTTCTGGCATGACTAGTTTTCTTCAATATTTGTTCTGCCTAGTGCCATTTCTGTGCATCTGAGGTGATAAAATTTAGGTCCTCCAAATTGCTTTTCTTTTCTGTATCGAATAAGAGTAGCTTTGCATTTTGGAATGCAAAGATACCAATATATTTAAGTTGGGTTCTTTACTTTGCATCCTAATTTTCATGTACTATTGGAATCTGTGGCCTTGTGTAAATATTGATTTCTTTACGGAATAATTTTACGAGTAATAAAGAGTGGATGTCTCCTATATTGATTAGGACACATGTACAATTCTAGGTTCACAGCCAGTATCTTCGGCATTTGGCTATAATATTATGCTTTTTTGCTTGTTCGTCTCTCTTGTACCATGCGCACTTCCAACTAACTTTTGATGGTGTTATGCATTGTTTATTCGGTGCTTTCAATACTTGATCACACTTAATTTTCTATCCTTATTTCCTTTTAGCGTTCTTGTATGTAGTGTTTATATGTCGTATTTATCCTTCTCATTAGAATTGACATTGATTTTGACGTGTCATATCCAGGTTGAAGAGAATAAGGTAGAGAGCTTAAAAAGAGATAAAGCAGCAACTGAAAATTTGCTCCAAGAAACTGTGGAAAACCACCAAGCTGAACTTTCCACTCAGAAAGAATACTTTACAAATGCTCTGAATGCGGCCAAGGAAGCTGAAGCATTAGCAGAGGCACGTGCAAACACTGAAGCCAGAACTGAACTGGAAAGTCGTCTGAGAGAGGCCGAGGACCGTGAAAGCGTGCTTGTTCAAACACTTGATGAACTAAGGCAAACTCTGAGCAGAAGGGAGCAGCAGGTTAATTTTTTGAGATGGATTGATGATACTAATTTTCATTCTTACATTGACAATTGTCTTCATCCTGGTGCAGGCAGTTTTCAGAGAAGATATGCTTCGCAGGGACATTGAGGATCTTCAAAAGCGATATCAAGTAAGTTAGCCTTTTTAGTAATATCTTTTTGTTCGAAGACATGAATATGGATGTCTATCATCTCACACAGATACACATGTCTTTAGGAAAGTGAGCGTAGGTGCGAGGAGTTAATAACACAAGTTCCTGATTCTACCAGGCCTCTTTTGAGGCAGATTGAAGCAATGCAGGTTTTACTGTGTAATCACTTGTTTTTTTAGGTGATCACGCTTGCATGTGTTGCTTTAACCTTTTATTGCTTTAACTATTATTGTCAGGAAACAGCTGCCAGAAGGGCTGAAGCTTGGGTTGCTGTTGAGAGATCTCTAAACTCACGGCTTCAGGTTTGTAGAGAAATGCATCCTCTTTGCTTTTTTACGTTTCAGACATCTAATTTCAGTCTTGATGCAGGAAGCAGAGGCCAAAGCTGCAGCTGCAGAGGAAAAGGAGCGTTCTATAAATGAGCGTTTAACTCAAACTCTATCCCGAATTAATGTTCTTGAAGCTCAGGTTTTGATTTTCTCCCTCTGTAGATCATTTTAGTTGGTGAGCTGGGGTTTTATTTTGTTGGTCAGCTTATGCTAGGAAAGTGTTGCAGATATCCTGCCTTAGAGCCGAGCAGACACAACTAACGAGATCTCTTGAAAAGGAGAGACAGAGGGCAGCAGAAAATAGACAGGAATATCTTGCTTTGAAGGAGGAAGCCGATACTCAAGAAGGTCGTGTGAATCAGCTAGAAGAAGAAATCAGGGAACTCAAGAGAAAGCATAAGGAGGAGTTACATGAAGCACTGACGAACCAGGAACTCCTGCAACAGGTAGCATACTAGTTTTATGTTCCTTGTGATATGGGCCAAAACTGTTATATACTTATATATAATGTTAATCTTACAGCCTGGATATGGCAATGTTTATGTATTTATTTGATTACTGTCTTTCATTTCCTTCTTTATTTTCCGGTCAAATCTATTAGCTCCTTTTTGGAGTTGTTCCATGTTGGAAAGTTTTTATGTCTGAAATGTTGGCTGCAGGGGGTGAAAGAATGCTTTCTTCTTGATCTTTTACTTGTTTTCTGTTTAATATGCATGAGGATCCTTGATCATTTGGCTGAGAACATTTTTTTCCACTAAATTTTACTCTATATATAGTTGGCCCTGTGGATTATAACTTAAGTTGGGCTTTTGAAAACTATTAATAAATCACGACAGCATTACATGGCCATTGGCCACTGAAAACTACATTGTTCACATATAAAATATGTCTAGTACCTTCATTAAGTTATTGATGTTTGTTTCAAAAAAAAAATGTTATTGATGTTTGTAACAATAAGCTGAGAAAACTTGATTTATCTTCATTAAGAGATTACATATATATACACAAGTGGTTGGGGACACAGCCTAAAGTCATCAACCCACTACCTAAAGTGACATAACATGTTCCCTAAAGTGCTATAACATGTTCCCTAAAGTACTCATTAATAATATATACATTTACTTTAACACTCCCCCTCAAGTTGATGCATAAACATTGATCATGCCCAACTTGTTACAAAGATAATCAACCCGAAACCCATTAAGAGCTTTTGTGAAGATATCTCCCAATTGTTCTCCAGTTTTCACGTATCCTGTAGAGATCAAGCCTTTCTGAATCTTTTCACGAACAAAGTGACAATCAATCTCAATATGTTTGGTTCGTTCATGAAAGACCGGATTGACGCAATGTGAAGTGCGGCTTGGTTGTCGCACCATAACTTAGCCGGTATAGAAACTTTAAAACCTACTTCACCGAGGAGTTGATGTATCCACATTATTTCACATGCGATTTAGCCATGGCCCTATATTCGATTACGCACTTGAACGTGAGACCACATTTTGCTTTTTTGCTTTTCCATGATACCAAATCGCCTCCAACAAATACACAATAACTTGAAGTAGATCTTCGATCTTCCTCGATCCCGCCAATCGGATCTCAAAAACCTTCAATCTAGTATGCCCGTGATTGCTATATAGAATTCCTCGCCAGTGCTCCTTTCAAATAGCACAAAATATGCTCGATGACTTTCCAATGGTCTTTTGTTGGAGATGACATATCTTTGCTTACCACACTTACCGAATAGGCAATATCCGGGCGAGTAACGATTAGATAGTTCAATTTCCCAACCAATCTCCCCGTATCTCTCCTGGATCCGAAACAATTCGCCATCTTTTGTAAGTTGTGGATTAGGAACCATAGGAGTGTTGCATGGTTTAGCCCCTAATTTTCCCCTGTTTCGGATAATAAGTCAAGCACATATTTTCTTTGAGATAAAAATATCCCTTTCTTACCTCTCAAAGACTTCAACGCCCAAGAAATATTTTAGTGCCCCTAAATCTTTTGTATGAAACTGGGTATGAAGAAAAGTTTTGAGAGATGAGATACTACCAAGATCACTTCCAATAAATGACAATATCATCAACATAAACCACTAATAGAATGACACCAAATTGTAGATTGTTTGTAGAATACCGAATGATCTCGATTTACTCTTCTTCATGCCAAAATTCTCAATAGCTTGACCAATTTTCCAAACCATGCTCGAGGACTCTGTTTCAAACCGTATAAGGACTTACGAAGACGACAAACTTTCCCAAACTCCCCGAGCAACAAACCCGGTGGTTGCTCTAAGTAGACTTCTTCCCGAAGATCACCATGAAGAAATGCATTTGTGATGTCTAACGATGTAAAGGCGAGAATATGTGGTCATCGTCATAGAAATGAACAACCGCACGATGTGAGCTTAGCGACAGGTGAAAAGGTGTCGAATAATCAACTCCATATGTTTGAGCATATCCTTTAGCAACAAGCCGTGCTTTCAATCTAGCAAGAATTCCATCCTGGATGAGTTTTAATAGCAAAAACCCACTTACAACCAATAGCCTTTTTACCTGTAGGTAAAGTCAACTAAGTCCCAAGTACCATTACTATCTAAAGCGATCATCTCCTCAATCATACCAGGCCAACCCTGGATGGGATAAAGCTTCATGAACAGTTTTGGTATAGAGAGAGAATCAAGAGATGCAATAAAAGAACACGAGGATGGTGATAAATGATTATATGATACAAATGAGGATATAGGATAAGTACATTGTCGTTTACCTTTACGGCGCAATAGGAGATCATCACTGGATCCTGGATCGATGACGGAAGAAGTGGTGCGGGACACGGAGCGGGAGGAGCGATTAGGGAAGATGGGTCATGCGGCGAGTATAAATTTGTGTTATGGGAGGTTTAGCAGACTGCGAAATGTCTCGAACTAGAGGATGTAATAGTGTAGATTAGAACATCATCGACGTCCCCGGTCGAAGGACCTGGTCGAGGGTGCAAATGGAGTTTGTTCAAAAAAGGTGACATCACCGACACAAGATATTTGTTAAGAGTGGGCAATAACACCGATAACCTTTTTGCACACGGAATATCCAAGGAAAATACATTTTAGAGATTTGGGATCAAGTTTCGTAATGTGGGGTCGAACATCCCGAACAAAACAAGTACAACCAAATGTTCGTGCTCAACAGAAATAAGGATTTACCTGGAAAGAGAACACGAAAAGGAATGTCACCGGAGGCGAGAATAGAAGAGGGCATACGATTAATCAAAAAACAAGCGATGGAGACGGCATCGACCCAAAAATGTTTAGGAACATGCATTTGAAATAGTAAAGCTCGAGCGATCTCGGAAGATGTCTATTTTTGCGTTCAAAGAACGCCATTTTGTGATGGCGTATCTACACAAGAAGTTTGGTGAATAATGCCATTTTGTACCATATATTTTTGAAAGGATTCTCGACAAGTATTCTTTAGCATTATCATCAACAAAAAATTTGGACGGATGTATTGAATTGAGTTCGGATTTCAAAGACAAAAGGTAGTAAAATGATGAAATAATTACGAACGATTTTTCATTAAAAATAACCATGTAATTCGAGAATAATCATCAACAAAGGTGACAAAATACTTAAACCCATTTTAGACACTCACAGACAAGGACCCCAAACATCGAATGAACTAACGCAAACGGAGCATTAGCTCGCTTATTGACTTCGAGGAGTAAAACTCGAACGATGGTGTTTAGCAAACCGACACGACTCACAATTGAATGCGGATATCTTTGGAAAATTGAGGACAAAGTTTCTTCAACGTAGAGAATGAGGGATGTCCTAACCGCAAACGATGTCTTAGCCGTAAAGGGTGTAACATTGCTTTAGAACAAGCGAGAGACTTTGGAATGTGTGTATCAAGGATGTAGAGGCCCCCAGATTCATGTCCTTTACCAATAATCTTCTTCGTCATAAGATCCTGAAACAAGCAAAAATCGGGAAAGAATGAGACACAACAATTAAGGAACGGGTAAGTTTACTAACGAAAACCAAATTAAAGGATAAGTCCGGTAGGTTTAGAGCAGTTGTAGAGGGAGGGGGAGGGTGTGGGGATAATGGTGCCGATCCCAAAACATGAGATATGGAGCCATCTCGCTAATGTAACCGAACTAGGAGTATGAGATTGAAAGGAAGTAAAAAGACTGAATTACCCGTCATGTGATCGGTTGCACGAGAATCAATGACCACTGGAAGATGAGGAAATAAGACATGCTTGAGGTTTACCTGAATCGGCGATGGCAATGTGATTAAGGAAGATGAAGACTTTAGAGTTTCTTGGTATTGTGAGAACTTAGCATAGTCATCGGCGAGAAATTAAAACGGACTCAAGAGGAGCATTAGCCGAGGCGAGATGTGTGGAATGGCTAAACCGATTCTTTATTTGTAATTTTGGGCGATCCTTCTTAAAGTGTCCGGTTCGTGACAATAGCGACACAAAAATGTGGCTCAAATCCGGTCCCCGAGCCCCGACATTTTGAGGAAAGTTTCGCTGGATTGCCATTTTTGTACATCGGTTTTTTTGAATCGAAGTGTGACTCACAAAAGCATTATGAGTTGAAATAGGCGTTGATTTTTCAAAGGTCGGAGGATTCTCGCTAAAAACTTCTTGAAGTGATGATATCTCGTGGCTGCAGCACTGAGATTTGAGATTTCGCGATCTCGAATTCGAAGGTTTATCATACCAACAACGTCACTATCAATGGAATTACGAATTTGTAAAAATAAACGCGCGTCGTCGTAGCCAAGTGACCTTTGAATCATCGTAGGTGGGTCCTCGGTTAAATGTTGATCCATAGAAATACTACGCAAATAGAGTCGAATAGTTTTAGTCCATCTAAATAATTAGACCTATTAAGTTTATGATCCGTTATTTTAGACATGACGGAATCGATTCGACGTAGTCACAGATTTCTTTTTATCCATATTTGTCGAATACCAATCGAATAATAGATCCAAAACTCAACAAAAATGGACCAAAGGCTGAAATTTAATAAGGGTCAAACCTGGTCAAATCGATCCAACACAAAGGGAATGTTGACCGAACGGAGCAACCAACGGCAGACCGTGAAAATAAAGAGCACCAAGACGAGCAGCAGACTGACAAATGGCAGCAGACTGACAGACGGGCAGCAGTCGGGCAGCGGGCAGCAGACGGGCAGTCGGGCAGCGGACTGATAGACGGGAGAAAGAAGCAAAGTAGGCAGACAGGCAGCAAACTGACAGAGTGAATTTCTCCAGAAATGTGTGGCGCGTGTGAACAGTACGCAGCCGGAAAAAAAAAATCTGGAGATTTTTTTTTTTTTTTTTTTAAACCCTAACCCCAAAATCTGAAACTCCTAAACCCTCTCTTGAACCTCAGCTATGTGCTTTGATACCATGTAACAATATGCTGAGAAAACTTGATTTATCTTCATTAAGAGATTACATATATATACACAAGTGGTTGGGAACACAGCCTAAAGTCATCAACCCACTACCTAAAGTGACATAACATGTTCCCTAAAGTGCTATAACATGTTCCCTAAAGTACTCATTAATAATATATACATTTACTTTAACAATGTTAATAGCTAATTTATTCTCTTGTATCTAAGATATGGACTGGTACAAACAAATTTACAATAAAAATTCTACTTTTGCTGACCCCATTTTTTTAATAATATGAATGCTATTTTTTGTTGGCCCCCATTTATTGCACTCATTTCATTTTAATGCAATTCACATGCTTGATGAATCTGTTAAATAATGCTCAACTTCTGCAGCAACTCCCATAATGGAACCCCACCGACTACCGTGAATATTTTTGTGTGGAATTAAATCAAAGTATGAAAAAGTCTTGGTGTCATTTTGACCATTAGATTACTTTTAACCTTCAATGGCGAAGGCTTCAGGTTAAGCAACCTTTTGCTTCATTACTTCCGCTGTATTTGTTATGCAACTCTAATAGTGAAGAAAGCTGCCTTGTGACGCTTCGTAAATGCTTGATGAAATAAACCTTTTCATTGCAGGGTTTTCCTCATGATTATTAGCTCAGTTTATGTTCACCATGCACTGGTTTACTGAATAAGCTTGTTTAATTAACTAGGAACTAGAGCGGGAAAAAGCTGCTCGTTTGGATCAGGAAAGGGCTGCTCGCCTTCAAGCTCCTGCTATACCTGACCAAAGCCCCATAACAAGGCAAAAGTCAGCTGCATTTGAGAATGGTATTTCACCATCAACTATATGGCATTGACTTACGTATTTAATTTTTTCGTTGCATCTGACAATCTACTTCAATAGGCTTGACTCGTAAGCTTTCAAGTGCAAGCAGCTTGAGTAGTATGGAAGAAAGCTATTTTCTGCAAACAACTTTGGACTCATCGGAGAATTTATCTGAACATAGAAGTTTTGGAGAGGGTACAATGAGTCCATATTATATGAAGAGCATGACGTCCAACACTTTTGAAGCTGCCCTTCGTCAAAAGGAGGGGGAGCTTGCTTCTTACATGTCCAGATTGGTATGAAGTGATTCTTTGATTCATTGAATTACATTTGGGGTTTCATTTCCGCAATTAGTAGAGCTGCCCCTTTTGTTCATGTAACTGGTGTTTTGCACTATGACTATAATGTGTTTCATTTTTTTAATGCCATTTCCTGGTGCCATGATCTCATTCATTCTTGTCACTGTGGTTTATTATTCTCAGGCATCTATGGAATCCATTCGTGACTCTCTTGCAGAGGAGTTGGTTAAAATGACCGCACAGGTGATACTTTGTGGGCTCTCTTTGCATCCCCCCAGCACATGGGGGATATCAGACCTTCTATTTTTGTTTTTCTAACTACTTGGCTTGCATGTGGCATAGAGGAAGATATGGTTCCAATTTTACAAATTTTATATGTTGATTGAGGAAATTTAAATCTCTTCATCTTCTACTTACTCCAACAAAGCACTCTTAAGGTGCTGTCCTCTTCTATTAGAGTATAGGTGGGATTTATAATTATACATTGTGCAGTGTGAAAAGTTGGGGGCAGAAGCTGCTACACTACCTGGAATACGAGCAGAACTAGAATCACTTAGACGGAGACACTCAGCGGCACTGGAGTTGATGGGAGAACGTGATGAAGAGGTATCTCAATTTTCTTTTGTTCTTTATTATGTAGAAAATAATAACTCTTGTTTTCCAAGATATTTTTTCGGGAAAGGAAGTCGTTTGATACATCAGTCAAGATTATGATCAGGAGGATAGATTAGAAGTTAGGAAACTGAAAGACATAAATACATGGGATATGATGGAAGCAAAGTGCTTTCCATTTGGTGAAGACGACTATTTGATTGCTGTCTTCTAACAATGAAACATAGCCTATGTTTTGAGCCTGATGTAGCTTTGTAGTTCGCAGCAAATCGAACAGTGTACCATTGAATCAATCGCTTATAAAAGCACAAATTCGGATAGCATGACTAATAGCAATACAAATGTTATACCTAGGTAGTTACGCAGATTTATGTCTTTCCTGGTGAGAAAGGTGATCTAGATATGGAGAACAAATTTCTTAACCATGTAAGAGTATAGTGTTGCATGGTTACTTGTTGAACTGTGTACTACTGGACAATAGCTTTTTATTTGTTTATTTTATTTTTTTGTATATGAAGTGCATTATGTTCGTAACCATATATTGGACGTCCCAGTTTTGTGTATGAAGTGCATTTTGTTGGTGATTTATACATTAGGGCATGTAAAATACAACGTTTTCTATTAGTGATTCAAGTGCTGACATGTAAGGTATTTTGTGTAGTTGGAAGAACTTCGCGCAGATATTATTGATCTAAAGGAAATGTACAGAGAGCAAGTAAACTTACTTGTGAACAAGGTACAGTGGTAGTAACATCTTAATAAATCTCGATTACTAATAATGATAAATTTTTTTTATCATCGCGTATTTACTTGGATTTCGTCTTTGTTCACAGATCCAAATACTCAGTTCATCTATTGGCGCTGCCTGATAGTATATCGATCACAGACCTATTTCATTTTGTCGAAATGTGGTGATACAACAATACGTATCCAGTTGAGTTGGTTCATTTGGTAACAGAATTTTATTTTTACAACTTCAACTTGTTCGATCAATGATCCCCCTTCAACTATTGTAATTTGGAGCATAATGTTGTATAGCATGGACGTTGTTTTATGCAATAGCTTGAGCTTTGGAAAAGTTAATTGTTAATTATATATATTACTTAGCACCTGGGATCACATCATTTTATCCTTTTGGTTTGCTTAATGATACTCAAATAGCTCATGAAATTGCTATGTATTCCTATGTTCAAATTGTTTTAGGGTAGTGCTTCTTTAATTTTGTGAGAAATCTAATGTGATTGTATGAATTAAACACAGAATTTTTTCAGGTGCCTAAAATTGATGTTAGCATACGCCATAAATAGGCTTTTAACATCAACTTGGAGTTGGATTCACTAAAATTTGATATAATTTCGTGATTTAAGCTGTTCAACTTGTGAACAAATGATATGAAAGTAATTGGGTATATTTCGAATATGATTTCTGATTGAGTTCGATGGGCAGATCTTATGACCAGGAGGATCTGATCCTGAATTTTCGAAAATTGGTCCACACATGGCAGTGTAGTAATGTTCACAAAATGACAAAAAAGTCAAAACAATAGCAAGTCTGAAAAATATAAAAAAAATTGATTTTCAACTTCAATCTGAAAACAATAGTTATATTTCTTAGGTTGAAATTGATATCCCATATTTTTTGGTAGTGCTTGCTAACACCGGATTAGATTTCTTGTTCCATTTTTCCTATTTCATATATGTATTTTATGCACTGGATGAGCTGCATGTACAATTGTGACATCATGTAATATCATATTGTACACATGTCATTCGGCTAGTGTAATAGAATATGAGTGGAAGAGAGAAAGTGAAATATTTTAGAAATCCATTTTTCCTATTTCATATATGTATTTTATGCACTGGATGAGCTGCATGTACAATTGTGACATCATGTAATATCATATTGTACACATGTCATTCGGCTAGTGTAATAGAATATGAGTGGAAGAGAGAAAGTGAAACATTTTAGAAATCCATTTTTCCTATTTCATATATGTATTTTATGCACTTTGGATGAAATGCGTATAATTGTGACATCACGTAATATCATATCGCATACACGCCGTTTAAATTTAGTGTAATAGAATATGAGTGGAAAGAGAGAAAGTGAAACATAAAATCTTAATCATGCTAACACTCCCTCAAAGGTGACGTTTGACCATAAAGGTAATGTTGCTCATTTTGCAATAAAAAGACACTTGAAAGAATAATCTCTTTATCAAATTATCATTTCACTTTTGCTGCTTAGATCTAAGTCTTGACAAACCACCATCAAATTGTAAAAATTGCATCAACGTCCTCCGAGTTTCGGACAATTGGAAAGGAACCCCCTTCCGCCAACTTTTGTTGTTATATTATTATTCATGGCAACTGTTGAAATCTAGGAATAGAATGCACCCTTTTTTTGATGGGTATGTGTGGCAACACTTCATTGGCTGTGACATGTTCATATCTAATTTCAAGTTTTATCGACTGTCACGCAGTCCTTGCAGGGGCTCTCGAAGACTTTTTGGAAGCAGCTTTCTTACCGACATTACCTCAAAAACTGAAAAGATTAAAAAAAAATCATTTAAATTTGCAGGATTCTTAGCTCCATGTGAGTGGAAGGGAAGTCCAAATATCTACAATGTGAAGAGTGTAACATGATTTCATATTCCTTAGTGAATAACACGTATCATTCAAATAAATTGGGTTGTTAATTATTTTTAATATATTTATACATGTAATTCATTCAAATATGATTGTTAAATATGTTAATACATCTACACATATCATTTATCCGATCAACCGATGATGAAATAAGAAATGAATCTGAATCGCAATATTTATAAGTAGAATATGCCATATTACTCGAAGAAACTTGCATCCACCTCCCGAAAATTTTTGTACTCTGGCAGCACGAATAAATTCCCTAACTCATCTTCCTATCTATTTACTATTCCATTTTGCTTGATGAATTATATGTACCTTCGATATAAATATGTGTTATTGATTGTTTGAATATATTTACACGTGTCATTCATCTGGATGGCTGATTACATGCTACCCAATTGGGTACTACCAAACTCCCTTGTGATTTTAATCGCATGTCCCATTTTGATTTTCTTATTTTTGAAAAAACATACATGTACATGTCAAAATTACAATGGAGTTGGGTGGTACCCACAATGGAGTTGGGTGGTACCCAATTGTGTAGTATCTCATTACCCCATCAGGATGGTTGATTATGGTCAATTCGGGTGTATTTCATGTCACTCACTTGAATAACTACTCAAGTGGGTGTAGCATCATTAGATCAAACACACACATGGGCGTCTGTTTAATCTAATGGTGTAGCACCCACTTGGGTAGTTGGCATCTGATAGACCGTATTCATGCGGGTAGTGTCTAATTCCGGTGAGATATTGACATATGTCTCACTTCACAAACTATGGTTGGATATTTGTTTCATATTAAAATAAAAAAGAGATAAATATCTATAGTGAACATATGTCAACATCTCGCAGAAGTTGGACAATACCCACGTGGGTAACATCAAATTACCCAATGACAGAGAAAAAATATGATCCCTTAACTAGGGATGGATGGCCAAATGGATCAGAAATCGTATTTCAAACCGAAATCGGAACCGTAATGTATAGGCCGATTCTGGTTCCTTGGTCTAAAAAACTGCGGAACTGTGGTGGAATCGATGGTTAAAATTATCGATTTCAAGGTAAAACCAACATTTTTTTTTGTAAAATTATGCTAGAATAAATGTTAAATGTTTATTATGATGTTTTATATTAGTAACTACATGAAAAACGTTTTAAACCAAATGTTGTAAGCAAACTACGCGAACTTTGATTCCTCTATACTATAATAGTATATATAAAAGCTTTAATATTATTATTAATATTAAGTACAAAATTTAATTGAATATTAAGTCCAAATCTCTCTCCCTCTCTCTCTCTCTTTGTAACTGCAATGATAAGCAATTTTAAAAAAATAAAAATTATCAAAAAATAAACAAACGGTTATGGTTAACCTGGACAAACCAAATTCCTAATCGAAACCAGAACCGTCGTTCTGTTTTCGGAATCGGAACCATTAGACAATGGTTTCGGTTCCGATTCCTGTTTCTCCATAATGAGAAATCGGAATCGGCTGTTCGTCCGGTTCCAAAACCGTGACCATTCCTACCCTTAAATTGATGCAAATATATGACAGTTGCGTACGTGGCATAATATAATAGTAGATGCACGAATCTCTATAGTGAGTCCTGGAACACCTGATTATAGACGACTCCAACAACAGTGGACAGGTGTTTATTTCTCACTCGTAGTAGCTCTAGATACTTCGTCCTTAAATTTTGTTCGTCCTTAAACTACACCAGCCTCACTCCACTGCGCACCGCACCCTTCTATTATACGCTGACAATACAATCTCATAAATTGTAAATGAAAAAGTAAAAAACCCAAACCCGCGGCGCACGTTAACCATACCCCACACACCTCTCCGGCTCTCCGTGCCGTGCTGTAATCACACTGTTTCGAGATTTTCTCTGAAATCAATTTTGCCAATTCCTTTCTGAATTTCTCTCACATTTTCTCCATCTCTGTGCATTACGAGGTAATGTAAAACGATTTTGTGTACCAGAAGCAGATGCGTGTTTTTATGAGTATATGTCTACGTATAAAGTAAGTGTATGGACTCTGCATGTCAGATGTAGATGCGAGTGTAGATATGTGTATTCGTATACGTATACAGTTGAATGTATGACGCATTGTATTAACATGACATCTTGTTTACTTTTTGTTTTGAGCTGATTTGAGCTAGTTTACTTTGAGTTGTAAAATTTTGGTGATGTCATAGTTCATGATTCTGGAATCTGCAATTGTGATTGAAGAGATCTGATGAAAAGCTGTTGATTATCTGAGTAATATATTTTCAATTTTTCAAATTTTCAAATTTTAGTTTAATGTTAGGCTTTGAAATGATTTTGTGGAAATTTTGCTTTTTAAGTTTCTGGTTGCGTGTCAGAATTTTGATAAAATTTCTAAATATTAGGTATGAACGAATTCAGAGTATTTGTCCTTGTTATATTGAATAATAGTAGATGTGGCTGAGTTCAATTTGATGTTTACAGTGTATCTAAGGTATGCGGGGGCGCCATACAGAATTATTCTCGATGTACAAGCGTGCATCGTCTAAGGATCATCTCAATGTTTTTGATAGAGAAGAAATTCCAGGTAGGCCACCTCACATTCTCAGACATCCTGGGTTAATTTTTACGTATTTTTTCATAGAAACTTGTGTTTTACGAATTACGACCATCACTGGTCTTACATTTCTATTGCTTAGATTAGTTCTTTATGCATTTCGTAGCTATGATTCTCTTTCATTATTAATAAAGTGTAGATGAGACATTTATTTTTGTGGAGAGAATGGGTATGAATGTATCTGATAGGAAGAAGCTGTGACTGTTTTATAGCGTTGTTCTGAAATTGCCGATGTTTCTTAGTTCATAAACCTAACGTGGAGTGTGAAACTGCTTTAAGTTACCTTAACATGAATTCAGGCGAGCCACTAAGTGATGAGTGGAAAGATATTGGAAATCCTTCATGGAAGCGTCCCTTACCACATATTCTGGTGGCAACTCTGTCATCATTCTTATTTGGTTATCATCTCGGGTTTGTCCAATCTCTTTGAAGTAATTTCTCCTTGAGTTGGCATTAAGCGGAGAAATAGTAACAGCTTTTCATATTTGTTGGCCATTTATTTGGATAATGTTCAGGGTTGTTAACGACACTTTGGAAAGTATTTCTCTGGACCTAGGCTTCAATGGTAGTACTATGGCTGAAGGTGCGTTGCATTTCAATATGGTAATAAGAGTTTGATCAGCTATGATTTATTGAATCCCTGCCTGACGAGTCTTTTATCATGATCATAAGGTTTGGTGGTGAGTACGTGTTTAGGAGGTGCATTTATTGGTTCTATATTTAGTGGTTGGATATCTGATGGGCTTGGTCGTAGGAGAGCGTTCCAATTATGTGCTTTACCAATGATCATTGGTGCTTCCATGAGGTAAACTTTCTTGTTTACAATTTTTTTAATTGCATCTTCTAAAGACAAACTTAAACAACAAGCGGCAATGACATTTCATGAGTTTGCTTTTTTGCTTTCTCCTTTCTTAATCTTCTTTGGTTGTTTCTAATTTTTAACTTGAAGTATCTTTTTATAAACTCTCAGTGCCACAACAAGTGGTCTGGGGGGTATGCTTCTTGGACGGTTCTTTGTTGGAACTGGGATGGGTCTTGGTCCTCCTGTTGCAGCTCTCTACGTGTCAGAGGTATAAAACTATGACAGATACCCTAGTCGCTCTGTTGACAGAACTTGGTTCTGGATTATGCATCATCTATGTTAAGCAGGTTTCACCAGCTTTTGTGAGGGGCACCTATGGGAGCTTCACCCAGATTGCAACGTGCCTTGGACTTATGACAGCTCTTCTCATAGGGATTCCAGCCAAAAACGTTCTTGGCTGGTAAGCGGCTTGACTTGTACATGTAGTTTTAGCAGTTAATGTCTTCACCTCTAACCCCACTTAATGGAAGCATGGAGTTGTTAATTTCTATATTTTGATGCAGTGAAATGAACCTTTATCTTGTAATCACAACTCCTTTTACTGTGGTTTGCAATAGTCGTTAGAAGGTTTTCTTGCATCTGTTAGAGCATCTTACATTGAATGGTTCTTGCAGGTGGAGAGTTTGTTTCTGGGTATCTGCTATTCCAGCTACATTACTAGCTTTTCTGATGGAGTTCTCCACAGAATCTCCACACTGGCTTTTCAAGGTGCTTCTCACTTTTCACCGTTGCTTTGGGTTTCTACCACTATTTTCCTTTCATATGTAAGATCTAAGAATCTAGCTGTTTGTTTCTAACGAGAGGCATTTGGTATGACGTGAGATGTGCCCAGTAAATAGTGATGTGTCCATGTGTATAATTGTCTTCTACGTCTTTACTTCCAGTTAAATTCCTATCCTGCTCACATCATAATTTTTGAAAATTTCTACTGGTTGCGTTTATGATGATGGAGTCATCATTATGATTTTGGCTTGGCTATTTTCGGCTTAGTTAGAGTTCTTTTGATTGGATCAGAGGGGAAGAATTGCTCAAACTGAAGAGCAACTCGAGAGGCTTTTTGGGGCATCACATGTTAAATCTGCAATGGCAGAAATGTCAAAATCAGACAGAGGGGATGAGGTGGATGTAGTTAAATTTTCAGAATTACTCCACGGGCGTCATTTTAGAGGTAGGCTCGCTGTGGAGTGTGTGCATTGTGAACATTTTATTCTTTTTTTTTTTTTTCCAGAAGTAGTGATGTAATTGCTTTGTTTTTGGCAGTGGTGTTCATTGGGTCAGTCCTATTTGCTTTCCAACAGCTATCTGGCATAAATGCTGTATTTTATTTCTCTTCAACTGTCTTTAGAAGTGCTGGAGTCCCTTCAGATATTGGAAATATATGCATCGGAATAGTGAACATATCAGGTAATGCTGCGGTAATGCCAAATATATTCTGTTTTATTTTCTTTATAACCTGTTCTTTGCCACTTCTTCAGGATCAGTCGTTGCTATGATTCTTATGGATAGATTAGGACGGAAGCTGCTTCTCGTTTGGAGTTTCTTGGGCATGGCGAGTAAAATTTTCGTTACCCTGGAACCTTATTGCATGATTGACAAAAATAGCACCATGTTGTTGCACATTTGAAAATTGCATCAATAGATAATACCCAGGAAATCATGTGAATCAACTTCCCAATTACCTGTCGAGATTTTTGATTGGATATTTTTTGGTTCAGGCAGTGGCTATGGGCTTTCAAGTTATCGCAGCAAGTGATATTTTATCTGGCTCTCAAAATTTATATCTATCTGTCGGTGGAATTATGATGTGAGTGTCTCATGGAACTTAGCTACTCGAAAATAGAAGCTGATAAAGCTAATTCCTGGTTAAGCCATCATATACTTAACATGTTTCATTATCCAGTAATCAATATCTGTTTTGGGCAAAGTTCCATTGGAATGTGACAGTATATGTTTTATTGGTCAATGCATTAGAAACCATCATAGTGTACCCATCATCTACTGCTCTCAATGCTGTTAGATTTGTTCTCTTTGAGAATATAATTTAAGTTGTGGCCGTAGATATCTTTTTTATAGGACTATGATTTAAGTGGTTGAGTAATGATCTTATGTTTATTTCCTTATTTTGGTACAGGTTTGTCTTGAGTTTTTCATTAGGAGCCGGGCCTGTCCCTAGTCTCCTCCTATCAGAGATATTCCCAAGCCGAATCAGGGCTAAGGCAATGGCTTTCTGCATGGCTGTACATTGGGTAATTGGACCTGGCATTGCTAATGTTTTTATGCATTTCCTTTTAATATGAGACTTATTTGTATATATCAGTCCAACTGCTATTGGAAATTATTTTGTTTTGAACTTGCCCCGTGGTGTTTTCCTGATTACCCTTACGACTACAAACAGAATTTTGTGTTCCTTTTGGATACATGACATTGACACGATATATAAAGTATCTTAAACAAGTTAGATAGGTAGTGTTTGTTTATGGAAGGTAGATAGATGCATTAATGATTTATCATGCACCCTGTTTTGTCTATCCTCCTCGTAATTTTATGGTTCTTTTTTATACATTAAAGAATGGCAGTTATAGACAGATATGGTAATTTTTGCATCTTGATTGGAACTAGGTTTCACCAGTTTTTTTTTCCCCAAATAATGCTGAGTTTTTCTTTTCTCATTTTCTTTTCGGGTAGAAGTTTCATCCCATAATTATCATGTCATCAGGTGATCAATTTTTTTGTTGGGTTATTATTTCTGCGTATGCTGGAGTTGATCGGCCCCCAGATTTTGTACACAATATTTGCCACATTTTGCTTGATGGCAGTGGTCTTTGTGAAGAGGAATGTCGTAGAAACCAAAGGAAAGTCACTACAAGATATTGAAATAGCACTTATTCCAGCTGTTTAGCGGCATTTTGGTCTGGCGAGGTATTATTTCCATTGGCTTATATTTGATGTCTGCCATATAGCAAATTTTGGTTAGCGGCGTTTTTAGCTCAATTTAGTACATTTAGCAAATTGGCATTAAATAACTATTTTTTGTGAGGATTGCCAATTTTGACAAGATCTCTAAGATACATCATTTTATTCTCATTTTCTGCATGATCCCATTATGTTCTATTCATATATTTAGCAAATTTTGATTAGCGGTATTTTTGGCTCAATTTAGTACATTTAGCAAAAGCAAAAATGTTTTTTCAGTCCACTAAGTGGACGACATGAGACATCTAGTCCACTTTCTTAGGTTTGTTTTGAAATTAATCCACTAATTGGGCAAAAATCAGACATTTAGTCCACTTTCTTAGGTTTGTTTGAAATTAGCCCTCAAGGGTAGTTTTTGTAATTAACCCTATTTCTTAATTAGCTGCATTATGCATTCACTTATGAATCAAATATCCCTGATTAGTTGCTGCTGCATTGAATATAAAAGATTAGGCCACAAAGTTAGAAGCTTGAGAGAAGCTTATAATTAATGGAGGGCAAATCATTTTAAAAGACTTTTCCCAAAAAGATCTTTTAAAGAGGGAAGTGAGGTTAGGATTTTTCAGTAGTTATGGAGTAATTAATTTCTGAATGTGGGGGCTTTGCTTCTCCTGATGGGATCTTATGTTCCAAAATGGTGCTTCATCTCGTGTTCACCACACCCGATGATTGTCACGTTAAAAATCGGATGTTTAGTCCACTTTCTTTGGTTTGTTTGATATTGTCCACCAATTGGATAAAAATCGGACATTTAGTTCATTGACCTGCTGTTGTGGGTAATCTTGACCTGCAATCATTGGTGGATTTTTAATATATTAGACTTAAAATATAGAAAAATGAAAATAGTATACATAATATATTTAAATTAGTATTTTTTTAATTTTAAACTTATGATATTTAATATAATACTAATATTAAGAAGTAATTTAAATATGATATAAATAATTTTTATTATTTTATAATTTCAAATATATTTATCCAATTACACCATTTTAAATTTTATTTAATTATTCTTATTTTAATTGGAGTTTTTTTTAAATTATTTTGTGTTTTTCAAATTAGTAAATAATTTAAATATATTATATATACTTTCTATATTTTAAATCTAATATTTTAAAAATCCAACTTAGGTTGCAGGTTAAGATTACCTACAATAGCAGGTTAGTGGACTAAATGTCCGATTTGCATCCAGTTAGTGGACTAATTTCAAACAAACATAATAAAGTGTATTAAATGTCCTATTTGTGTCTAGTTAGTGGACTAATTTCAAACAAACCTAAAAAAGTGGACTGAATGTCTGATTTTTGTTTAGTACTAATTTGAAATAAGCCTAAGAAAGTGAACTAAATGTCTGAAGTCGCCCACTTAGTGGACTGAAATAACATTTTTGTCTTTAGCAAATATGCGTTAAATAAATATTTCTTGTGAGGATTGCCAATTTTGACAAGATCTCTAAGATACATCAATTCATTTTCTGCATGAACCCATTATGGTTTATTTATTTATTTTTGTCCTTTTTGGCGACATTACTAAAAGATATACGGTTCATATATTTGTTGATTATCAGGGGGGGTCATGATGCAAGAAGCCATTAGAAAAAACTTATTCTCTGTTGGCATCATGTTTGGTGATTCAATTAAGTATAGCTATTTCAGACAATGTGTATTGTATTTCAACTCCATGTTTCCCATGGATTCTTTTTGTGCCTGAGTTTATGTATATTTAGCATGCCAGGCAAGCTTCAGGGAATGAGATATGAGGTACTTTAGCTTTTTTGTGATGGAGCCAATAGAACTATTGTTAGCCAAGTGATATTTGGCCAGTGTTACTTGTATTTCTACTTAAAAAATAGATTTACAGAAAAACCCCTTGGAAAAAAGTGAAATTAATAAAGTAGTTAAGGTCTTTATTGTATTTATTCATTTATACGATGCTCGTATCTTTATGTTTGGGATATTTTCTGATTTTTAGAGCCTTTTGTCCTACTGTTCAGCCTATCAACAGAGCACTTAAATAAAAGTATTATTTGTATCCACAATTGAGCACTTAATTTAAGTTCCTTCAATATTTAAATACGTTTTTAATCTAGATTTAGTGTGAACAATGTGATCTTGTTTTGTGTGATCTTAGTTTGGAACTATTGTCTGGAAATGAAGTAGATTTGTGTGCTTTATTCTGGTTTTAATTTGAGATCTTTCTAAGCATGAGGTGTAAGTATTGAAATTCAGTCCTCTTATTATAACAAAAAATCCTTGAGATTTATGTCTTTATTAAGTAAAATTTTTATGTTTTCTTATCGTACCCAAACCTTGAATTCAACATGTTTTAATGAAGTGACATGATAAATTATATTTGTTTAGCATTGTGAAGTCAATGGACTTAAAACTCATTTATCTATCTCTATCTTATACTATTAATCTCTATCTTATACTATTAATACGAAAATAGGAGAAATTCAAGAAATTTAAAGATTTTTCAGATACACGTTTTAATTCGAAAAAGCAATATTAAATTGCAAAATAGAAGTCTTGAATTTTATTGGTTTTTAAATGGTATCATTTTGAAAGTTTTTGAGGTCCCAAAACGTTCGTTTTAGTAAATGTCAAAGTGTTAAACCAGATGTTGTAACACTTTATGAAACATGCAGCGGAAAAAGAACACACGAAGTAAAATTTATCTACAAGTTAAGAATAACTTGTAGAAGTGTCAATTATGACGAAATCACTAGTTGAAAATATCTTTAGTACAACTCGAATATGAATGATTCAAACTAGTCTAGGAAAAACGAACTCCTACTGAGTAGATCTGTTCCATGTAAATTGCTTCGCCAAAAATATCTTCAAACTATTCTATGAAACCTAACAAAACAATGAATGGACGAAAATAAATCAACAAGACTCGAAACTGGACTAAGTGTTATTCTCCATGATGTAGACACTTCGAAGAACACTCGATCGTGTGTGTTTTGACAAAGACTTAGAATCTTGTTGCTTTTCTCTCTCGATTGTATCTCTCGTGTATTGCTCTGTGAATTTCGTGGTTCAAGGTGTAGGAAGAATGATGGCCGATCCTCTCTTTATATAGGGCTTGAGTCCTTGATCTTCTTGATGTCCAAGATTCCTTGATGTTCTTGAATTCTTGATCTTCTTGATGTCCAAGACTCCTATTCATAAAAGGAAACAAGGAAAACACAAATATGGAACCAATATGATTCTTTATAAGTTAGGAAATAAAATAACCGACTCCTAATACTTCTAGAGAATCAAATCCTATTAAAGGTAGGAATCCAAAATAAATCTTTCCCATATTCATTAAAACTCTAAGTTTGGAATAGTCTAGAAAGGCAAAATCAAAAAATCTTTTTATTTTGAAAAATCAATTAAAATTAGGAATTAAAATTCCTAACAATCTCCCCATTTTTGCCTTTCTGGACAAAACAAATCAATTCAAAACTTGAGAATTAATCATAATAAAAACTCCCCCCAAATTAAATAATCTCAGTTCAAGTGTTGAACCAAATGTCGTAGCAAGTGTTGCAACACTTTCTAAACCACCTGCAAGTTAGTAGCAGAAACAGTTATAACAAAAGACACATGTGCAAGGTTCAGAGGAAATACGCAACCTAACTATAATTAAGCCCAAAAACCATCAGTTTGAACCATCATCACAACAAAGCCAAAACAAATTATCCAAAGATTATCCAAATACAAATTTCAATCATATCTCCCCCTCAATATGTGCATCTTCAGGAGCACTACTTGTGCTTGCACCCGGATCACCACCATCTGCATCAGCTCCCCCTGCTTGTGTGCTTGGAATCACATTCTCAGCCGGAACATTACCCGTTTCTCCCCCTTTTTGTCCAGAAAGCTTGGAGAGAATGTTTTGAAATTGAGCTTTATAGGCCACATAGTATCCCAACTGCTTTTGAGCATTCAAAATGGTTGTTTGAGCAGTGGAAATAGTTTGCCGAGCAAAGATGATATGCTGATCGGCAAATGTGATTTGACCCTGCACAAAATCAAGTGACAAAGGAACAGAGCCTGCAGAAGATGGGTTAGAAGCAGTGTCAACAAAGATGTTGGGAACACTTGGCATGACATCTGGCAGAACAGTGTGGGGAACATCTGCCTGAGCTGCTGATTCATCATCCGAAAAATATAATGGCAGATCAACTTCCCGCTTGTTTCTATCCATAAGCTTGGGAGACACATAAATCATCTCAGGGAGCAAAGTAAAGGATTCATTTGGTAGTTTATCAAACCCTTGAGAGCAAAGAATCAGATAGATGGTACTGGGAAATGGCAAAACACCAGAGGCAGAGGAAGACTCCGCCTGCCTCAAAACTTGATCGAATACCAGTTGTCCAAAATTCAAAGGTAGTCCTTTCCCAATCAAATAAATAACCCTAGCCTGTTCCCGTGTAACACTAGATGAATGGGAAGATGGAACCCAATTGGATAAAGCAATTTTAAACAACACACCATAGAGGAAAGTAAGAGCTGAGGAAGAAACTTTCTTAGGATGAGCCGGCCATAAAGTCATTCGATTCCCAGTTAAAACCTTCAGAACCATATTAAAATTTCTTATTGGACGACCCTCCTCACAATCAGGGGTACCAAAAAATTCATTAATCACAGACGGACTGAAATCATAAAGTTTATTCCGAACAAACACTTTTCCAAATTTAGTAGATTGCTTATTTCCCACATCATAAGTTAAATTTGCATAAAACTCATGGACAACCTTTTCAATATATGGAACAACAGTGTCGATTGTGCTAACAAGAGACCGTCGAGTAAAAAAATTGTTTAAATTGTACCTCTCAAAAGAAGTGTGATCGCGGACTTTTTCTTCAATGAACTTGCGTCCCTTGAATACTTGGTAATGGTCGGCAGCATCGGCGGAGTAGAAAAATTCAGAGTAAACATCGGAGAGATCGTACTCTGAGTCAGATAAGGGTTCCGGTGTTCCCACATTTTCCGCACCATCTTCTGAAACACTTTCCGAGACATCTGGATCATTTTCTGGTGGGGTTGGCTCTACGGGTTCAACAACAGGGGTTTGTTTAGAAGTATCGGCTCCAACTCTTACACCCAAATTTGCGATAATATCCACAAGTACCTGGGCCAGTGGTGCATCATCATCAAAGGGAGAATTTTCTCTGTCAGGCTCATCGTCATCGGACAACACAACCTTGTGATGTGGTTGTGTTCGTCTATGGGACACCACAAACTGAGTAGGATCCTCGCCATCAGAATCAGTTGATTGAGCAATCGGAGAAGAGGGCACTTCAAAGTCATCGCCCCCTGTTTGGGATCCTTCACCCGTGTCAGACCTATTTTTCTTCAAAACCCCCTCGGTAGGTGATGGTTCTTTGAAAACACTGGGAGAGTAACCCCTTTGGCGTTTGGAGCGTCTAGGAACCGGAGTACCAGCAGGTTGACCAATTGGACCATGAATTTCTTGTATAATTGCGACATCAAGAGTATCCTCAACATTGATGGCATTACCCTCTTCCCCAGGTACAATTGCATGAACGGGAGAAGGGGGTTTTACATATTCCACTACGGTGAGGTTTCCCTGTTCTAGTTCAGATGAGGGATTGGATGTCGTGGCAGGTGCAGAGACGTCAGTAGGGACGGATTTCTCAATATTTGGAGCAAGGGGCGGAGATTTTGGGGAGGAATCATCCGTCGCGGCCATTGGAGATGTCTGTTTGGAGCTTCCAGTTGTCTGTGGAGAAGTGGGTTTCATAGGTAATGGGTTGTGTTGCTCCGGCGATGGTGGTGGAGTATTCGATTTTGTTGGTGACGGTGATGGAGTCTTGCCAGGGCTCCCAAAAAGCTTCTGAAGACCTGTTACAAATTTGTCCATGGCTTTCCAAAACAAAATGTGAGTTCTGTTGAGAGGATAGAAGAATCGAGAGAGAGATAGAGTATTGCAGAGTTGGAATGCGTGAGTAAGTAGGCACAAGCGTATGCATGTTATAGGGAAGGGGTCATAAGTGTTTCAATCACATCAATACACATTCCCCTAGAAATTAGGAGATTATATGGGAAATAGAGAAATTCGAATTTTAAAAATAACCCTAGATTTTGAAAAGCAATCAAATAATTAAGGATTTTGCATACTTGTAACAACCTAACCAAGGATATAGATAACTCTTGCAAGATTTCAATCAATCACCCAAATCTCCATTAGGCACACAACTCCACTTTTCATAGGATACCAAGAAATCCAAGATTTTAGAGAAAGAAAAATAAATATCTCATATCTTCTATTATTACCAAAAATCTGTCAGATCCAAAAATTCACCAAATTATGCAGCCTAAAAAAAATGCCTATACAGAATTAATAAAAATGCATACAATGTGTAAATGGACTGTCACAGTCTGTGTTGTTCCAAATGTTGCAACATTTTGAAAGACACCTGTACTAACAGATTCAATGAATTGCAATCCGAGTACCCAACATAAGGATTTTTCGAGTTTTTTTTTTCCAGAGAAACATGACAGATTTAGCCAGTGGGTAGCTTTCACACTAGTCCAAAGGTAGTTCTTTTTCACATTGATCATGCCTCTTTAAACACTTTTAAACATATGTAAAAATTGGTCACAAGGAATAGCTTTCACACAAAGGGTAGGTAGTTGTTTCCCTCAAAGGACTCTAGCCATGATCTGCAATTTTTTTACTCATCAACTGGGAAAATAACAAGTATAAAATACGCATTTGGAAAGATAAACTCACATCAGTTTTCCAAGTGAAATCCAATAGTCACTAGTTCAAAATCACAACAGACTGTTCCAGACATGCAAATATGATCCTATAATGCAGGATGCCTAAAACAAAAGAGAATAAGAGAGAAGAGAGAGAATATGCAGTGTGTGCAGATGTTACAACAGGTGATGTGTGCAATGCTGTAACATTTCGTGGAACAGTTTAGAGAACACACAGACTAAGAGATTTCCGCAGATTTGAAAACCTCTCAAAATCTAAAGCTTTGGTGAATATGTCTGCCAACTGATTTTCAGTACTAATATACTCAATGCGAACAATATTTTTCTCAACCAAAACTCGAATAAAGTGGTGTTTAATGTCAATGTGTTTAGTGCGAGAATGTTGAACAGGATTTTTCGATATATCAATCGCACTAGAGTTATCATAATAAATGGTTAGAATATTACTGTGTAGACCATAATCCTCTATCATTTGATTCATCCATAGTATTTGAGAACAACAACTTCCAACTGCCACATATTCAGACTCCGCAGTTGAAAGTGACACACAATTTTGCTTACGATTGTACCAAGATACTAAATTATTTCCAAGATAAAAGCAACCACCTGTGGTACTTTTTCTATCATCAACATCCCCTGCCCAAATCGTAATCACTTGAATCCAACAAGATTAGTATTTGTATCTTTGGTGTACCAAATCCCTAGATCGATGGTACCACCAACATAACGAATAATTCTTTTTAAAGCTTTTAGGTGAGTGATTTTGGGATTGGCTTGATATCTAGCACACAAACACACACTATACATAATATCAGGACGACTAGCAGTCAAATATAGCAAACTTCCTATCATGCTCCTATATAAGGTGTGATCGACACTTTCAACAACATCTTCACGACTCAATTTTTGACTTGATCCCATCGGGATTTTTAAGTGAGATGCATTATCTAAGTTGAATTTCTTCACCAAGTTCTTGGCATACTTACTTTGAGAGATAAAAATTCCAAAGATCGATCGCTTGATTTGCAAACCCAAGAAGAAACTCAATTCACCAACCATGCTCATTTCGAAGGTAGACGACATGCATTCAATAAATTCATTCAACAACTTTTGGGAAGAAGATCCAAAGACAATATCATCGACGTAAATTTGAGCAATCATGATATTTTTACCAGACCTTTGAATGAAAATGGTTTTATCCACTTCACCTCTTTTAAATCCAATTTGAAGAAGATATTCAAGATTAATCTTCCATACCAAGCTCGGGAGCTTGTTTTAGACCATAGAGAGCCTTTTTAAGCTTATACACATGGTTAGGATTAGAAGGGTCCTCAAATCCTTTAGGTTGTTCAACAAAAGCTTCTTCATTTAAAATACCATTTTAAAAAAGCACTTTTAACATCCATTTGGTGAAGGGTAATTCCCAAGTGACAGACTATAGCAAGTAACAAACGAATAGACTCAATGCGGGCTACAGGAGCGAAGGTTTCATCAAAGTCCACCCCTTCAACCTGTGTATACCCTTGAGCAACTAATCATGCTTTGTTACGCACAATTCTTCCTGACTCATCAGTTTTATTTTTAAAAATCCATTTTGTGCCAATCACATTTACATCCTTAGGCCGGTGAACTAAATACCACACATCATTTTTAACAAACTGATTAAGTTCCTCTTGCATAACATTTATCCAAAATTCATCCTTTAAAGCTTCAGAGATATTCTTTGGTTCAATGTTAGAAATAAAACAACAAGTTCTTACCACAGTACAGATAGGAGACAAATATGTTAATCTTACCATATCACGATAGTTTACCTTTTCTTTCCTCCTAGTCTGTATTCCTTCAGTAACTTCACCTATTACTTGAGTCGTATGATGATTTTTCTGAATTTTGCTTGGTATGTCCCTGCTTCTGTCAGTTCCGTGGTCATCCGTTCCTGATTGATTCAACATCTTGTTCAAGAACGAGATTGATCGTCGAGTCGCTTGCCAAAGTGTCTCATCCTGTGTTGTTTCGAGGTTCCCGCATCATCTGTCGGAACACTTGGAGCAAAGATCTCGTAGCGACATCCTGTTCAGTGCACTTCACTGTTTTGTTTAACTCAATGAGATCGAGATATCATCTTCTTCATTTTTCCCGCAAGGTCGATAATCATCGAAGACAACATTAACAGTTTCCATAATAGTCCTTGTTCGGAGATTAAATACCCTGTACGCATGACTATTAACAGAGTATCCGAGAAACAGACTTTTATCACTTTTGGAGTCGAATTTGGCAAGTTGATCTCTATCATTTAGCACATAGCACACATCCAAAAACATGAAAGTACTTAAGATTGGGTTTTTGCCTAACAAAATCTCATATGGAGTCATAGTACTCCCCAATCTCAAGTATACTCGATTAGCAATGTGACAAGCAGTATTCAGGGCCTCAGCCCAAAAACGCTTAGTCAAATTCTTTGAACTTAGCATGATTCTAGCCATTTCTTGTAATGTTCGATTCTTTCTTTCCGCTACCCCATTTTGTTGTGGGGTTTTGGGTGCAGAGAATTCATGTGAAATGCCCTTTCTATTACAGAAGCCTGAAAACAATGAGTTCTCAAATTCCTTACCATGATCAGTTCTAATTCTAACAACAGTGGTACTGTATAAATTACATATCCTTTTATGCAAATTTCGAAAAGACTCAAACACATCAAATTTTTCACGTAAAAAATTTATCCATGTGTAACGGGAAAAATCATCAACGCATACAAAGGAATATTTCTTACCACCAGCACTTTCGACCTCAATAGGACCCATGAGATCCATGTGAAGTAATTCAAGACAACATGTTGTGTGAAAGTATTGTGACATTTGGTGTGACACCCTAGTTTGTTTTCCCTTTTGACACGAACCACATACAGAGGTATTTTTAGTATTTAATTTAGGAATTTCTCTCACAACCTCATACTTAACCAATTTATCAATCATACGAAAGTTAGCATGACCTAACTTTTGATGCCACAACTCAGTTTCACTTAAATTCACACTATGATATGCATGTACACCACCAAATTGATAGCAATTATCTACAGACCTTAATCCTGTCAAGACAAAAGAGTTAGTGTTGTCATAAACTTTGCAGTGATCTTTATCAAACTTCACATGCATATTATCATCACACATATGGCTTATGCTGAGAAGGTTTGCTGTAAGCCCTTCGACGTGTAAAACGTTTTGAAGCTTGGGCAACCCCTTCACATTCAAAGTACCCTTACCAATTATCAATCCACGAGCACCTCCACCATATTTTACCACACCTCCTTCAAGTTGTTCATAGTCAGTCAAATATTCACGAGTACCTGTCATGTGTCGTGAACACCCACTATCGAAATACCAAGATCCTGCAGTGTTAGATCTTAAAAAGGTATAAACAACATTACACGTTAATTCAGTTTTGCGAACCCAGACAACCTTTTGAAAACGTGGAGTGTTGTGATAAGTGTTCCTGGAGGTGTTAACAGAATCGTGAGACATTGTTGGTGACACTGAACCAGAATACCATTTTAAATCAGATTTTAACTTGTAGCAGTAAGGTCTGATATGTCCAGGTTTGTAGCAGTAGTGACAAACGTAATGTCTCCGTTTACGACCCTTTTTATTCAAAGATTTAGGCTTTTCAACCGGCGAAGTAGAAGGTTCGAAATTTTCATTTTCTTTCACAAAAACGGGGTTTTATACCCCGGACTGTTTGTTATCACTTCCAAGGGAGAGAATTTCATCTAGCTTGGCCTTACCAGTATTCAACCTTTTTAATGTCTCAAGAGATTTGTCAAGTTCAGATTTTACCTTTTCTAGTTCTTCATCTTTTCTAGTCAATAGTACCTCCAAGCGATTGGAAGTTTTCTTCAATTCTTCATTCTCCTTAGTTAACTTTTTGTTCTCCTTTGACAGATTTCCGACTTGTTGAATACGTTTGCTCCATTCATGATACAGCTCCTGGTAGGCTTCAACAATATTTTGTTCTTCATCATCGGAGTCTTCAGCTTCCTGATTATCTGTTTCAACTACAGAGGTAGATGTTGAGCAAAAATTATCAGAAGTGTTGGATAAAGTGTACCTGGTTGGTGTTGGAACATTCCGTGCGACACCACGTGAGACACTTAGAGGATTGATCTGCAATTGTCTTTTCAATAACCGCCATAAACACAGGATTTTCCTCTTGACCTGTGTTTTCTTCCTCGGACTCATCATCACTTAAGGTAACAGACAAGTTCATACCTCTTTGTCCCAAGGTGTTAGCACATTCATTAGCATAATGACCAAAACCAGAACAAGCTCTACATTTTACCTTCTCAATATCAAATTGTTTTCCGGTTCTATCTTGATTTTTATCAGGTAAATTTCTTTGAGGATATTTAGGAGTATCAATTTTAAAAGGTCTTTTGACTTTCGTAGGAAATTGACTTTTGCTTTTGTTTTTCATGATTCTACTAAATGTTTTAGCAAATAAAGCCATTGATTCTTCTCCTAAATCAGATTCCTCAAATTCTTTAGTTAGCTAAACTAATTCACTAGGTTCCTCGGGCAATACCTGTAAAGCAACGCTTTTACCTGGTGATCTCCTGCTGACGAAGTTGAGTTCCCAAGTTTTGAGAATCCCAGCCAACTCATCTAACCGTAATGTTGTGATACTTGGCAGCTCTTCTATAACAGCAATTTTGACGTCGAATCTTTCAGGTAAGGATCGCATCATCTTGCCAACTAGTCTTGAGTTTGAAATTGGTTCACCAAGAGATTGAGATTCATTAGCAATGTCGCATAGCCTTCCATGATATGAAGTGATGTCTTCATCCTCCTCCATCTTTAAGTTCTCAAACCTGACGTTCAAATGTCGCAGTTTGGAGAGCTGGACACTTGCAGATCCTTCGCAATGTCTTTGTAAGGTCTCCCATGCATCTTTAGCTGCAGTATAGTTACAAATAATTTTGAAGTTATTGAAATCTACTGCACCAAAGATTGCGTTGAGAGCTTTTGAGTTGTAATTCGCCAGTTGGATATTATCATTGGACCAGTTGATCTCATCCTGAGTTACGAAGTCCCCATCTTTCTCATCAATTGATTTGATAAAGGCACACATCTTTATCTTCCAGATTGAGTAGTTTGATCCGTCTAGCATTGGAGTATGGAACATAGCATCCATCTGATTATCCATTACATAGTTCGAACGTAGGATCAACACTTAGTGTAATCAAGTGTTGGCTCTAGATGCCAATTGAAAGTTTTTGAGGTCCCAAAATGTTCGTTTCAGTAAATGTCAGAGAATGTGTTAAACCAGATGTTGTAACACTTTATGAAACATGCAGCGGAAAAAGAACACACGAAGTAAAATTTATCTACAAGTTAAGAATAACTTGTAGAAGTGTCAATTATGACGAAATTACTAGTTGAAAATATCTTTAGTACAACTCGAATATGAATGATTCAACTAGTCTAGGAAAAACGAACTCCTACTGAGTAGATCTATTCTATGTAAATTGCTTCGCCCAAAATATCTTCAAACTATTCTATGAAACCTAACAAAACAATGAATGGACGAAAATAAATCAACAAGACTCGAAACTGGACTAAGTGTTATTCTCCATGATGCAGACACTTCGAAGAACACTCAGACTGTGTGTTTTGACAGCACTTAGAATCTTGTTGCTTTTCTCTCTCGATTGTATCTCTCGTGTATTGCTCTGTGAATTTCGTGGTTCAAGGTGTAGGAAGAATGATGGTCGGTCCTCTCTTTATATAGGGCTTGAGTCCTTGATCTTCTTGATGTCCAAGATTCCTTGATGTTCTTGAATTCTTGATCTTCTTGATGTCCAAGACTCCTATTCATAAAAGGAAACAAGGAAAACACAAATATGGAACCAATAGGATTCTTTATAAGTTAGGAAATAAAATAACCGACTCCTAATACTTCTAGAGAATCAAATCCTATTAAAGGTAGGAATCCAAAATAAATCTTTCTCATATTCATTAAAACTCTAAGTTTGGAATAGTCTAGAAAGACAAAATCAAAAAATCTTTTTATTTTGAAAAATCGATTAAAATTAGGAATTAAAATTCCTAACACATTTGAATATGATATTTTTCTTTTAATCTTTAGTTCAAAACCAAGTAATCTCTATTACATCTGTCCGGTAGTAACTTGAATATTTTAACTTTTTCCATAAAATTGAGTTCATATAATATTATTTTTTGAGAGCTTTCAAATCATATAACCCGAGCGATCAAAGAGTTTTATAGCTAGGGCTCCAAATGAACCAAACCGCTCGCAAACTATTCGGGTCTTGATTTGGAAAAATACTCGTTCGAGATTGTCCGCCAGGCTTGATGAGCTGAACTCGAGCCTAAAATTCGAGCTCGAACTTATAAAAGAGCCGAACTCGAGCTTACATATATTCGGCTCAGAAGTTTGCGAACATGTTCGTGTGCAGGCTTGCGAGCCTAGTCTCGAGTTCGGTTCGTTAATTGAGCTAAGCTCGTTGAAGCTTAAACGATCCTTTTTATGAGCCGAACTCGAGCTAAGCTCGTTCAATATATTAAACGAGCTTTTTGCGAGATGAGCCTGATCTTGTTCAGCTCGTTTGCAGCCCTATTTGCAGCCGTGCTATCTGCTATGGGCAATTAATTGCTCATTTTCTGAAGTATATTATTCATCTATTTTCTTTCACTATATGTTATTATTTTTTTTCAAGTATCACTATATGTTATATTTCTATTATGTCGGATGGAAGAAAAGATAGATGATTTTTTTAATACAATGAGGATAGTAGGGAAGGGGATATACACTCATAAGAGATTGAACTCATGTCTATCATCCAGATAACACAAGTCTTTACTATTGGAACACAAAAGTTCACCCAGAAAAGATAGATGAAATTAATTAGAAATGAAAATATAAACGATTGACTAATTAAAAGAGGTTTGATGCTAAAAAAAAAAAAGCAAATTAATGATAACATAACAAAAAAAATTAAAATTCTGTTATAAGGTCGAATAAAAAATATTTTTGTTGCTAAAATATTTTCCACTAATACATATTTTCCTTGTTCTAATTATTATGAGTTTTGGCATAACTAATATATTAGAGGATGCATTAATTATTTATTTAGAATAATTTACAATAAGGTTTCAAAAAAAAAAGAAGAATAATTTACAATAACTTATAACGAGATGGGCTCTAGTAGTCCAGTCCTTAGCAAGCCCAGCCCAACTCACAAACTAATAACAAAAACCAGGACTCGTCATCTTGCTTCACAAATTTTCAACTTTCTGATCATTTCATTTTACTTCCATTTCGACTCTCACTCAGGCAAGTCCCGCTCTCTCTCTGTTTTTCTTATTCTATTTTAGTTTCTCTAATTTATTACATCAAATTCAAACCATGAACGAGAATATCTATGATTCGTGATCAAGACCCATTATCGCTCTTTTTTTTTCTCGAAAAAAATGTAAGGTATTTATGTTGCCTGTGTTAATTTTTTCTTCCCACACATTTTCTTGTCTTCCTCACGCAAAATATCTATGTCCACTGCTTCATCTTGATCCTATAGAATCAAAAAAGAACATAAAAACGGAAAATTTACAACAGAACTTGTTCAAATATATGAAAAGTGCAGTGGATCGTGGAGTATGCATACTGTTCGATAAAATGCTTAGCTGAAACTCATGACGTTGTTTTCATAAATTGGTTGGTTTAGCATATTTAAGTACTTGTGTTATTTCTTTTGGGATCGTATATCAGTTGTGGTAGGGGTGCAAGTATTGATTGAAGACTAAATTTAAGGGAAAGGGTTCATGGAGAGCAACGAGGATGAAGTGACGACGGAGCGAGTTGTGGAAGCGCGAGCCAGAAATATAAGTCACAATGTGAGGTGCACTGAATGTGGTAGTCAGTCCATTGAAGACTCACAAGCTGACATTGCAATTCTCCTCCGTAAGGTGCCTATTTCTTCGACGTCCTTTTGGTTGTTGTTCCTTTGGAAATAATGTGAGATGGGAAAGTGGCTATTTTTATTCTGCAGTGGGCTTCCTTGTCGTTAGGAATTATAGTAATATTAGCACAATTTGGTGGGGATGATAAATTTGGATCACATTTGTTTGCCTACATTAAATTGTACCTCTTCTGATGTGAACGAGTGACTCAGGGCAGTACACTCACTGCATTTGTAAATGGATCACTTCTTGTAGAAAGACGATATGGGCTGATTAGTAAGGAGGTTGGTGCGACCGTGCGATAGGCATAGTAAACAAGGAAAATTAAGCTTGGAGATATCTTGTTGACGTGTTTTGTATCTAGTGATTTTTGTGTTATTGATGATCAGATAGTGTTCCTTATGTTCACTAGTTCTGATTCAGTTTCATCATTTCTTTAGTGGGATTATGCATTGCTAGCAAGAAATGTTGATAACATAGTGTGTTATATATATGAACTGTACATATCAGAATCATTTAATCTAATACACTAATAAGCCATAAAGAAATATTCTAATAGAAACCATAGAATGAATATTTGATCTTGTTTTTTCTTCCACATCCACTGGCTTTTATTTATAAGTGTTTCTGTGGATATCAACTTATTTCTTGCATTTCTACTAAAGTTAATTCGAGATGAAATTCGGTCTGGGAAAAGTGACAAAGAGATCTTCAAAAAGCTGGAGGATGATTTTGGTGAGACGGTGCTGTATACACCAAAATTTGATATGCAAACTGCAGCTCTGTGGCTGTCCCCGGTCAGTTAGATGGCTAGCCTAACTTATTCCAGTTTTAATAGGGATAATTACAAAAACTACCCTGAGGTTAGGGGTAATTACCAAAAAAATTCAGAGAAGTTTCAAAGTTACAAAAACTACCCATGGGGTTTGATTCTGTCTTAATTTTAAGGGTTTTACTGTAATATATTTCTATAAATGAAAGGGAACTTTCAAAAAAAATCTTATGAAGGGGAAAAATGTAAAATAGAATCAAACCCCAAGTTTCTTTTTTCTTTTTTGTTTTGTAATCTTTAAACTTCTCTAGTTGTTTTTTTGTTTTTTTTTGTAATTACCCCAAACCTCAAGGGTAGTTTTTGTGATAATCCATGTTTAATAGTTAGTTCCTGGTAATTGGCACTAATATCAGATTTTGGAAAATGTGAAAAACAGCTATTGTTTGCTGGTGCTGCTGGAGGAGTATGGGCTTACAAGAGGTACAAGCAAAAGACTAATGTGCACATTATGGCCTTAAACCTTGTTAGAGGGGTCCCGTTAACGCCAAAGGAGAAGGAGACCATGCTCGATCTTCTCACCCCTCCCCCTTCTCAAACAAGTTCGTCGTGGTGGAGAAAGTGGCTTTCGCAATGAGTTGAGTGTCTTTTGCTCATACTTCCACATGTTTGTAAGCGTGAATTTTTGGATCCAACTGCTAAATGGAAGTGTGTTAGGGGGAGAGAGCAGTCCCTTAAAGATTTCGTCTTGGTCGATTTTTACCAAGTACTAAATCGAGTTTTCTATCGTGTGATATTATGTAGGGTTAATAAAAAAATACCATTGAGTTTCAGTCTAATTACAAAAAAACACAGCTCTCCTTCAAAATTACATATACTCATTAACATTCGTTTCTATTTTACACATTGCAGCTATTCGATGGGGGTATTTGTTATGCAAATACAGACCTCAATGGCTTGTTTGTAATATCTTGATGGGGTATTCATAACTTTGATATATATTCTTTTTGTAATTGGGCTAAACCTCAAGGGTGAATTTTGTAATTTACCCATATTATGCTGCTTAGAGCAGCAAGTCTTAATATAAATTCATTATACACATAATGCTTGTTTCCCAGATTTGCTCTGAAAAAAGATATCAGCATTTGCACTGGACTAGGATCAAATAAACCATAAGATCTGATTAAAGTGGTCTACAGGATAAAATTTTATATGCCCATTGGATTTATCATTCTTGATCATTGAAGGGAAGGAGGTTAACATGCTTATTGAGCTCATTACGCAGGAACTCTCAAACTAAATCTATAAGGTAACAAAAGAAATTTGTATGACATTTCGCATTAAAGAGAGATAACTACAAAATTACCCTTGAGGTTTAGCCTAGTTACAAAAAAAATTCATTTATCTTTCAAACAAATGCTCTCTTGACATTGTTTCTATCTTACAAGTTACATCATCCGAGTGGTTATTTTGTTAGTTATATACAAACCTAAAGAGGTGTTATAACTGGAGTTTTTTGTAATTAGGTTAAATATTAGGGGTAGTTTTTGTAATTATCCCTTAAAGACATTTCTAATTTTGTGGAAATTTTAAAGGGAATAGTGGTCAAGGTGAAGTAACTCTTGGCTTTTCTTTGGAGAGGTCAAGGATTCGAGCCTCCCGGGGCACGATGGTGGAACAATTAATATTGAGGGTTTTAAGGTTCAAGCGTCAGTGTGGAAGGCTGTAACTCAGTAAGAACCTGCGGATGGATACATAAGAGTCCAACATGTAGTTGAGGATATTAGAGACCTAAGAGCCATTGTGCATTTCTCACGGTTTACATAGGGACACTTCCTGAGAGGTTGGGGTTGTTTACCCGTTGACTAGTCATGGGGAACATGGAACCTCGGTACCAAATAAAGAAAAAAGAAATTAAAGGGAAATATTGTAACAACAACCTGTTAGAACATGCCCAAGGGACAAGGGTTGAGTTCTCAAAACTGGTTTTGCATCAATCCACGCTGTCAAAAAAATAAAAAATATTAAAAATCAAATTGTCATCAGTTATGACGTGGTTGCTTCTGTGAAATTTACCTAAGGATAGTTGATCCTAAGACGTGGATACTTCCAAGCTGTATTGTAAAAGTCAATGCTGGTAAAATCCAGTTTCCATGGAAAAAAACTTATGTTAATCAAGTAAGAAATAGTCATTCAATTATCAAAAGACCCAAGTCTATACTAGCCTGGCAATACTTGTAAATAAATGTAAGTTGCAATAATAACAAACTTCAAAAATCAAAATCCATAGACTTTTATGTTACATACCATGATTTTAAACTTAGAAATAATGTCATGGGATCCTTTCCTCTTGTCCACTGGACATTAGAAAATGAAAATATGTTATTGACTTTGGAAAATTTCTAACAAGTTGATAATATTTTTTTATAATAATAATAATTTAATCTTCTTGATTCAAAAATATTGTCTAAAATAAACCAAATTAGGTACTATAAGTAAATGAAGTAGAATGTTAAATTTCTTGATAATCTTGAGCTTAAAATTTGGAAATATTTGATAACAATGGGTAGAGTCCAGGGCACTCCAGAAGTAGGAACTCCAAATGCAGGGCAACAGGTGAACTCTTATCCTCAAAATTTTCAGACAGGAGGACAAACTCCATACATAGGAAATCCTTGGAACAGTGGATTGTTCGACTGCCATATAGATCCAACAAATGGTAATTTTTAAAATGAAATAATTTTATCATTTCTTTTTTTGTTTTGTTACATTTTTTATGGTCAGTAGGAAAATTTGTGACAATTGATAATTGATAAATATACCAATGTGTTTCCAAATTTGGTAATTGAGTCTGCCATTATTATTCAGCTACTGCAACAAATTTGGGGTGTAACTGCAATTGGATTAAAGATTGGATGTGACTTTAGAATGGGTGACAATTACTGGAACGACACGAACCTAACATGTTATAAGTGGGTAGGACTTTAGGGTTGACGGGTCAGAATCAGGCCTTACCTTAATAACACGACTAATAACATGTCGGATTGGAATCAACATGAATTGACTCGATTAAATCGTTTGACCTGTTCTCGTTCCGTTATTGAGTCGCCTTTTGTGATATTTTTTATTAATTAAAGAATTTTTCTTATGATGATTGAATTTTAGAAAATCGTCGAATATATGTAAATATATTTTTTAAGTTGAAAAAATAACTTATATAACTCATATATATAAATAGATGGTTTATTCAGGTTTTTAAATATACATGTCATTGCCACTGGCGGAGACAGGGCTGGGCCAGTCTGGGCCCTGGCCCAGCCCATTTTTTTTAAAAAAAAAATTTAGTGAGGATTTTTTTTTAAAAAAAAAATTTAGTTATAATTTGTATTAATTTTTCTTGGATTTTTTTATCCGGCCCACCCCATTTTCGTATATCGGCCCACCCTGGTAAAGCATCCTGGCTCCGCCCTTGGTCATTGCGGATTGGTTTGAGTCAAATGGTATGAACCAGTGTGGCTAGGTTTGCCCTGACAATGGACATCGATAGACACTAAACATTATAACTTATGAATGAATTTTTTTTGGGAAAGTCATGAATGTTGTATTCTGCCATTTCAACATGCATATGAATGTATATTATAAAGATCCGAAATGATAATTTAATATTCATTAATTGTTTTGCAGCTGTAATGACATCTATTTTTCCCTGCGTCACGTTTGGACAAATAGCAGAAGTCCTGGACGCTACAGAACCAGCTCAAGGATCCCAACTTAGTAAAGCCCTCTAATTCACATGATATATAATAACAACTATTTTCACTTATCTTTTAAAAAAATAAATAAATTATGGAGTGCTTGCTTATGAGTGGATTTTCATCTCTTCCACTTTCTGGACAAATTTTTGCATGAAAGTGTGCTTGTTTGCGAAAAATTTCAAAAAATATATTATTCACTTTTCTCACTTTTCAAATCATCAATCACAATCTATTTATAATTTAAACAAAAAAATATCGCATTAACTATCATCATTATATAATTATATCATAAATACACTATTCACTTTCTCTTATTTTTTCAAATTATCAATCACATCTAATCACTATTATACTAAAAAAGAAAATCATCACATCAACTATCATTATCACATTTTTTTCTCATATCCAATCACACTCTCAAAATTCATTCTCATTGTTAAAATAAAAATTTTCACAATATTATCTCCAAAAGTAAAAATGAGCAGAACAAAAAGTCAAACAATCACTCTCTTACCGTTTTTGTTAATAAGGGAGTATTTTGCAAAAAAAAAAAACATTTAAAAAAAGTTATTTTTTGTAGCAGAAAGCGAAAAGTAGTTAAGAATAAAATTGTTAATGCTTGCAAATAGAAGTTGAACGTTGACTAAAGGGAGTGTTTGCGAAACAAAACTTATGTTTTTAGAAGAAGTGATTTATTGTAGCATAAATAGTTGAGAATTAAAAGTTGACAGTATTTGCAAATATAATTATAGTTGTAAAAATATTTTTTTCCCCAACCAAAAAATAAAAAAAACAGTTTTTAGTGATTGTAAACGCTCCCTAATTAATTAATACAGCCTTAGATTCTGATTAAAATATACAGAATCAGAAAACACTAAAAAACTATTTTGTTTTTCAAACTAAAAACAATAATCACTTTATTTCGAAGTGTTTGCAAACATTCCCTAAATCTGGTCTCTACCATCAATCATTCAAATGTAATTGTGATAATATTTCTTATAATTCTTTTGTAAATACAGCTTGTCCGTTCGGGAGTTTCATTTATCTACTAATGATGGGTGCTTGCTCCCAATGTATAATCGGATCAAAGTATAGAACAAGGTTGAGGAACAGATATGGTCTTGTTGAAGCTCCGTATCAAGATGGGATGTCTCACCTTTTTTGTCCGTGTTGTTCTCTCTGTCAGGAATACAGAGAGCTCAAAAGTCGACAACTTGATCCCGCTCTAGGTATAAACTCTGCTCCTTCCTCGTTTGTCATGTCATAAATCGTATGCACAACTGCAAAATTGTTTTGAATTAAATGATATGATCAAACAAGTACTTGGATAGATATTGCATTCTCCATAATTGTTTAGCAAGAATAGTAAGAAAGTGTTTGAAACATTTTAAAAGAATGATTTTCAGCTTTTTTTGGCTGGAAAAAAAGAATAGTTTGTAGTGTTATTAAATGAAAATCAGGATCCTGATTCTAAGAAAAATGATTGCTCATTGACCGTAGTGAAAGCAAAAATATTACTATGAATATCGCCATGATTTTCGAAGTCATATGCAATAGCAATATCAAACCAAAATATATGACGGCATATACCTACTTGAACATAGGGTTGTAAACGAACAGAGCTTTTGACAAATAGCTCGTGAACGAGCTCGGTTAGCGTTCGTTTATATTCGTTTATTAGGCTTAATGAACATAAACGAACAAGAAAATGAACTGTTCACGAACATGTTCATTTAGTGTTCGTTTAAAGGGCTTTTTTGTAATTTCTAAATATCTCTCGGAATTTTGTCTTAAATATAAAGGATTTTTTTAATTATCCCTAATAAATAGGTGTAATCCCGTTTCATTAAAGTATAGAACTAGAAATAATTACAAAATTGTCCCTCATGTTTAACTTAATTACAAAAATAAAACTCAGTTAATCCTTTACAGTTACAAATACCCCCATAAGGTATGGCATATATTTTAATTTTACAAATTACACAATATTCAGGAGGTATATGTATTTTAAAATAATTTTTTTTTTTTTGGTAATTAGACGACATTATCTGTAATTATCCCCGATTGAACTATAAATAGAGTTGAGTCTACGGGTAGAAGCTATGCATAGAAAACGAATGTTGTTAGTAAACTACCAAATGATCATCCATTTTTGTCTATCTTGTGAAAAATGGGAATGCAAAATAATTAAATAACATGTGAAAGCAAATACAAATCAAATCACTCATCACCGAACATCTACAGCCACTAGGGAAACAGGATCAAATCAACTAGACCGAAATATAAGAACGTATGAAAAACAAACAAATAAATAATCTTGGATTGTGTGCTAAATACCATGACTTAAAACTTTATATTCAATTATTTCATATAATGGGACCCTATTATTTGTCCATTTTGTAAAATTATCACAAAGAAACTTCGCAAGTTGACTTTATAAATTTTGAAAAGTCAGTTTCCTGTCTACAATTTGGCAATTTGATTTCTTGTTCAAATTCTATCCAAAATTAAGATGAGTTCTATATATAATAAACAAGTAGCAAGTAAAAATTCTGAATCATACCAATCAGAGCTTAAATATTTTGAATTTTTTTTGAAACAATATTATGGGTAGAATCGAGGCCACAGAGGTAGTAGAAAATAAGGGTACAGGTGAACCAGTGGCAGTGGCCTCATATAATCCTCAAAATTACCAAACAGGACAACCAACATTTGTGGGAAGCCCCTGGAGCACTGGATTATTTGACTGCCATCTAGACCAAACTAATGGTAATTATTTTATTGTAAATGCTTTTACCAAAGTACTAATTTACTCCATGCTTTTTTTTTTGAGTGCTTAGGTTTTTTAGCACTTGCCATAATGTCAAAATATTTTTAGCCATTTTTTTCACACACATATTTTGTAGCAATTTGACTACGTAAAAAACTCAATTTGCCCTTGAGTCAATTTAATTACACCAAGACATTGTAGCTCCAGGTACTATAGCTCTAACTCGACACTGTAGCTCAGTAACTCAATATCGAATTCGATGGCGAGTAACGAGCTTCTATGTCTAGACTTCTGCATTTTCTGTTCTTTCTTCATTGTAAAATTGAGCAGAAAAGTTTAATATCTATAAAAATTTATGTCTATTAAACGAAATATCAAAAGGAGCTCAATACCATTTTCGAGATACCCGTAAACGGACTGCCTAAATATTTGTTGGAAATTTTTAAATAAAAATTGAAAGAGAGAGTAAGAGGATATAGAGAGAGAAATAAGTGAAAGAGAAAGAACAATAGATCAAATATCAAACAAGAATGCTAGAAGAGTATGAATGTCTTTTGTTCTACCAAAATGGCTAAAAACATTTGTTTTTAAAAGATGACTAGTTTTCATTTTTTCATTATAGAAGTGGTCATTTTGACTTATTACTTTATTGAAAACAAATATGTTATGTTTGATTAAAAGTTGGGGGTATTTGAAAAAAGAAAAAAAAAACATATAGATTTTTAAAAATTATAAAAATCTAAGGTTACATTTTGTCTTTTTTCTAAAATTTAAGGAATAACGGGGGGTTTGAAATATTTTTTTAAGTAGGAAAATATAAGACACAATCAAATCTCAAGGGTTTTTTTTTATAATTTTTAAAAACTTTTGGGTTGTTTTGTAATTAGCCCAAATCTTGGAGGGAGAGGGGTGTTTCCCTACATATTATTGAGCCCTGTTGAACTTGAAGTACCAACTGAAACCTGGAACTGAAGTACTTGAAAATTTGGGTTAATTACAAAAACTACCCCCGAGTTTTTTATATTTGTGCTAAACATAAAGGGTAGTTTTTATAATTATCCCTAAAGTTTTAAGATATCATATTCTTGGATATGATGAAAAAAAGTGCAAGAAACAGTTAAACTGAAATTTTGGCTAATGTTTTTTGCAGCTGTGATGACTGCATTTTTACCCTGCGTGACATTCGGACAGTTAGCAGAGGTTCTGGATGCAGGAGAATTAAGTGAGCCCTCAATTTTAACTGTTACAATTTTATTCTATTTTTGAGAAGTTTAACGGATTATTTGGAAAAAAAGTCTAATGTTTTGATTAATACGTATGCAGCTTGTCCCTTGGGAAGTTTCATATACCTATTAATGATGCCTGCACTTTGCTCACAATGGATAATGGGCTCAAAGTACAGAACAAAGCTGAGAAACAGATATGGGCTTGTTGAGGCCCCATATCAAGATGTGGTTTCTCATATTTTCTGTTCTTGTTGTTCTCTTTGTCAGGAATTTAGAGAGCTCAAGAATAGAGGCCTTGATCCAGCTCTTGGTATATACACTAAATCCCCTCTTTTGTGTTCTTGTATATTGTCTATTGTAATTTTTGGTCCTGTAACTATAGTGGCGTGGTAAAATTGGTCCTTTTAAAATTCCATTTGGTAAAATCATACTGCATTTTTCAAAATTTTGGATTTAATTCTTAATTCGCGGGAATTTTGAAATTGTTTGGAAAATTTTACGTGAGTTGCACGTAAATGCATAATACATTGGGGATTTTCGAGTTGGCCGTCCAAAAATTAGGGGCTTGTATGGACGTATTTCCAAGTCCAATTTCCAGTTTCTAGTGTTAAAAAATGAATTTTCAAACTTTATTGATTTTCGTGTGAGAATTGGGAATATGTTTGGTTTGTTGTCTGAATTTCTGTTTGAAAATGAGAATATGTTTGGTTATAGGTTTTCAAATGTATTTTTGACATATGTTTGTGTGATTGTAGTGTATTTTTACCTAGATTTGCGTAATTGGAATGAAAAATTGTTTGGTTGTGTTTTTAAAAGAATATTTTCCGTAAAAAAATAAAAACTGGAATGACTTCATTTCTACTGAAAACTTTTGAAACAAACATAAACTCATTTTCCGGAATAGTTGGAAAGTGGAAAAATGGTGTTGGAAACACAACAATACAATGCCTAGAGTTTTCTTTGGTCGGGCAGGCCAGCACTTGCCCAACTCATTTGGCTCGAAAAGCCGACACAATCTGGTCGACCCAATACATTTTACATGTATTTTCAAAGAATGGGCGAGCTAGGATCCAAAAATTGGCGGACTGATGGAAAATCGGCTCAATCCATCCAGTCCAATTTCTCTCTTTGGCTGGATAAGCTAGCATTTGCACGACCAATTTGAAAATTCTAACTAAATCTTAGAGTTTTTTTTTTTTTTTTTGTTAAAGAAATAGGGTCACACCGCTATATTTGTTTACATGACTAAAATTGCAATTTATCCTATAAATTAAAACATGTCCATCTCTATACATACATAATACATTTAAACTTGATCGAAAACTACTTAATCATAGAAGTTTTCTTGATTGATTATCATTCAGGATGGAAAGGAATTGTTGCTCAACAACAGGCAATGCAGTATGGAAATATGCAGATAAACCAACCTCCCCAACCTCAAGCTATGTCCAAATAGAGACAATTGACACTGATGTTATTTTACTCTAATTAATAAGGTTGTCATGTTTTTTATTTTATTTTGTTATTATTTTTCTGCACTAAGTTCATGTTTCAATATTGTAACATGTTTGTAATGTATCTCAAAGAAATGCCATAAACAAAATATTTTGGCTCTAGAAACTTTTTATTACATTATTGTTGAATCTTGAAATGTTTATTGTATCATGCGTGGGTAATTGGATTGAAGCTTAGTTTGTGACTCCTCATACTCAGACAAATTAAAATATCATTTAATAGTATGGACAATTAGGTCATTTAATAAAGGAATAAGAGGATCAAATGATATTTTAATTGTATAAGACCATCTCCAACACTCTTCACTACTTTGGTGCAGAGTCTGCACTACTTTGGCGCAAAATCTGCATTTCATCTCCAGCAATCTGCACTATTTTCTGCATAAAAATAATATTCCATATAATTCTTTTTTTTATTTTTATTTTTATTACTTTATAATATAATTGATAAAAATATTACATAAGTAATTTTATTTATTATAAAATTTATTCTAAAATTTTCCTTCTTGCAAATCACTTTTACTCCAAAAACGTGCGTGCTGGATTTGCCACAATTGCAAATCGGCTTTGGGGAACTCCAAATGCACTTTCCACGTCCTTTGTACATGCTTATTGTATTTTCAATAATTTTACTTTTAGTTATTTTATGTAATTTTGTCTATTTTATGTCGTTTTTATTGTTGTTGTAATTTTATGTTTAAGTACTTTGTAATGTATTTTATATAACATTTATAATTCTGTGTGTAGTATTTTAAATCTTATAGTATTATCCAATTACACACCATTTTATTTAAAATTATCACATGTAATTGAATTCATTTTTATATTATTTTCGACTAATTTATAATTAATAAAAATACCTTTTAAAGAAAATTAAAATTAAGCAAAAAAAAAAAAGAAAAGATGACGCTTAAACAGTGCAGCGTCACAAATGGCGTTGCACTGTGCAAATCAACAAAATGGCGTAATGGAGATTAAAAATATAAGGGGGTAAAGTGATATAAATTGATAGTATATGTGGATAAAGTGACACAATTAAAAATATAAGGGGGTAAAATAATATTCCATGAAAGCATAGAGGGTAAATTGAGATTTGCCTTAAAATTAATGATGATATCATCATGTAAAAATGGCATTCAATGTATTGAAAATCTTATAGAATGGACCAGAAAATCTCGTGTGTCGTATAGAATGTTATAGGAAATGCAAAATATTAGTGAATTGATATGGACAAAGCGAAGCTAGACAATTTAATTTGAGAATAAAATTAATAAAAATTAAATATTTAAATACCAAAAATTAATATTTAAAAATAAAATATCTATGGATAGTGTAGTTTTTGAAAAGTTTGGGGCTAAAGCTATAGCCAGCCCCACAACACCCCATAAGGAGACGCCCCTAAATATGAAGATCCAAATAACCTTATTAATTTTATGTTTAAAATACGTATAATTACATTAAAAAGGCCTGAGGTTAGGGCTAATTAAGAAAAACAGAGAATTTTCAATAAGGTTTGATTATGCTTACATTGACCCTTTTCATAATGAAAAATCATTTCAAATCTATGGGGGCTTTTGTAACTTTGAAACATCTATGGATATTTTTATAATTAACCCAAACATTGGGGTGTTTTTGTAATTATCCCTTTAAAAGATGATGCCTTTGATCAGATCACAAAATCTGGAATCAGGTGCTCATATTGCAAATCACGTGCCTGAAATATAATAGGATACCATTTAGAAAGCTAAGCAACAATGCCAACAACAATCCAATAATCATTGGCTCAGTGGTCAAGGTGAATTAATTTTTGGCCTCTTTTTAAAAAGATCAAGGGTAAAGCTGTCAAATTTAGCTCGAACAGCCCGATAAAATGGCCGAATCAATGCGTTTTCTTTGGCCCTTTTTCATTAGGCCCTAAAATTGACCACCCAATTTTTCCTTTTTGTATTTTCAAAATTTTTCGAATAATAGTGGCCCGAACCGACCTGATTTTTTGATTTGACCCGGTGGGCCAGTTCTGACTCATTTGACATATCTAATTAAGGGTTTAAGTCTCCGGGACATATGTGAAAACATGGAATTTCGGAATTAAAAAATAAAAATAAAACATATGCCAACAACACATGACGCGGCGGCGCGATATATTGGTTGTTGGGTTCAATAAATAAGTCTGATGTTACGTGATTATTTAATATCTGTGCAGGTTCCCTTTCCCTTTGACTTTGTACTGTATGGCAGGTGGTCCATAAAGTCATAAAGAATACATTAATATGGCATCAACTCAAATTTTAAACTTTAAGCTTGAGCCTGTAAGTTATCATATTACAGACTGGCAGACTGCAATACAATAAGTCGTGAGGAGCATTGAGTTGTCCTAACAATTTTTACTTTATTTTATTTTTTATGAAAAATGGTACTTATAAACAATTTTCTTCTACTATAGGGCCTCATTATATATTGATTCAAAATTGTTTTTAATTTCTTGAAGGGAAAAGGAAAATAGAATGTCCTGATATTAAAGCTGAAAAATGAACCAACTTATGTTGGGAAAGAGTGCCAAAATAAATGACACCGGCACAGCGGAAATAGTAAAATCTTTTCCCACCTAGCTGGATTAAAAATGGGAACCAAACCAAGAATAATAGTGCAAGACGATAAAAATAGGACACAAGAATTTTTACGTGGAAACCCAAATTGGGAAAAACCACGAGACCGTAGTCCAGATAAATCCTCCACTAAACGTATAGTAGGCTTACAAAATTTCTCCCTAAAAATAGGGGATACACAAATTATCTCAAGTCACTCAACTTGGAATACCCGAGAAAAATAGGAATGCTTTTTTTGGGTGAGAATGAAAAATTACTACTAATTTTTCTCTTTTTTCTTCACTCAAAACACACACTTATAGATACACTCTCTACTCTCTATTTTCTCTCTTCTCTTGCAATTGCTAAAATGCTAATTGCTTGGTGTGATTTTGCATTCAAGGATGAAGCCTTTTATAGGCATTTTCCATGCCCAATTCCAACATGTGAACAAACTTTGTCAACAAAGTTTGGCAACCAACCATTGAAGACTTGGTGGTGTTGGTTGGTTGATGCCTACCAAAGGAATAGTATTTACCACATGGGGTGGAAAATTCAACAATTCTCCCCTCCACCTCATGTGGGGAATCAACCAATCCCGCTTTGGTTCGCAAACTTCAAACTTATCTCTTGGTAAAGACTTTGTCAAGATATCTCGCACCATTTTCATCTCAGTGTGAACTTTCTCCAGATTGCATCGCTTTTTCATCAAGCACATCTCGAATCCAATGGTATCTCACATCAATATGTTTTGACCTTTGAGTGGAATGAAGAATTCTTACTCAATCGTGAATTGCGCTGTCCATCAAGAGAGAGCGTGTATTTTTCCCGCTTCAAGTCTAATTCCCGTAGAAACTTCTTCAACCACAACATCTCCTTGCAAGCTTCCGTCAAAGAATGTATTCACTTGTGGATAATGCCACACATTTTTGAAGTTTCGATTGCCAAGAGATAGCTCCCCGCAAATCTCATCGTGTATCCTGATGTGGACTTCCCCGAATCAACATCACCGGCCATATCTGCATCTCAGAATCCGTTAAGACAGTTTGGTCATCACCAAATTTTAGACAATATTTAGATGTACTCTCAAATACCGAAATATCCATTTCACTCGCACACCGATGATCTTTCCCTGGATTAGAGAGAAAACGGCTAACAACACCAATCGCATGAGCAATATCGAATCTAGTACATACCATAGATACATCAAACCGCCAAATCGCAGAAGATATGGTACCTTTTGCATTTCTCGCTTTATCTTCCTCACTTGTGGGACATTGCGCCCGCTTAGCTTGCTGACCCGCAAAGTGAGTCTGATGGTTTTGACTTGCTCATATCAATCTCTCAAGAACTTTCTCAACGTATTTTCTTGAGATAACCAAAGCTTCCTTTGTCTCTTGAGATTTTCATCCCAAGGATTTGCTTAGCTTGGTCCTAAGTCTTTCATCGCAAAAAGACTTGCCAAGTTCTTTCTTCACTTCTCAATCTTGCCGGCATCATGACCTACAATCAAAAGATGTCATCCACATACAATAATAGTATGATAAAAAATCATTATCACCAATTTCTTAAAGAATACACAAAGATCGAATCGTCCTGTTGTTGTAGTCATGATCGGTCATGAAGGAGTCAAACTTCTTGTACCATTGTCTTGAGCTTGTTTTAAGCCGCATGCTCTTCTTCAATCTGCATACCAAGTTCTCCTTACCTTTGACTTTGAACCCTTCCTTTGCTCCATATAGATTTCTTCATTCAAATCTCCATGAAGAAATGCGATCTTCACATCAAGTTGTTCGATTTCCGATCCAAACCGGCAAATATCCCAAGAACAACTCTCGATTGAGGACATCTTCACCATCGTGAGAAAATTTCTTCAAATCAACACCCTTCTTCCGAAAACCCTTCACAACCAAATTTTTATACCTTGGTTGTAAGCTTTGCTCATCGATCTTCAACCCGTACACCCATTTATTTTTCGAGTACGTTTACCTTTCGGCTTCACCAGGTCATAGGTGTGATTTTCCCGCAAAGAGTTCATCTCTTCTTTCATGGCCTCCATCCACATATCCTTCCTCGATCATGTGATACGGCTTCTTCAAAACTTTGTGGTTCTCCCCGTCGGTGAGCATTACATACTCATGTGGGCTATATCCGTAGAAGGTTGTCTTTGTCCGGTGGACCTTCTAGCCGCATCTTCTTCGGTGGTGGAACCGGAGGGACATCACCGGTTGTATCATGGTGTTGATCTTGCACATCTCCCCCATGATTCGATTTCTAGGAGAAGAAATCGGATCTACGCCATCGAACATATTGGTTTGATTGATTTCTCAACTGCTTTTAAGATCTTCAATTGTCGATCCTCGAATACAACATCCCCGCTTCGATAACTTTCTTCGATGATCCCATAACCTCGTAGCCGAATTCTTCATGGCCATAGCCCAAAGATGCATGACTTGGTCTTGTCATCAAGCTTGATCGTTCATCTTTTGGAATGTGCACAAACGCCTGTAAAACACTCTCAAGTGTTTGTAGGAAACATCTTTTCCAAATCCAAACTCTATCCGGAATGTCGCCACCCGCAGGGAGTGATGGAGAAAGGTTGATTAGATCAACTCATCCTCATTGCTTCACCCCAAAAGGATTTGGGTAGATTGGAATGTGACAAAGATACATTTGACTCGTTCACAAATTGTCCCGTTATCCTTTCTCGCTACTCCATTATGTTGAGGAGTTTTTGGAACACTCTTCTCAAGCTTGATTCCATGATCCCCGCAATGTTGCTCAAATGGACCCTGGTATTCACCACCATTGTCAAAGACGAACTCGTCTACCTTCTTTCCTCTTTTTCAACACTTGCTTGAAAATTCTTAAAGATACCTTAACTTGATCTTTAGATTTCAAAGCAAAACACCGACTTTTCTAGAGAAATCATCAATAAATGTTACAAAATATATTGCACCACCAAGACTTCTATCTTTCATGTAAAGATAAATCAAGATGCACTGGATCTAGTGGATGAGATTTTCTTGAAGGTGAAAAACTCTTGAAAGCAACTCGTGTTGTTTTCCAATTAAACAATCAACACAAGTTTGTAGGGGCATACTAGTTACCTCGGGAGAAGTTTCTTTCTTCGAACTTCCAAGCCCTTCCGACTTAGATGTCCGAGTCTTTTATGCCATAACTCAATGGAGGAACTTTTATCAATCGTGCATTTACCTCTCCATTGGATAATCCGCTTGCATCGTCACAGAGAATTCTCGCTTGTCAAGCGACAATGAGAGAGCCTTTGGTGAGCTTCCATTTTCCTTCACCAAAGTGATTGTCATAGCCAAGATCGTCAAGCTTGCCAATGGAAATAATATTGAGCGAATGTCGAATAATATGTCCGACATCCTTGAGCATGAGTCTGCTTCGCCCGTATCGGTTCAATATGATGTTACCTATGCCAACGACCTCCGTCACACCATGGTTGGCCATTCGACTTTGCCAAAGCTACCACCGGTTGATGTAAACATATCACGATGAGGTGTGATATGATATGAAGCTCTAATCAATAATCCAATCCGTCTGTTGGCATGTCAACTAATACAAGCATCATCACAAATGATGACAACATCGCCATCAACCGCAAGTAGTGTCTTTGTCATCGATCTTGTTTTCATTATTTCCATTCTTTTGATCTCTTTTCTTCTTTCTCGCAATCTCTCTCATAATGATTTGGACCACCACAATAATGACATTTGAAGTCCTTCTTGGATTTGGACCTCCCTGGATTTGTCTCTTTTATTTTGAGAACCTCTAAACTTGCTCCTTCCCCGTTGTCATTTTTCAAACTAAGGCTTTTGACTAAAGAATATTCTAACTCCTTTCTTCCTCGACTCTTCATTAAGAAGACAATCTTTGACCATCCGCATAATTATTTTTGGGGTAAGTTCTTGATCGACACCACAAGCGTGTCCCAACCGCCAGGTAACGAAATTAATAAAGCAATCACTTCATCATCAAGGGATATTTTCATAGTGGTAGATTGATTTATCGGACCGATACGCATTTAGGTGCTCCGTCATGTTCGCACCTTCCGTATCCGAGCCGAACAATTTTTCGATAATAGAAGCTTTGTTCAAGGCATTTTTCCTCTCAAACATAGTTTCAATATTTTTCCACATCCTTTTCCTCATTAGCAAAATGATGGAAAATGCTATGCTCAAGGAAACGCCGATATATCCTACGCTTTTTACGTGTAGGATTTTCCACTCGTCATCACTTGTATCTTTTGGTTTGGCAAAGATTCACCTTTCAAGGGCAAATAAAGATCCTTACGGAGAGAAGATCCAACATACTCGGCTTCCAAATATTGTAGTTGGATCCGCTGAGTTTGAACATCCCACCAAAAGACGCCGATTCCTCCATTTTTTAATCCGCAACAACGCGTGGCTCGATACCACTTGTTGGGAAAGAGTGCCAAAATAAATGACACCGACAAATGAAATAGTAAAATCTTTTCCCACCTAGTTTGGATTAAAAATGGGAACCAAACCAAGAATAATAATAGTGCAAGACGATAAAAATAGGACACAAGAATTTTTACGTGGAAACCCAAATCGGGGAAAAACCACGAGACCGTAGTCCGGATAAATCCTCCACTAAACGTATAAGTAGTTTACAAAATTTCTCCCTAAAAATAGGGGATACACAAATTATCTCAAGTCACTCAACTTGGAATACCCGAGAAAATAGGAATGCTATTTTGGGTGAGAATGAAAAATTACTACTAATTTTTCTCTCTTTTTCTTCACTCAAAACACACACTTATAGATACACTCTCTACTCTCTATTTTCTCTCTTCTCTTGCAATTGCTAAAATGCTAATTGCTTGGTGTGATTTTGCATTCAAGGATGAAGCCCTTTTATAGGCATTTTCCATGCCCAATTCCAACATGTGAACAAACTTTGTCAACAAAGTTTGGCAACCAACCATTGAAGACTTGGTGGTGTTGGTTGGTTGATGCCTACCAAAGGAATAGTATTTACCACATGGGGTGGAAAATTCAACAACTTACTCGATTATCGATTCGAGATCGATCGTTAAAAGCTCATTTGAGCTCGGTTTGTTAACATAATGAACCAAGTTTGGAAACATTTTTTCATTTGATAAGATGTAAAGCTCGGCTCGAGCTCGACTCGATTAGTAAACACGTAATAAAATATGTGAAAAAATATCAAGCTACTCAATTTTGATTCGTGTTCGACTCGACTAAAGCTCGTTCGAGCTCAATTCGATTAGTAATCAAATCAAGCTCAAACACAATTTTTTAATCTCGATTAAAATTCAAACAAGTTTGGACAGTACTATGTTTGGCCCGACTCAATTCGTTTACACCCCTACATGAGGGAAGAGGGGATGAGATTCGAAGCTGGGTCTGGTCGCTCAGTCAGTCAATGACACGCCTTTAATTGATTCAAAGTTATAATTTTCACGGATACTTTGATTAATGAGTCATTTAACTCATCATTTCTCTGAAAAAGCAGAGTAACAAATTATTACCTCTATATATTTTAAAACAAAAATTGTACGAGGATTGTAGCTTGTTAGTTGAACATTTGTAAGTTAAACAATTTACAAAATCTTGTATCATAATGATTCAACACAGTTCGATACTTCTAATCATATTTAGATAAATATTTTGGTCTTTTTACAATATAATTTTCCAGTCACACAATTTTATTTTTAAGATAAGCTTATTATTCTTTACTTATAATAGATTATAAGATATATATACTACTAAATACTCTATAAACCAAAACATTACTTATATAAATAGATTAGAAAATATATTACATAATATATAGTTGCTTTTAACTTTTACAAATAGAGAACATATTTATAGTTGAAACATTAATTATTCAAATAAATAAAATTAATATATAATAATAACTTTCAATTTTTGTGAATTTAATGAGAAAATATTTTTAAACTAAAGGTATTATCGAAAAGTAGAATATACAATATCTAATTGCTCCTTAGTTTTTTATTTGCAATTAATTTAGTAAACCAGAAAAATATAATATGTGTTGGAATTTGGTTTTATAATAATTGATTTTATCCCATATTTGATAAAATATTTATGTGGGTTTCATTAATGCAAAATTAATTAGATAATCTTAATCTAAGTTTTGTGTAGATAAGATTAGCATTTGATTTTTCTCAAAAATTAATTTTGGGCGAATGAGAAATAAATGCACAAAATAAACCACTTAAAATAAGTTTAGGAATTGGAAAAATGTGGGAATAGACATCATCCCACATGGGTTTGTGGCTAAAAGTAACTCACCTTTTTTAGCTCAAGTTGAGATATTAGGTTTGGACCCTTGGGGCACCAGAAGTTTTTAGAACGCGGAGAACCTATGTGGTTGTGGGTTTGCTCACACGCACACATGCGCTGTCGACCCGGTTCGAGCTCAGGTCGTGGCTCGAGCTTCCTAAAATATATCTTTTTGGACAAAAAAAATTTTAAATTAATTTTATCTTTTGGTCCATAAATTCCAGAAAACTCCAACATTCGAAAAGCTGTCGTGCGTTAATAACATATGTTGGTCTGCCAGCAACTATTTTTCAAAAGCTACAGACGCAACTTTCCAACATGAAATTCGATTTTTGGTCTAACATATGTATCTGTTCGGGCCAAAATCGCACCTCCGGGACTAACACCGGCTGGTTTAACTTGAGGTGTTTATTTAAGCAACCAAATTCCAGAGGGTGTGTGTCTGTTCAACACAACCCCTCAGTGTCTATAAAATGAGAGCCCTGTGGAACGAAAATTCATACCATTCAACAAGCATTTTCTGCATCTGTCTATTTTCTTCTCTGTCTCTAAATATCATAAACACTTAGTAATTTGTCGTGGTTTATTATTTGTAAGTCTTGCTATAATAAACCAGAAAACCGTTATATTTTAAAGGCGATTGTCGAACTGTTAATCACTAGTGTACGGGGCAATTTCGTCTTGCAGAGATAATACTCAACACTAGAATTGACTTTACTAGTGACAGATGCACGTCACCCACTATGGGGCCCCCATAGTTCTTTTTTTGTCTTTTTAATATTTAGTATTTTCTTTTCAAATTATATATTAGTTATGTTTAAAAAATAAAAGTGTGCCATACTAATTGTTTTTAATGTAGTATTTTTATTAATTATTTATTTTTAAAGCAATTAATTAAGAAAATAATGTGTGCCCTACTAATTTTTTTAATAAGTTGAGAGAATTGGTTGGAGTGGAGAGGAGGGGAAAACTCAAACACTGGACTCTAATTAATATCATTGCAAAGAGTGAAATATATCACTTGAGCTATAAGCTCATAATAAGCGTGCTCTAATAATTTATTTTTATGTGGTTTATAAATGATATTGTTTTGTATTCACATTGTGAAAAATTCCTGGATCCGTTCCTGAACTTTATATTTATTTCCCGGCCCATTTTTTGAGCAGACGACCACCTCTGAAGTAACAATATGTAGTTCTTCTTCTTCTTTTTTAACAAATATCAAGACAAATTAAACATATAAAGTAATTTTGAATTAATGATATAATACTGTGATTTAAAGAAAAATTATAAAGTAATTTCATTTATCTGCTATTTATAGTCATTTCAGATAAAATCTTCATTTAAAAGATATTATTTCGCACTTCTATAAAATGGGAATTTAGCAGATTTTTAACTATATAAATATAAAACAGTTTTTTATTATCTTTGTAATTTACTTTTTACCCAATCTTTGTCGTCATCTCCACTGTAACTAATTACCAGTCCCACAAAACGAATCGGAAAACCTATTTCTTGAAAGTCCTTTCCATCTCCGCTCTTTCATTTTCACACCCCTTTTTTATCACCTTTTGTCTCTTCCCACCAAACCAAACAGCCCCTCCATAACTCCACCCTCCCATTTTCAACCTACCCTTCACAGTTTCGAACGAACCCGTAATCAAGAACGCCACGCAACACCCAAAAAAAAAATTGCAGTGGGACAGCGCACTTTTATATTAAATTATTCGTAAATATTTATGATTGTAGCAAAATTCAGGCCACCTAATTACATGAGCGTATTTACCACCACCAACCACATGGTCAGACTTAGAGTCTCGCCATTTTATAATTCTTGCCCTTGCTTTCAGGATCCCTGTTCTTCGTATTCGGGCTTGAGGTTCTTGAATTATTTGTCTTTGTTTTCGATTAAAGTTCCAATATTTTGCTCCTCCCAGTCTCGCTTTTTTTCTTCCGGTAAACTTTCCTATTTCATTTATTTTCTCTGTATTTGATGGTCTTTTTGAGGATTATGTTTTTCATTCAGTGGTTTGTGAGATGGCCATTATTGGGTTCTTGATTATTTCGTGTAATTTGATGATATGGCGAAATTGGTAATGGGATTTCAGATGGGTGGTAATTGAAGCTCAATGGAATTTAATTTAAGATATATTATGGCTTTTGAGTAATGTGATGAAATTACAAATGGAATTTTTATTTTGCAATTACAAAATTAAATTGAGTAGCTTTGATTCTATGGTTCTGGATTAATTAATTAATTAATTGCATGCTTTTTTTTATGGAGCTTTGTAATCTTTAATTACCTAAAGCTTCTTGATTGTCTGTGTTTGTGCTAGTTCCTAGTTTTTAAGAACTTCAAGATGAGTTCAACAAAGTAAAGTTGGCTATGATCTTGTGTATAAGTCATACAAACAAATGCATGGAATTTGGAGCAATCAAAGTCCAACAGGACTTATATATGGTCTAAGGGAGTTGATCTTGTGCTTGATTCTAGACTAAAACAATCTCATAGGCGTTTATGTCGGCCCCGCCAAACTTTCATGAACTCTTTACTTAATTCTATAAATCAATGAATTCTAGATATGTTGAAACATCTGGAGAAAATTATAATCCATACGTTGTATTAATCTGATCCATTTCAGTCCAAAATGGAACTAAACTTGATAGTGAAGTTGAGGTTGAGCTTAATTCATATAGCTTGGTAATTGAACTTGAGCACCGTTTTATGAAACTCGGTTAAGTTTGTCAATGACCAGTGTTGAAGCCATAAACCCTTGTGATTAGTTTGACGTAAACATGGGACGAGCTTGGTTCTACTGGCATGTTCTTTCTTCAGCCTGTATAGTGAGATTCTTTATTTCCATTGTGCATAGTTGATAAATATTGTTTATGAATTTCATGTTTTTGCTTACTTAGGTGGTTTATGAGTTCTGTGAGTTTTAAGTCCTTGATAGTTCCTGGTGTTTGACTCTCTTTTCTGTTTTCGATTTACAGATACACAAAATAGCATACTTATGGAACTGGTCAAGGCAGTTGCCAATAAAGGATCTCTATCTCCAGATAGTATTGCAATAAGAGCTGATCAGAAAAGTCATAGTTATCATCAACTGATCTTATCTGCTAAGAAGATATCTAACTTATTATCCAATGCTGATTTAAAAACTGTAAGTTGCAACATTTTCTCTGTCTTACATACTGTTGACATGATGTAACTTTTTTTTGAGTAATTAAAAAAGTAAAATGATTAGACAATTCAGTAATATGTATATTTCATTTTATGTCAAAAGAACTCGTTTCGTATTTGATGAAGGAATGGTGGAAATCTCTACATTTTCCTCTTTTTCTTTATTTTTTTCTTGCCGTTGAATCTTGAATTCTTAGTTCGTCATGCTTTTTTACATATTTTTCCTTGTCCGTGTGAATAAACCTCAGGGTGCAGCTTTTGATCATGTTTTGGCAAAAGTACAGGTTTAGGATACCCTCCGAAGTGTGACCTGTACAATTTAATGAGCATTTGATGATATTTATGATTTTTTCATGATTGAGAAGTATTGTTGAGCTTGTAAGCTTCACTTGTTTTAACAAAAAGCTTATGATACCGTGAACGAATGGTCATTTTGCAGGTCGATGGCATTGGAGAAAGTAAACATCTTGGTGGAGCTAGGGTAGGAATCGTTGCTAAACCTTCTCCCGAGTTTGTTGCTGGAGTACTTGGAACATGGTTCAGTGGAGGTGTTGTGGTCCCACTTGCGCTTAGCTATCCAGAAGCAGAGCTACTGCACGTGATGAATGATTCGGTTCATCTATTACCTACTGTCTTCTAACTTGTTGTTAGCTCAGCCTTGTTTTTAGACAGCCTCTTTTCCTTTAAAATGGTTAGACATTTTGTATGCTGGCCGACCAAAGTAATATATAAACTCTTTAGCATTTTAGAAAGGGATAATTACACAAAAAATGAGGTTTAGGCTAATTACAAAAAAAACAGAGATTTTTAGAAACTACCAAAAAATACTCTAGGTTTGACCCGTCTTACATTTTCCCACTTCATATGCAAAAAAACATTTCAAAAACTCCCCTTTATGTTTATCAAAATATTTACAGTTACTGAGTTACCCCTTAAATTTAAGAGAAGCAAACCTCAAGGTTTTTTTTTTTTTTTTTTAAGTTTCGAAAACCTCTTTTTTTTTTTTTGTAATTCGCCCAAACCTTGGGGGCCTTTTTGTAATTATCCTTTTTAGAAATGATTGTAAGGCATATAGATGGTCATGTTATATTATCCTATGCATGGATTTTGCTGCACCCTATATTTGGTAGAGTGTTAAACACCTTATATCTCTCTGGTTGTAGTTGTCTTAAGCACAGGACATGTGACGTATTTGTAACGCCTTAATAATCTGGATCTCATTTCGATATAGGATATCACAATGATTTTGAGTACCGAAGATCATCTAGAACTAATGAAAGCCGTTGCAGCTAAGACTTCTGCCAAACTATCCCTTCTTCCTCCGGTTCCAAACGTAATTGCAAAGTCCACTGAAGTTGATCACATAAAAAATGGAGAATCCGAAACTGAAATTTCTCACGAGATAAGTGGTGTGTTGCCTTCATAGTAATAATATTTCGTTTCACACCTGCTATTTATTGCGCTCGGTGACATAATCTTTACTGTTTTTATATTTGATGCTTTAATGCAGGAGATGACCCTGCATTGGTCATATATACCAGCGGCACTACAGGAAAACCTAAAGGAGTTGTGCACACACATAAAGGTGTCTTAGCACAGGTATTTGTTTACGCACATTTTCCTCTTAACAAATTAACCTGTATTACTTTTGTTGAACCAATGATGCTAATATGTTTTTTTTTTCGGTTGCTAATCAATGATGCTAATATTATTTCAATTTCAGGTTCAAATGTTGACAAATGCTTGGGGATATACGTCTGCTGATCAATTCTTGCACTGCCTGCCACTACATCATATCCACAAACGTGTTTTGCTTCGATATTACTTGTTGGTCTTAAATAATTACCGTGCTACTCTTATAGTTTGTTTTCGTCTTCCATAATATTGGATAATACTTGTTGAGAGAGATGATTTCTGAAAGCTCCTTGTTGGTCTTAACTCCCTCGATACACGTGCATGGTCTCTTTAATGCATTGCTCGCCCCTCTCTATGCGGGTTCAACGGTAAATTCCTCAAATTCTAATTTACACCTGCAAAATTCTTTTAAATCTTAAAGCTCTAGTTTTGCTAAAACGAGTCTGATGTGCTTTTTTAACTAATTGTTTTATAAAAGGTTGAATTCATGCCAAAATTCAGTGTGAGGGGAATCTGGCAGAGATGGCGAGAATCTTATCCAAAGGACCATACTAAAGCGGATGATGCTGTTACTGTGTTCACAGGAGTAAGTTATAAACTATCATTATCATATCGTAGGCGGCATCATGCTTTCTTTAATTTTTATTTTTTACCCACGTCAACAGATTTTTAGCATCTTTTGAGAGATATCTCTTGACTATCACATTTAATGGATGTTAAAATAGATGCACAGTTTATTAGCTGTTGCCTATGAAACAGCTGTTCGCGACTTGCCAGTAATAACTGCTAAGAATCAAATGAAGTTGTTTTTCAGTGAGATCTCTTTGGAATCGGGAAAATAAAAAGTATAAGATTGGTTCTTTGATGACTTGTTATTTTTTCCCCTTCATGCATAACACACCTTTTAATAGCTGGGGTTTTTGATTTGGTTATAAACTAGTTATTGTGAAAATCAGTTTCTAGAAAGAATCGAATTATTACACTCTTATTTACCGTCATTTGCTTCTGTAGGTTCCAACCATGTACACACGTTTAATACAAGGATATGAAGCTATGGATCCAGAATTACGAACTGCTTCAGCTGTAGCTGCTAGACAGTTGCGTCTCATGGTAATTTAGCCAATGATCCTTCTTTATAATCAAGCCTCAAAATAAGAAAAATAGAACTAGAATTCCAATAGTTTAACCTATATTCGATTATGTACCATATTTTTTTCAACAAATAATGATAGTTCTTGGTTGACAGATGTGTGGCTCCTCTGCTCTCCCTCTTCCAGTTATGCAACAGTGGGAAACTATCACCGGACACCTGCTTCTTGAACGATACGGCATGACTGAGGTTGGTGTTTTCATCTAAATTAAGTGTAAATTACAAAACCACCCCTGAGGTTTAGCCTAATTACAGAAAAATCCAATTTTCTTTAAAAATTATTAATACCCCCTTGAGGTTTGTGTTTTCTTCAAAAATATCTTTTTAGAAGGTGTAATTTGTAAAATAGAAACAAATATCGTGGGGGTATTTGTAATTTTCAAAGAAAGTTGATTTTTGTTTTTTAATTAGACTGAACCTCGAGGGCATTTTTTGTAATTATCCCTCTACATTAAACAGCTCTATCCGTCAACTTTGATCGATGGTTCTGATGAATGGTTTTCCTGGTTTATGTCAATGGCTCTATGTTTTCTAGTTTGTCATGGCATTATCTAATCCCTTAAATGGCAAGCGAAAGGGGGGTACAGTTGGCAACCCACTTCCTGGTGTGGAGGTTAGTATTTTGAGTTGTGGGATTTTATGCATCATATGAATTACTAAATTTATTGTACTTTTGATACTTCGTAAATCATAAACAACTTATTCAAACTTCATTGCTTCTGAAAGGCCAAGATCCTTGCGGAAGACAGTAGTGGTGTTGGTGAGCTTTGCATTAAAAGTCCTTCATTGTTCAAGGAATACTGGAAGCTGCCCGAGGTACTTTTAAATTTTTAATTTCACTAATTGTTAAAATATACTTGAAAAAATCGAGTTGGAATATCATTCTCTCTCTTTCTCGGCTCCACTTTCTCATTTGAGTTATTGATGACCAATTTTCAGGTGACTAAGGAGTCATTTATTGATGATGGATTCTTCAAAACTGGAGATGCTGCTCGAGTGGATGAAGATGGATACTATGTCATTTTGGGACGTAAGCATATAAATTTTAACTTTTCAAAGCTATTAAGTCCCATGCTATCCATTTTTATTAGGGATAATTACAAAAACACCCTAAGGATTGGGCTAATTACAAAAAAATCCGGACATGTTTCAAAATTACAAAAAGCCCCCTCATGTTTGATTCTGCCTTAAATTAATGGGGTAATTGTAAGTTTTTACAAAAGTCAGGGTTTTTTTTGAAATATTTTCCTGTTGTGGAGTAGAAAATCTAGGACGGAATCAAACCTCAAGGGGTTTTTTGTAATTTTAAAAAATATCTGGATTTATTTGTAATTAGCCCAAACATTAGGGGTGTTTTTGTAATTATCCCTTTTTATTAATATAACTTAAAGAGGGTGTAATACCTTAAGGGGTATTTGCAATTTTGAAAGATAATTGGTTTTTTTCTTGTAATTAGGGTAAACCTCAAGGGTAGTTTTTGTAATTGTCCTTTGTTATTCATTCTACACTGGACATTAATTTCCAAAACAATATCTCCCTTACATTCTCTATGCTGGAAATCATTCCGTAATGATGTGATATCGTAAAATCCAGGTACTAATGCTGATATTATGAAGGTTGGTGGTTATAAATTATCGGCACTAGAAATCGAAGCAGTTCTTTTAGAGGTTTGTTTCTCATCTTTCCCTTTATTTTATTATGTATTAACTGATATTTATTTGTTCGAAGAAATTAATTAATTACAAAATGGTCAATGGGCACTTAATCAACTATCATTTTGCAGCACCCAACAATTTCAGAGTGTTGCGTGTTGGGTTTGCCCGATAAAGACCTTGGCGAAGCTGTGTGCGCAATAGTTATACCTGATTCGGAGATTAAGAGAAAACATGAAGTGGATTTGAAGCCTGCTCTAACCTTGGAAGAACTTTCCACATGGGCTAAAGAGAAGCTCGCACCGTACAAGGTATAACACGTTGATTTCCTTTTGAAATGCTCGCTATGATGGCCCGGATAACTAAGTCAGTCCCTTGACTAAGAGGAAGTTGGAGTAATTCTCAAATAGTTGTTTGGAAAACTTAGAGGGATAATTACAAAGACTACCCTTGAGGTTTCGCGTAATTATATAAAGATCCAATTCTCTTTCAAAATTACAAATATCCCATTAAAATTTGTTTCAATTTACAAATTTCACCCTATTGAGGGGGCTAAGTTGTAAAATAAATACAAATCTCAAGGGAGTATTTGTAATTTAGGTAACTAGATCTATTTTGTAATTAAGCTAAAAATCAGGGGTAATTGTAATTTTAAAAGATAAATAGATTTTTTTGTAATAAAACTAAACTTTAGGGGTAGGTTTTGTAAGTATCCCGAACTTAGATATTGACACACACAAGTCCAATAGAATCTTAAAATAGGAGGGTGTTGGTTGAAACAAATGAAAATTGCATTGAATTAAATTCTACAACAAGGTCCGTGTTTCGGCTTTTGCTGATTCTTTTCCTGTAAAAATTGCCTGAGGAGCGTGTTTTCGCTTTTTCGTTCATAAAAGATCATCTGATTATATATCAAGGTTCTTATTTCTTCCGGAAGGATATGTATGTGGTGTCCAAAGTGGAATATATTTTTATCGTGATTTTTATGTTTTCAGATACCATCGCGTCTATTGCTATGGGAATCACTGCCTCGGAATGCAATGGGAAAGGTGACCTAAACGATTTTCACTCGTGTCGTTTGCTTCGCACTTCAATATTGGTTTCGTAAAAATGCTCTAATTTGGATTTATATTGGTAATAATATCCAGGTGAACAAGAAGGAGCTGAAGAAAAGGCTAGCTGATCAGGTGTAAGAATGCTTGTTGCAGAAATGTGAAACTCATGGAGTTCAAGGAAGAAAAATCTTGGTGAAGTTTACTGCTTATACATCCATGTTGAAGGGTTTTCTATGGTGCAATTATTGATTATTGGCTGGAAGAGATTTTTTTTTTTTTTGAAGGGATTATAGAATTTTTTATGTAGAAAGAACAGTAAAATTTTATTTAAAAATAATGGGGTTCCTTTACATTCCCATTTAGCATTAGATTTGGTTTTGGTATTGTTTCATTTTTTTTTTAAGAAAACATTTGTTTAACAATAATTTTAACTTTTTGTTTATCACTAATTTTCTCGCATCTCAGGCTCTCAGCCTTCTTTTATTTTTCAATTTCTTAAATGGTACTCTTTTTATTAATTTTACTAGGTTTGTCAGGCAGAATATTTCTAAATTATTTTAGATATTAAAAGCTGAAGAAAAAAACCACAACGAAAAACAGATATAATCACGTCAAAAATTTAAATGACCACATACATGATAATCTAAACTTCCCTAAAAAGAACAAGACGAAATTGCATATATAACCGATTTATTTTAGTTTTATTTAGTTAAAGACGATTAAATCAAATATTCAATTATGTATATTTAAATGGACTGGATTATACATAGGGTGGCCACGGTTCCGGAACCGCCGATTCCAATTCCTCATTTTGGAGTTACCGGAAGTGGTGTCTCATGGTTCCGTGCCGATTTGGAACCCGGTTCCTCCACGGTTCTGGTTCTGGTTTTAACTAGAATCGTTTGTTTATTTTTTATTAATTTTTTGATTTTCTTAAAATGGTTACCAAGTTCAATTAAAAAAAGGGGGAAAGGAAGAAAAAGACTTGACTTAATATTCAATTAAATTTTGTACTTAATATTAACAATAACAATAATATTAAGCTGTCTAGATATACTATTATAGTTAGGGGTGTGCACGGGACGGGACGGTTCAAAGATTTGGAAATCTCCAGAACCGTTCCAAAGTTCGGAGATTCTAAAAATAAATCTCCAGAACCGAGCCATAGAAAAACATCTCCGACCCGAACCGTGAAAGTTCGGGACGGTTCGGGACGAAAATTTGGTTCTAATGGTACGGTACGGTTCGGTTCGGGACGGAAATTCGGAGTAGTCATAAATAAAACATACAAGTTTGAAATAAAACATAAATTTTACTAGGTTCATCATGAAGGAAATTTCTAAATTGTTGTGGATGTTAAAGAAATTCAACAACCATGTTGATTTTCTTTTTCAATCATCAAGATATGTTTTTTTGCAAATGCAAACAAAGCTACATATTAAAGAAAGGGATAATTAAAAAAATACCCCTGAGATTTACACTAGTTACAAAAATATCCAGTTATCTTTCAAAATTACATTTGTTTCTCTTATAAATCACCCCCCTATTATTAGGTAATTCTAAACTTCAAGTGGGTGTTTGACTGTTAGTAACACTATAAGGGGGTACTTGTAATTTTGAAAAATAATAAGCTAAACCTCATGGGTGTCTTTGTAATAATCCCTTAAAAAAATTCATGAATCCCCACCAATCATCAAGATATCTATTTCTGCACATTGCACCAACAAAAATCATACAAACAGCAACCAAACTAATTAAATATACAAAAACCAACCATGATGTAATAATATATTAACATGGTGTCCCTGGTTTAGACAACTTTTCCTCCAAACCATTCTCTTCTACACCATCCTTTCCACCTCTCTCAACACAAGGTCCATATGCCCAACTACACAACACAAAATACATCAAATTCACAAAAGTCATTAAAGCAAGAAGCCAATAGTAAAACTCATAATGACCCTTGTTAATATTGCTCGAAACCCAACTCTCTTTCCCTCCGGCTTTCGTCGCATCATCCACCGCGCTCAAAACGACGCTCGCCAACAAATTCGCTATCGCCATCCCGAGTCCGAACAAAGCCGACGCGATGCTCGACATGCTTTTTGGGAACTCGGAGTAGTAAAACTCCGTTTGGCCGATGGCGTTGAACGCCTCTGATAAACCGGACAAGCAGTTCTGAGGGACGAGCCATAAGGCCGACATGTGCACCACCCCACGAGGATCGTTTGCTAATCCTTGCTCGATGGCTCTTTTTCTACGGACGTGCTCGACGATTCCTGAAACTATCATGGCCATGCAAGATAGGAAAATCCCGATTCCCATTCTTAGTTTGACTCCGAGGTGGACTTTCTTGCCGGCGAATTTGGAGGCGAGCGGTAAGATTACTCGGTCATATAGGACGACCCAAATTGTTAGAGACATGATGTTGAACATACCGAACGAGCCTGCCGGGATTTGAAAGCTCGAAGTGATGTGTCTATCCATGGAGTTGGCTTGGAGTAGAGGAAACGAACTTTGGCTTATGTTTATTGCGGCCATTATACCAGTCGACCATAATGGGATGACCTTGATGAGTGCTTTTAGCTCCTCGACTTGATCTATCGTGCAGAGGTTCCAATGATTCAACGAAACTCCAGTAGACGATACGTCTTGAGGATTCTTGATGATGCAAGCCTTGTTTAAGAACCTGGAAGCAAGAAACGAGCGGTGTAGGCAACTATCCTTAATTGTAGAATTCCAAGGGTAAATTACAAAAACTACCCATGAAGTTTAGTTTAATTACAAAGAAGTCCAGTTGTCTTTCAAAATTATAAACACCCCCTTGAGGTTTGTATTAGTTTAACAAATATCTGGTGCAGTTTGTAAAATAGAAACAAATATATAAGGGGTGTTTGTAATTTTGAAAGACAGGTGGTTCTTTTTTGTAATTAAACTGAACCTTGAGGGTATTATTTGTACTTAATCCAATTTAAGAATTACGGGATAATAACAAATAAAACCTTGAGGTTTGGGCTAATTACAAAAAATTCCAGAGATATTTCAAAATTACAAAAAGCCCCCTCAAATTTGATTATGTCTTAAATTTAAGGGGGTAATTGTAATATTTCTATAAATATCAGGGGTTTTTGAAATGTTTTTGCTAATGAAAGGGGAAATGTTAGACGGCATCAAATCTCAACTTTTTTTTTGCAATTTGCAAAACCTCTGGGTTTTTTTGTAATTAGCCCGAACCTCGGGGTTTGTAATTATCCCAAAAAATAATGATACTTATAATCAAGAAGATGGTACACCTTAGTTTGTCGGTCGGAGATGTATATAACGACCCCTTCTCATGATGATAACCGTTCGACTCGTGCGCGGGAAAAGCAAGCCCTCTATTCTTATAAGCAACCACAATCACTTGCAAAAAGCCAGTAAACAAGCTCTTGTTAGCGTTCTGTTTGACGTATAACGGAGACGCAAGGAAAAATAACAGAGCCGAGAAAAACATTAGGATCGAAGGAACTCCAAATCCCACTTTCCATCCCATGTGTTCTTGAATATAGACAACGCCGGTTAAAGCTATCAAAACCGAAACAGCTGCCGAAGCATAATACCAGCCGAAGTAGCTCTCTACTACTCTGTCGTTGTTAAGGTTCACTTTGCTGGTCAACTGGTCTGCACCAAATGCTAAGGAGCAAGGCCTTATGCCACCCGCGCCAATGGACATTAGGCCGAACGAGGATAACAAAAGAGTGTATTGTGCTGACGTGGCTAGTTTACAATGTTGCGTGAATTGATCACAAGGGGGAGGCCTAGCTTTTGAAATCACAGCCGTTAGCCATAGCTGGATCGTCCCCTGATACAGCGAATAGAATGTACATGTCATAGTGTAAGTTCAGGCAAATAGTTCCGAAAATTCGAAGGCTTTGTTTGTGTTACTTCGGGAACATGTTTTTTTCTCCCACAAGGAAAAACGCGCTTGGCATTAACGTCTCAAAGAAACACATTTTTATTCCCGGAAATATTTATGAATCAATAAATTATATGGAAAATTACAAAAACACCCCTCAAGTTTGGATTAATTACAAAAAAAACCAGACTTGTTTCAAAATTATAAGAAAAAATCCTTCGGGTTTCGAATTGTCTTAAATTTAAGGGGGGTAATTGTAATATTTTTGTAAATGCCAGGGTTTTTTTTGAAATGTTTTCGAAAACCACGGGGAAAAATGTAAGACGGAATCAAACTTCAAGGGTTTTTTTTTTGTAATTTTCAAAGAACTCTGGTTTTTTTTTGTAATTAGACCACACCTTAGGGGTATTTTTGTAATTATATTCCTATCATACCTCCAATAACTACAATAGGAGTCTAGGACACTATTGGCAATATATATACACTTGAATATGTGATGAAAATACACATTTATAAACAATATTTAAAAGTATTCTCCCATTCCGCTCATGTTTCGGATCATACTACTACAAAAATACATTTCTACTATTAGATTTCCAAAATACCATAAAGAACACCAAACAAAGTCGATCTTCGGTAACTTTTAATGAAAAGATTATCAGATTGATTAGAAATGCAGCCATCTTTCAACAAATGAATAAACTCGGCCGTAGAATCTTATAGGAAAACCTCAACTCTTTTAATCAAAAATGGTTACAAATAATTTAACCCAAATATACATTCCTACCATAATTCATCCTTTGTAATGTTTTAGTTTGGTCAATAACTGTTGGGGGTCTAATGCTCGTCGAAAGTTTATTTCGGTTTTTCTCATGTCCACATTGTTAATTTTGACCGAAAATGGATTCCTTATTTCCTTTTTTGGTCATAGAACTAATTTTAAACTGAAATTATTAATCACCCTGTGCCTAATTCTTCACCATCTTTTAGGATATTTATCTGTGTAACAATATGACTGTTTCTTGCTTAGGATAATGATGACCGATATTTTTTCCGTAAGCAGTTGGGATTTGTATCAAGAAAAGTTAATCTTGATGCTGGAAATACTTCAAAAATGGGACTCTTAGGGGTTGGCAATTTCTTTAATCTTGCAATTTTAGTTATATAACTCTTAGGGGTTGGCAATTTTAGTTACTCTTACGGCATGATTGGTATGAATGAATGGAATTAGGTTGGAATGGAATGAACTTAGGAATGGAATAACATTAGGAATGAAATGATGTAGTATTACTATTCTTATGATTGGTATGTACAAGGAATGGAGAAATGAATGGATGACGATTTTTTACTTGATTTAAATATCTTGATTGGTAATTATAAATTAATGATAGTAATTGAGAAAAATAATATTAAAGTATCAAATTCTCTTAAATAAGATCTCTATATATATATATATATATATATATATATATATAGAGAGAGAGAGAGAGAGAGAGAGAGAGAGAGAGAGATTTATATCTATGATATCAAAAATATTTTATATAATATTTTTTAGAGATAATTACAAAAACACCCCTGAGATTTGGGCTAATTAAAAAAATCCATAAAGGTTTTAAAATTACAAAAAAAAAACCCATCAGGTTTGATTATGTGTTAAATTTAAGGGGGTAACTATAGTATTTTTATAAATATCAGGGGGGTTTTGATATTTGTTGCTGATGAAGGGCGAAAATGTAAGACAGAATCAAACCTCAAGGGGTTTTTTGTAATTTTAAAAAATCTCTGGGTTTTTATGTAATTATCCCAAACCTCAGGGGTATTTTTGTAATTATCTCTAATTTTTATGAGAAAATTTAGAAAATCAACAAAATAATTCTATGTCAAAATTTTGATTTAAGTATTGAATATCTATAGAAATTTACTATGATTTATTAAAATATTAAATATAACTTATATTTAAATTATAAATAATGTTTTATTTATAACACTACTTTTCGAAAATATAGATTATATCCAACATTTTTAGTCATTTATAAAAAGATAATTTTATTAAAAATAAAATTTGAGTCATTCTTGATGATTGGGAATAGCTAAACCCATGGGGGAGAGGAGGAATGGTCATTCCGTTACTTTTGGGATTAGGGATTCCCATGGGAATGAGTATTCCCATTACTAAAGCATACCAAGCATGTGAATGGGAATGAAACAAGGAATGGTCATTCCATTCCTACCCCATTCCCACATACCAATCATGCCGTTAGGGGTTGACGATTTTAGTTACTCTTAGGTTGTCTATTTTAGTAACTCTTCGGGGTTGGCGATTTTAGTGATATAACTTCTGGACGTGGCAATTTGGTCCTTGACGATAATTACCATTTTCTGACTGGTCATGAGTAGTTAGGGTATTTTGGGAATAAAATGAAATATGAAGACACTCATTTGAGACCAAAATTGCACAAAACCAGTACTTGTAGGACCAAATTGCACAACTTCAAACTTATGAGATCAGAATTGTACAAAATCGAAATCGTTATGGGACCACTATTGCTATCTAAGATATTTATAGGACCAAAACTGATAGACCCCACATAATTAAGGGACCAGTTTTGCAATTAAGCTAAAAACAAGAAAAAGGTATGCAATGAAGTACTTCAGATGTTCCTCTTGTGAAAGCAAAAGGTAAACATAGTAAAAAGGACAGATTTACCACACAAATAGATCAGAAATATCAATTACTGATATCAAACTGATACATCAAAGAGCATTAAACCATATTCATCCAATCAAGAAAGATCACAAAATAGAGATCAAATATTGTTTTTTGAAAAAAAGGGTTAATTACAAAAACTATCATTGAGGTTTGACCTAATTAACAAAAAACCCAGTAACTTTCAAAATTACAAAATGTACCCCTGGAGGTTTTATTTTGCCTAACACTTACCCCTTCATAAGAAAAAAAATTCAAATCCCCCCTCACATTTAACCCTTAATTTTAACACTGAATCAATGTTCAGGGGTACTTTGTGTAATTTTAAAAGTTAGCAGGGTTTATTTGTAATTAGACCAAACTTTAAGGGTACTTTTTGTAATTAACCCTTTAAAAAAAGAATTACCAGAAGACTGGCGATGGAACCAAGGCCAATGGTTAGAAAACGACCCAGAAATGAATCAGCAACAAAAGCCCCAACAAGTGGCATGAAATTTGTAGCTGCATTCCAGTAAAAAATCACATTTGTAGCTTTTGTAACTCCCATTTTGTATTCATTCATCAAGTAAAATATCATGTTTGGCAGCAAACCATAGCTGGCCACCTTCTCAAACGCCTCATTTGCTGTCCCAAAAAAAAACAAACCAAGATTTAGCTGAAAATGAAAAATTTGCCCCCAAGATTCAAACTTTATAGCTACAAAAGCTAAAAGTTGCAACTTTTCACTTTTTTCCCAAGATTCTGATTATGCTACATGATGCAAAACTGAAATTTAATATAACCCAGTTACTACAATTGCAAAAAAAACAAATTTATATACTAAAGAATGATAAATCAGACAAAAATATTTTAGTACCTATGATGAAAGGCATAGTTATGAGGCCACCCTTTGATTTTCTTGATTGTTGCTCGATTAATTCATTATCTTCCATTTCCATTTTGACCCTTCACCGTCAGTGTGTGTTTTTGTGTGTGTGATTTGTGGATATATATATTGTGGGTTTTTGGTGGTGGTACAAGGAAAAAATGTTTTATACTACATTGTTAGACTCAGAGCCAGCTAGCCAACATGCGGCTGTTTATAACAGTGCAAAAGGGCAATAAAATGTCAATAATATCACAATTTTTTCTTGGAAAAAGAAATGAAAAAAGTGCATGTAATCATTTCATTGGCACGTGTGTGGGGGACTGTGTTTGGAAATTTATTATGCTCTTGATCATACGCAAATTATTTATTTACACTTCAATGTTTTGCAATTGTTTAAAAAAGAAAAATAAAAAAGTAAATGTAGAAGTAATGTAATCCAATTATGGTTTATTAAAATTCCTTGATTCCATTATGTTAAATCAGTATATTCTTGTTTTGTTTGTTTTTTAATAGCTAACAAACTACCCATTTTCTTGTTCATAGTCAATTTTATCACTTGTCAGGCAAGATGTGAATGTATGGTTGTGTTTAAGGTGATACTTTTTATTCCCAATATTTGGAAAATTAATTTATGTTTGTTTAGGAAAGTTCTAAGTGAAAATGCAATGAATTTTAAGTTTTCATTTTTTCATTGAAATAGGATTTTGGAAATAGAAGAAACAATTTTTCTTCCCACAATCAAACAAAAATGTCTGAAAATACACTTCAAAAACTATAATCATACATGTTTTTATTATAATCACGCAAATTTATGTCAAAAATATAATTCAAAAATTAAAAAAAAAATATATTTTCATTTCTAAACATACACATTACAGAAATCGGACAACAAACTAAATACATTCTCAATTCTCACACAAAAATAAATAAAATCTAAAAATTCATTTTCTAATGCTCATGAAAACTAAAAATTAGAATTGAAGTCGGCCCCCACTTATGCCAATTTTGAACAAGTAGTGAATGTTTGGAGTCAAGATATGGGGTTGCAGATCTTAAACACAAATTATAAATGACACATCGAAGTGGTCCATTTCTTTATTTGAATGAGACTTTTAAAAGTGAATTGACAGGCACTATCATAGGGTGAGTAGTTGCACGACGCATGGAGTAATATTTATGTTATACACCTACAACACGATGCGATTTCACACGATAAATAAAAGAGATTAATTCGTCTCAAAAAAAATAAAATTGTTAGGGCGTTAATTTTCGCCCAAGTAATTTCCTAAAATAAAAGATTGGATTTTGATTTGTTTTGCCTTTCTAGACTTATGGTAAAATTGAGTTGTAAATAGATTAGGAAAGATTTCATATTGATATGGTATAGATATATTATGACTCTTTGATATTTATCTTGTTTCCTAACATGTGATATATACTTGTCATATATTTGTATATATCTTCTTTCCATGTTTATTAGGACTCTTGAAGGGTTTGGACGCCTATATAAAGAGAAGAGGACGTCCATAATCAAGACACAAGAAATATACCGGAGATCTGAGTCTTGAGAGAGTTAAGAGTCATACAAAGACAAGAGAGTCTCGGCCGCCCTGGATGTGATCTCGAATGTGACTACATCCGAGATCACATTCACCGCATTGTGTTTGTTAGGTTTTTCATCCATTGTTTTTTTGTATTGTGATTAACGAAGTCCACACATGCATTGTTGGATGAGTTGAATTACACAGATCCGATATACTCTAGATAGGAGTTTTTCGTTGAGTTTCTACTAGTTGGTTTTAGTATTTCGTATACGGAATCAATCGATTTGTACTTAGTGGAAAGTTTCGCCATATTAAGCACGCCTACAAGCTTGTTGGCTTGTAGACAATTTTTACTTCGTGTGTCTTTTATTGTTTTCAAAATTCATTGCATGTGATTGTGAATGTGACCACATCCGCAATCACATCTTTACTCGCAAAACTTTTGGTAAATATCCGTGCTATAAATTCTTTCAATTGGTATCGAGCTACACTGACGACACCTAAGTGTTGATCCCGTATGTCTGTTAGCATGGAAATTCCTAGTGTCCCTACTTTTCGTCCTTGATTGAAAATCGAAAAAAGTTTGATAAAAAAACTCTTGATTCTCATTAGATGTATGGCTTGTTCGGATATGGTCATTATGTTAAAAAATGTGCAAATATTTTTGTGAAAAAGGGAATGAGTTTGAGTGTCATCTTAAGTGACAATGAGAACGCTGTCCGAAAAAAGAAGATCATAAGGTTCGACCACCCCGGTGAAAGATCGAATGTCTCTCCAAATAAATCCTTCGGTGTTGCTTTAGGGTGTGGCCCGAGATGTGATCACACCCTCCCTAATCACATCCGAGGTCACATCCAAGATCGGGATCTCTTATCCGACTCTAACCTTTTTGTTTCAATTCTACCTCTCTCCGACGATATTGAACGGGTTGATGAATCGATGGTGAAAGTTTGGAAGACACATACGCGAGTCTATATCGATTGGGTCAAGAGGATTAAAGTGAATGAAATGATGAAGAAGGAGAATGATCGACTCGAAGGAGAATGATGATCAAAGGGAAGTGATTACCGTTAAGTCTCTCTTACCAAGAAAGAATCGGAGTTCGAAAAGGTAAACTCTAAACTTGAAGAATCTCTTAAAAGCATGAAAAAGTTTAATTCTGGGAAAGCTAAACTGGATGATATTCTCTCCATGAGTAGTGATGATAAAGTTGGCCTTGGTTATAAAACTCCGGTTTTTGTTAAAGCTAAAGAACAAGGAGAATCCCGGATTCCTCCAACAATAAAAGAAAATTTTCCCGAAATCTAAACCACTAAGCGCCACTTTATTTGTCACTATTGCCATGCTCCTGGACACATTAGGCCATTTTGTTTCAAAATGAAATCAGATTTGGCGAACAGAAATTTTGCATGTCAGATGTCATCCGAAATGTTACGACATCCTCGTAATCACATTTCAAAAATTTCCAAATTTTTTTGGGTTAAGAAATCTGATGTTAAATGTCATGTTATCTATACTTCTTTGAGATCTAACATTGCAGGATCTTGGTACTTTGATAGCGGGTGTTCACGACACATGACAGGTACTTTGGAGTATTTGACTGACTATGAGAAGCATGATGGTGGTAATGTGACTTATGGAGGCGGAGGTAAAGGAAAAATTGTTGGAAAGGGAACTTTGAATGTTGATGGCCTATCTAGGCTACGGGATGTATTGCATGTGGATGGTCTAAATGCTAATCTCATTAGTATTAGCCAATTGTGTGATAATAACCTCTATGTTAAATTCAACAAAAAATCTTGTGAGGTTTTTAATGAATCTAACACGTGTATTTTTGCTGGTATGAGATCATTTGATAACTGCTATCAGTATGCTAATAAACAAATGTGTCACACTGCACACACAGATGAATCTGACCTATGGCACCAAAAATTAGGTCATCTAAGTTTTAAGAAAATGAGGGATCTTGTGAAATTTGAGGTTGTTCGTGGTTTACCGAGATTTTGCATGAAGAATGCTAATGTGTGTGGAAGTTGTCAAAAGAGTAAACAAAGAAGAGTGTCACACCAAATGTTATCTCATTTCAATACCACACGGTGTTTTGAATTGCTTCATATGGACATTATGGGTCCAGTCGAAGTTGAAAGTCTTGGTGGAAGGAAATATTTTTTGTGATTGTTGATGACTTTTCACGTTTTACTTGGATCTATTTTTTACGTGAGAAATCAAACATTTGAAGTATTTAGAAGTTGGCATAGAAGAGTTGTTAATCGGTAAGATAAATTGTTAGAATTAGGTCGGGCCATGGTAAAGAATTTGCAAACTCTTCTTTCTCGGCTTTTTGTGATAGAAAGAGAATTTCTCATGAATTTTTCGTACCTAAAACTCCACAAAGATAATGGAGTGGCGACAGAAAATCGTACATTGCATGAGACATCTTGTGTTATGTTGAGTTCTAAAAGACTTTCAAAAGGTTTTTGGCGGAAGCTCTAAATCGCATGTCATATTGCCAATCGTGTATATTTGAGGCCTGGAAGTTTGATGACCCCTTATGAAATTCTTATGGGAAAGAAACCTAACCTCAAATATTTTCATGTTTTTTGGTGTTTGTGCTTTATGTTCTTAATGATCGTGATAATCTTGGTAAATTCGATTCCAAAAGTGACAAGTGTATTTTTCTAGGCTACACTTCGAATAGTCATGCCTATCGAATTTATAATCTTCGTACTAAGACGATCATGGAATCTGTAAATGTTGTCTTCGATGATCTCTCAGATATTGCAGGAAAGAGTGAAGAAGATAATGTGGTGGATCTGCTCGAGTTTGTTGAGACTGCCCCAACAAAGGATGTAGGCACAAATGTAATGGAGAATGTGACTGAAGCTCCATCCACAGCTGTCTCAAATGCAGAACCAAATGTGACGGCATCTGAGCCCACATCCGTGTCTGCTGCAGCTGAGTCAAACTCTGATTCTGACAATGAACCTGTTGAAGAAACCAATAACCCAATCGTGGATCGCGGCAGTGACATACCTACAAGGATTCAAAAGAATCATCCAATCTCTCAAGTCATAGGTGATGTCTCTGAAGGCATAAGAACTAGAAAGAAAGAAAGGGTAAACTATCGAGATATGGTAAGACTAGTGTGTTTGTCTTCTACTTGTTCAATGGTAAGAATCTCTTGTTGTGTCACGTTTTCTGAGCCTAAAAATGTGTTTGATTCTTTGAAAGATGATGTTCGGAATAATGCTTTGCATGAATATTTTGATCGATATAAAAAAGAAAATGATTTTCATTGTGATATTTTAACCATTTATTGTGATAATATGAGTGTGATTGATATTTCGAAAAGTCCTGTCCAACACTCTCGTACTAAACACATAGATATTAGACATCACTTTATTCGAGATTTAGTTGAGAAAAATATTATTCGAATTGAGTATATTGCTTCTCGAAAATCGACTTTTGCGACATCTTTACCAAGGCTTTGGATTTTGAGAGATTCTCCAATCTAAGGAAGTCTCTCGGTTTGTGTGTTGTTTGAGATGTTACACGAGATGTCACAGCATTGCACATCACATCCGCTGTCACATCTAAAATTTGCATCCCTTCTCTTCTCATCTATTTCTTTTTTCATTTTTTTAGGCATCCCTGCATTATAAGCTTTCATGCATTTCTGCAAAAAGTGGATTGATGGTTCGAACTACTCACATATATTGTCTCCCTTGGAAAACTGGTGTGAGTCGATCTCTCCAATTCAAAAAATTGATGATATTTTTCCCAGTAGCTGAGTTGAAAATAAAGTCTTGATCATGCTTGGAGGCCTTCCAGGAAAAAGCTACCAACCCATTGTGTGCAGCTATTCCTTGTGACCTATTTCATCAAGCATCCTACTGTTTAACAAAGGCATGATCATGTGAAAAAGAGCTACCTTTGCACTTGAGTGAAAGCTCCTGTTTGGTTAACTCCCTCATGAGACTCGGAAAAAGTGAAAAAAACTCGAAAATTTTGATAAGCTGGGATTTCGGATTGCGATTCATTGAATCAGCGAGTACATGTGTGACTCAAAATGGGACGACATTTGAACCTACATCCATTGTTGCAACACTTTTCACCTTGTGTGTGCATTTTTTTTTATTTTTGCTGCATTAGGCATATTAGGTTTGCATGTCCTGGTGATCTTGGATTCTTTGCTGAGATTTGGTTTCCATATATAATTTGAGGATAATATTTCTCTCTTTCCCAAAATCTTGAAAATCTTGATGGATAATAATTGGTGGGTTATACACGGTTTGAAGGACTTGGAAGATTTGAATAGATTTTGCTCCTAATTATCTATATCTTTGGTTTAGAGTGTCACTGATTTGTAGGATTCTATTTTATGGAAAATCTTGATTCGATGTTTATCTTCCAAAATTCTCAGAGTCTTATGATCCTTTATTCTCCTCAAATTTTTGCATATGAAATGAACTTTTACGTGTCCACGTGAGGGGGAGCATACATGATTGTTACCTATGTTTTCTGGACAAAAAGGGGGAGAAAAAGGTTGATTGTGATGCTTTCGATTTAGGGGGAGTTTTCTGGATATTTGATATTTGATTGAGTTTGCTGGATTTTTGCTGCAGTTATGAATGTGATCTGAAATGTGATCGCATCTGTTTCAGTATTTTTACTCAACATGATATTTGATTGAGTTTGCTGGATTTTTGCTGCAGTTATGAATGTGATCTGAAATGTGATCGCATCTGTTTCAGTATTTTTACTCAGCATGATATTTAGGGGGAGTTGTTTTTTTGAGGGGGAGTTTGTTTGTTTTGTGCTTGATAAGTGTTTTGTCCAGAAAGGCAAAAAGGGGGAGATTGTTAGGGCGTTAATTTTCGCCCAAGTAATTTCCTAAAATAAAAGATTGGATTTTGATTTGTTTTGCCTTTCTAGACTTATGGTAAGATTGAGTTGTAAATAGATTAGGAAAGATTTCATATTGATATGGTATAGATATATTAGGACTCTTTGATATTTATCTTGTTTCCTAACATAAGTGATATACTTGTCATATATTTGTATATATCTTCTTTCCATGTTTATTAGGACTCTTGAAGGGTTTGGACGCCTATATAAAGAGAAGAGGACGTCCATAATCAAGACACAAGAAATATACCAGAGATACAAGAGTCTTGAGAGAGTTAAGAGTCATACAAGCACAAGGAGTCTCCGCCTGGATGTGATCTCGAATGTGACTACATCCGAGATCACATTCACCTGCGATTGTTGTGTTTGTTAGGTTTTTCATCCATTGTTTTTTTGTATTGTGATTAACGAAGTCCACACATGTCTATTGTTGGATGAGTTGAATTACACGATCCGATATACTCAGATAGGAGTTTTTCGTTGAGTTTCTACTAGTTGGTTTTAGTATTTACGTATACGGAATCAATCGATTTGTCTTAGTGGAAAGTTTCGCCATATTAGCACGTCTACAAGCTTGTTGGCTTGTAGACAATTTTTACTTCGTGTGTCTCTTTATTGTTTTCAAAATTCCGCTGCATGTGATTGTGAATGTGACCACATCTGCAATCACATCTTTACTCTGCAAAACTTTTGGTAAATATCCGTGCTATAAATTCTTTCAAAAATAAAAGAGATTAATTTACATGTTAATACATATTAGTAATACACGAGATAAACAACAAATTTCCAATAAAAATATGCAAAATATCATATTATTAATGTTACTATCGTTTTACAAACAGGTAAACACGTCATTATCGTATGTCACTATCAGATTCACCGTTCGTTGGCAGATTAGCGTTCTATCTGTTATTTTTTATCATGTTTATCGTGTTGACACGAATATGCCAAGAAATTTTCATGTCCTTAACGACTAAACACTAATCTATTATTTTCGTATCTTTTTCATGTCGTGCTCCATCAAATTATACTTAGCCCATCTGGCTACCATAAGAGATTGTCGGGGTCAGGGTTCGAATCTCTACTCCATCAAATTGCTCCCCGGAGCATATGCGGGCTGGTAAAGATTTGGTAGGAACTCATACTGAATAACATCTGTGGGGTCGATTCATGGAGAGATCATTATTATTGGATTTGGGGGTAGAACATAATTGTTCTCTTTACCTGAAAGAACTTTGTTGTCACCTCACTGCACTTCATCAAAACACTTTGGTCGAAGATGCGTCTGCACCCCTAGTTTACACGTTGGGCAAGAATGAAGAACCGGAGCTGTTGTCCCGACTCGGAAACTAGGTTATAAAAAAAATTATCACTCATACTTTTGCGTGTTCGATGACAGTAGTTTGCAATGCTGAAAATGAGCAAAAGATAAAGGTAGGAGCAAAAAAGTCGGCAATAAAATGAGGGTCCACAAATGCATGGAGACAAGGACTACTCCTCGTCCTAACTTTTCCAATCTATTATATATGGCGCTTTCAATCACTATATTCTATATATTTCATTATTACGTACAACCACTAAATTTTTATGTTTCGCACATCAAACAATAAAAATCATATGATAATGACACATTGACATAATATTAATTGTGAAATCTAGATTGCAAATAATGGAGGATTACATAATTTGATATTAATGATTTGTGCTCCAAATGTTGTATTGTCGAGGAACTCGTCCCATATTGTGTTTTATTGAATGAGTTAATTACAAAAGTACCCTCGAGTACTAGGGGTAATTTCAAAACACTCGGCTAAATTTCAAGATCACGGAAAAATATCCATGAAGTTTGATTTCGTATTCTCAAAGTTATTTGACATAACGAAATTTGCCAGCATTATCATAAAATTGACTTGAAAATCTAAAAGTATCCATGTGGTATTGTCTACATGTTATGAGAAGAAAAGAAAAAAAAATTGACTGTTCACAAAAGATTTTAGAAAATCCCATTACGATCCACGTCACGATCAGTAGTGATTGAATACTCAACTCACGTGTTGCCGTGCCGGACGACGTCGTCAATTCGATATTCTTCACAAAATCCAGTAGTGCTAGTCATTTCCTCTTACGATCGCGACCCAAGATCAGACATGATTACTAGTATTAGAACTTACAAACAGATCATTCAGTTCTAACATAAACTACATCATTCTCAGTGAGTTTATCCAAAACTATAAGACTTAATAATTTTGTAAAAGTTAGAGGAATTTTTTAAATATATTTTTGTTTAAAAAGGAGAAAAATACAAAGAGGGAGTCAAATCTCAATAGATTTAAATAATTTTCGAATACCTCGGATTTTTTGGCAATTAGCCCGAAACTCAGGCTTTATTTTATAATTATCCCTAAATTTTATTAACTCAATTGAATCTCTCAATCCAAGTAGATCAAAAGTTTTCAAGGGAAAAACAAACCATGTAACATGTCCCCCCACCAAAAAGGAAATAAAGAAAGAAAACACAGAACAGTGAAAAAATATTTACAGAAAGTCACTGTTTGACATTGAGTAGAAAATATTTTACTTTTACCCAATTCGTCACGCAATTTATGTAGGTCTGGTGCTATGCAATAATTCAATTCACCCTTCCATGCCTCCTACTTTCACCGCATATCCCTCAATCCCTGCCGTCCACAATCCTTATCCCAATATTTTTTAGTAATTTCTACTCAATATCACTATATTAGTTGTCACACACATTAGGCATTTAAAGGAATTTGCTTCTTCTTTTTTTCGTAAATATTATTATACCCATATTTTTTTTTATTATAGAAGTAACAACATTTGGTTTAATAATTGAGTACAAATTTGTTGAATAAGATTAGAAGTCCAATGTTAGAATAAGACCGTGGAAATTGAACAGTGGTCGAATTATTAATACTCTCAAATTTAGAATAGAGGTTTGAAGTTCGATTCTCGGCATTCTTCCTTGTTGGTATTTATGGCCCATTGGTGTGTGACCCAAATCCAATAATTCATGGCCCAAAATTGCAGCCCAGAAAAAGCCTCCTACCCAAGCCCATTACCCATGTGACCCGGATCTCTCTTATCGGGTTGCGGCATCCGTTTCTTATATCCGCGGATCCTCTTGGGTGTGATCCTGGCCATCCATTATATTGGCTTGATCTGAGCCCTTCACTGATGTTTTATAACCCTTTGCCCCGAAACCCTAATGTCATAATCTCAGTGATTTTCTCTCTCATCTCTCTCGAACTCTCTGCATTCTTTCTTTCTCTTGTTCTTCGATATCGATCTCTAGATCTCCAACTTCCGGTTGTTTTTCTGAGTGAATCGAGTGTGGGATACACAGATCAGTGTTAGTGTGTTAGTCCACCACTCCTCGGTGTACTTAACCGTTCTTTGTGAGGTCAGGGTTTCTGGGATTTTCTGTAGCGTGGCTTTTGTGGCTTCCACTTGGTACTCTGGGTTGATTCTGTGTGACACTGTTGCTTGGGTTCTAGTCCCTGAGCCGAAGTAATTTAATACTTCGAGTTTTTGCCTGTAGCCTTTGATATTTGTTAGATTCTTTACAGTTCTTGTAATTTCATTGTATTTTACATTATGTACTTTAAGTCTAAAGTTGGTTTGTATAATAGGCGCTATTGAGTCTGTAATTTTTGATTCGGTACTCCTTGTATCGATCTATTAGAGGCAAATAGATACCTAACATTCCTCACCCCAGGATATGTACTAAAATAATTTAGTTAAGCAAAACATTTGCCATATATATTAGTGGAAATAGATCAAATTGGTCAATTATGTTTTGCGAAAATGAAAAAATAGTCATGTGTTTTCGAAAACATGTTCTTTAGATATTTTAACTAAAAACTGATTGTCATATCTTCGTGTATTCCTCTAGTGAGATATGTGGTTATTTTTCAAAAAATTAATATATTACATAATACGATACCTACTGGTCGCCAAAATGAGAAAAAAAAATGGGTAAAGTTAATATTTAAACTCAAAAATAATTAAATTATTTTTGGTATAGAAAAAATAAACTCTATATATTATATGCGGAGAAAAGGTTCAAGAAAAGAAATATGCATGTCAAATTTACAAGAGCAGTCTCTTCAACTTAAATTTTAGCTGCCAGTTTTTTGTGCATAGAAAATGGTGATGTTCGGTTGCTTCATTTAATGATCTGGGTTGCTAATTAACACTTAACTTGGGCTTTGGAGATGTGGACACAAACTAGGCCCAATTTGTAGATCACTCTTGACCCATGCACAGTGGATATGTAGACGCGAATTCTACCCAACCTCAATGTGGACACAAACTTGGCCCAAATTAGATGGAGAATGTTGTGGGCCTCCATATATTTCGGGGAGTGTGGCGTACTTTAGGTCCATTTATCGCTTTTCGGACCTATTTTCTCACATACAAGCGTTCGCGCGCACACAAAAAGAATGAAAACAAATGGTACTTTACTAATTTATTAAATTTAGAGAAAAATACACATAATTAGAATTTGAGTTAAAAAGTCTTAGGAAGCCAATCTAAATTGGCTTAGGTACGAGTATATTTTATGATATCGAACAACTCAGCCTTGTAAATACTATATCTGATGTTTAATTCAACCCTAACTCCCTAAGACATGTTTGTACATTTTTGACACCCTTAAGAATTTAACTTTATGTCAAAAAAAAATAAAAATCGACTGGTCACGATGAGGCCCGGGTTCAAGCAGATGCAAGCGAATTTAAAAAAAAAAAAAAAAACTCAATCCACCAACCACTATTGGCATATTCTTAATTCTTACAACCCAAAAAAAGTTACTTTTTTTTTTAAATAAAAAAGTTACTTTTCAAAAAACAACAAAACAAATAATGAAAATGACAAGAATTAAAGCCCTTTTGAAAAGCAAAATCAGACAGCCCATCTTATTTGTTATTTTAGTACTTGATGAATTGATGATTGTGTTGACCTATGTTTTTTTTTTTGAGCCAATATTTCCCCACCCCTTTTAAAGAAATACACACACCATGCGCTCTTGGGGCCAAAAAAAAAAAATAGCTAATCTATGAGCAACAAGATAGCAATTCTACGCACATGCTTAAATTTCATCCAAAAGCCGAGAGATTTCTTGAATCGAATACCAAGATAGCTTAGGTCCTCCTCAGACGTCCACGCAATAAAGAGTCCGAATATACCACAACAGGCCCCATACCGCCGATCGAGCTCTAATCAATCCTCTTTGATTGCCATCGCTTCTCCTCGAGCACACAATCGAAACTCTCAAGACTCCGTCCAAAATGCCAATCGACATCGTCCGCTTCTGATCTCTCAAAATGCCCCCGATTGCATACTTATTTTCCTTCACATTGTGACATGCATCAACATCCAATCTGACGAGAAGTACCCAGTTGTGGTTTCCTCCACCTTGCTTCCGCTTTGGACATTACTTTGTACTACAGTTTAGTCACTTGTTGTGCCTTTTGATATGCAAAAAAAAATCCCCGCCCATCTAGTTGATGTAGCCATCCCCCGTTGGTCCATATCATGAACATATTTTTGCTTTTCTTTCCATATGGCCCACGTGTGACATGCAAAGTACTCAAATTGGTGCTTATCAAATTCTCTCCTCATCCACAAGCCAATCAATTAAATCTCCAGCCCTCTCTCTTTGCCTTTAAGTGACTCCAAAACTTCCCTTTCCGAAAATGTCGTATAGCCCGCAATAAAAGAAGAAGCGAATGGGTCGTCGTGTCCATATTACATAATGCGCAACCTCCCTCCGCAAACGTGATGTTTTTGAGATTGATCTTAGTGGCTATCGCGTTATGAGATGCTTTCCACCAAAATATACGCACTTTCGGGGATTGAAAGTGCCCACAAGAATTTCCACCATTTATCGAGCTCCTGGGAATAACAATTCGAATGGGGCTGAAAAGAAGCCGATCGTCATTATATATCCCGATCTCACCGAAATCTCGGCCTTTCGCGTCGTGTTTCCAATATCTCAATCGTCTCGATTTTTTGTAGGTTTAGGCATGCAAAGAATTTCATTGGCTATAAATGGCGAGAAATTCCTTTGAATAACTGCTCATTCCATCCATCCCCTTGAATGATTTCTCTTCTACTTTGGCTCCCCCAAGTCAACACTATTGTAGCTCAATTTATTATTCGTAGTTTTAACCCAATGGTCTTTGAATATTCGAATTTGAGAGCCATTCCCAACTCTCCATCCATGACACTCCCGGTCTAGTAGCTCCCTACTCCATAAAATCGATCTCCAAATATATGATGGCTTAGCTCCCAACTTGGCATCCATAATATCACAAAGATGAAAATAACGGGCCTTTAGTACTCTAGCCACAAGGCTGTCCGGTTGGTTGGCGAATAATCCTCCAAATTTGTTTAGCGAGTAGAGCTTTGTTAAAATCGTTTAATTTTCGAAAGCCCATTCCACCCATGCTTTTAGGCCGGCAAAATCAGACCATTTAAGCCAATGTAACTTTTTCTTCCCACCTTCCATACCCCAAAAAATTAGCGACGCACCTTCAATTTCCTCACATATGGTTTGTGGGATGCGAAAGCATGACATTGCGTCATATTGTAATACGGCTTTGATAAACCTCTTTTCCACCTTCCGAGAATGTCTTTCCTCCCCACCCCGCAATACGCTTCATTATTCTATCTTTCAAATAACCAAAACGCACCCGTTTGCTCCTTAGGAAAATGTTGGCGGCCGAGATACATATCATGGCCTTGCACGACCGGAAGTGAATGTGGTCTTGAAATAATTTATTACCTCCATCTTCGTGTTTGGGCTGAATGTTAAATTTATCGAAGTTTATGAGTTGCCTTGAGGCTCTTTCATAGCTACGCAATAGACCAACACGACTACACTCACTCCTCCTGTTGCTCGACAAAATATCAAACTATCATCCGCGAAAAATAGATGGGATAAGGGGGCAGCGTGGAGCTATACGCACGCCCGTTATCCATCTCGTCTCCATATGATATTTGAATAGTGATGAGAGGCCATGTGCACAAATAACAAATAAATACGGCGATAAGGATCACCTTGGCGTAGTCCTCGTTGTGGTGTAATCGAACCGACCACTTCTCCATTCAAATTAAAGGCGAGCGAACCTGTCTTCACACATTTGAGTGTCAACTCTATCCAATCCGTCAAATCCTAGTTTTGCATAATAGCCTCCGTAAATCCCCATTCAACCCTGTCAATGCTTTACTCATGTCTAGTTTCAAAGCCGCATAGCCTCACTATCCCCTGTGATTACGAATCAATGCATGCTTTCGAATCCCAAAATGACATTATCCGTTATTAATCTCCAGGATAAAAGCACTTTGATATTCATCCACTATACCATGTAGCACAGATCTTAAACGCGATTCGTTAAAGCTCGCGCAATAATTTTATAAAAAATATCATGACAGCTTATAGGCGAAATTCTTTAACCAGGACAGGGTTTGTTACCTTTGGAACTAGCGTGATGATTGTCGAATTCCACCGCTAATATCACCTTTATGATTTAAAATGTGCAACGCCTTTTTAGTGACATCCGCGCGATAATGTTCCAAAGATTTTTGGAAAAAGTAAATTAATCCGTCCGGTCCCCCTGCCTTATCTGGATACATGTCAAATAGTGCCTTTTTTACTTCTTCCCATCAAAAGGTCGACAAAGAATATTGTTCATCTCCGCATCAACTTTCGGTTCTACAACTTGATCACTGTCTCAATTTGCAATTAGTTGGGTGATTGGAAGAAAATATTTCCGTGAAATAGTCCGTTATGATTTCACCCATTGCCGTATGGCTCGCATAAAAAATCCCCTTGTTTGGACACCAATCCCTTAATAGTATTCGTCATTAAATCGTTGGTTAGCTTGCGCTGCGTGAAATACGGGGTGTTCTTGTCTCCGTGCTTCAACCAATTATTTCACTTCTCTGTTTCCAAAATATTTCTTCCTGGGTAGTAAGTTTTTCAACCTTAGCTTCCAAGTTTGTAACGTCCTCGATTGCTTGACGCCATCCGTTTGGAGTGCTTTAAGTGGTTTAGCTTCTCCCCGTTCATTTTTATACAACATGGAAATGTCGAAATTTGGAATCAGCCCACATTTGCAATTCTTTCTTGCATGCTTTCTTCTAATAAAGAGGTGTCGCCCCATTAATGTTCCACCCTTTTCAACCATGTCACTACATTCGATTCAATACTCCAAAATTTTTCAAATTTGAATTTTCGCCTCGTGCCTCAAATGTTCGTCGAATGCTTAGTACCCTACTTCGCCAATTGATCCCTACGGCTGTGATCGGATGAATAATATTCCAATGTGTATTTTTGGCGCGTAGGATATAGAAGTCGCCAATTGAATGTACTCAAAAATCTATCCAATTTTTCAAAAATAATCTCCTCCCCGACCTTCTGTTGACCCACGTGAACCAATCTCCTTCGCCATAAATTTCTCGTAGCTCACACTCCTCGATGACTCGGTTGAATTCATCAATCTGAGTCTCCGGTCTCCTTCTCCCCCCAGACTTTTCATTATGGCTACAGATTTCATTAAAGTCCCCTCCAATTAACCACGGGAGATGTTCGAATTCTCCCATAGAGGCAAGTTTCCGCATTAACTCCCAAGAATATTTCCGTTTACTCGTGTTGCCATAAAAACACCAAATCTCCATCTATGCTCTCCATCTTGCACCACACTATCAATATGTCCATCCGAATACGACGCGACAGTAAGGACCAGTGGTTTTCTCCACAACAAAATGAGACCACCTTTTTTTCCAATACTATCTACCACGAATAATCCATCATATCCCAACAATTCCCTCCATCTAGAACAATTATAGGCTCTCAGTTTTGTTTCGCACAAAAATAAGAGCGGTGGGTCCTTTTCGGCGATTAGCCGTTTAAGTTCACGAAATGCTCGTTGGTTTCCAAGCCCCCGAGCATTCCAAATTATGCAACTCATTGTTCTTGGCGGGGTTGCGGCGTAATCCCAGCCAAGTCGGAAGTATCCATATTACTTACCTCTGTTTCCTCCATTCCTTGCATGTCCTCTTTTCGAATTTTTAGTATTTTTTTTTTGTAGTCTGTTCTTCAAAAATTCTCATAGTCAAAGAGACTACGTTTGATTCCAATTCAAGATAATGACTTATGCATAAAATAAGGACCAATAATTAGTATAAAGGGAGAGTGGCAGACAACAGCTAATGGGCTGAAAATAATAAGGGAAAAGAGATAAAAAGATAGAAAAGAACAAATATTATATATATATATGTATATCTCTCTCTTTTTTTTTTTTTTTGACCAGGAGAAAAAACAACTAAGATGAAGTGAGGGAGAAAAGGATAGGTGAAGGAACGAATCGAGAGGGACGGGAGCTACGGAGAATAAGTGAGGAGGTAGACGATGGGAAAAAAATTGACCAGAAAAAAAAAAGCTTTGGACGAGGAGGAAGCACAGGGAACGTATGGGTTGAAGGAAGGGAGGATCGTGAAGCGGTGTGGGAGAAGGTGTATGCTGGAGCGGAGAGCTGGAGCGGGAGAGGAAGGGAGAAGAGGCGACGAGGATCGAATCCCTAACACAGCCCGAATCGGAACAAAACTCGGAGAACGAGACTCTGACCAAGAGGAGAACGAATGTATATGTGCTAGTTGTGTTGACCTATGTTTTAGCCACATATTTTCCCCACCCCTTTAAAGAAATACACACACCATGCGCTCCTTGGGGCCAAAAAAAAAAAAAACAAAATAGTACATACTCATAAATAAAAACCCCTTTTGGGAGTGGAAAACAAGTGGGATTATAAAAAGTAGGTAAAAGAAAATTATATGTAATTTTTTTTAAGGGATAATTACAAAAAGTACCCACGAGGTTTGACCTAATTACAAAAAAACCCTGTTAACTTTAAAAATTACAAAAAATATCCCTGAGGTTTGATTCAGTGTTAAAATTAAGGGGTACACTGCAATGATTTTATAAATATGAAGGGGGATTCTGAAATATATTTTGCTTTTAAAGGGGATAAATGTTAGACAAAATAAAACTTTGCGGTATTTTTTGTAATTTAAAAAGTTAGCTGGATTTTTTTGTAATTAGGTAAAACCTCAAGGGTGCATTTTGTAACTAACCCCTTTTTTTAATTAGAATGTGGGGGTGATGAATTTATGACATCAGGATTACAAAAGAAATGAGAGTATAACTTGTCATGATTTCATGTATATATATATATATATATGTAGAGAAGGAAATTAAAGTAAAGAAGGGCTCACTCTCATTTCATTTTGGTACAATAATGAGGACAGAAAAAGAGTATTGTAAGTAGACCCCAAAACAGACAAATTGGGAGCAATGTGTGAATTATTTAACCATATGTATATGACCTAGGAATAAAATATACAGAAAAAGGCAGCCACCCCACTTGGCCACTTACACCAATATTGCCCACTTGGATATTCTGGAAAACATGTAGGACAATTTTATTATTTAAAAAAAATGGGTCTATTTAAATTAATAGGTTGTCAAGAATGTACCACACCTAAAATCAAATCTAAGTTAGTTTGCTTAAAGTGATATGATTTGATTTGGTGAAACTCTATAACCATGTTATAGTCAGCAATGGATTTAAACTTAATGGATTCATAAAAAATCAATTGCATATCAAATGGTAGAAATTGAGTGTATTTAAAGACGGACGTTGTTATCCAGGGATGAAACCCGAAAATAAACATTAGGAGACTAGACTTGTTTCTTCCTATACATAGTGGATAAAAAAAGTGCTTAAAAATTATGTAGGGGAACAAGATTTCAAAATTTAACAATCATACATAAGAAAATTTATTAACTTTATAAATTATATATAAAAAAATTATAAAGTTGGGCGGAGGGGTTGCGTATATTACATTTAGAGATATCACTTCGATCTAATGACATAATTATAATAAATAAATTAATATATTTTTGTTTGTTTATTTTTAATAAAAACACAATTTCAGCGCAAGATTAAAATTCTTGGCCTCTTTACTAAACAAAGTTGAAACGCGCATGTGTGTGTGTGTCTGTGTGTGCTTTAGTAGTGGGGTGGGGGGTACGTAAGGATTGTTGAGCATTAAGGTATTTCCAAAGTTTAAATTAAGGATATGTGTTTGAATATTTTACTTGTTAGTTGGTGACTCGGAAAGTCATAGAAACGTGTTATGCATGGTATTATTTCAGTTTCTTAAGATTTATTAATAATCTTCTCATTTAAATTCTATTTAATATTTAATTACTCCAAAACGCTATTTCATATGCGTTTGTTTATGAAATTTTGCACATGGAACATTTTTATGGGTGTGGGTGTAGTAAGATTGACTCAGGACTATGAGTCATTTAATATTTCCTAATCTTGCATGTGAAATTTTTCTGTGGGTGCTTTTTATGGGTGACAGTGAAATTTGAACTCAGTAGTATAAATTAAGACTGTGAGTCATTTAATGTTTAGTTAAGCTAACACGACATATCATAGGCGATTGTCAGTGAAATTTGAACATATGACCTTTGGTTAGACTCTAATATTGTAATACCCCGTAATTCTTTTTGAATTGTGGATAAATTAGGGTTTGATTAGAATCAATTTTGGGAATGATTTAGAATTTTCGAAACTCTATATTTCCTAATTGGGAATTTTAATTTCTGATTTAATTTCCAGAATAAAGGAAAGTCAATTTTTACAAAAGGAAAAATCGTGTTCAAAAGAGAAAGAAATCAAATATGCCTTTACGATATGTAAATCAAGTATTTTTAGTAATAAAATTTCAGCAAATTATCTGATAGAAAAATAGTATTTAGCAGAGTAAAGATAATTAGCAGCCATATCAATATGAGATAAGAGATTGTTTCATTGATTGAAAGCAATGGTACAGTACTCCATTTTTATACAAAAACCGAGACAATTCTATTGGCTAATAAGGTATATTCTCTCGCACCCTCTTATTCCAAGATGATGGCACTTGTCACTTGATCCAATACTCCCGCATCCCCGGTTTATAAATTATAAATGCAATGCATCCGTACGCCTCTAGCTAACCAATTCTGTGACATATTCCCTTGGAGAGATTATATCCTGCTGCTTTCTTTATCACCGGAGTTGTGATGATCATTATCATATTTCTCGGTGCATCTTGTGTACTCTATCATGCCCCCTCAATTCGAGCGAGGAGAGGGCGGACATTTAGACGATGGACCAACCGAGTGAAGAATTGGAGACAAAGTGGCTTGGTGAGAATATCAGCTGTTTGATCACAAGATGGAACAAAATTAACCTGAACAAGTTTCTTGGCTATTAAATCTCTAATAAAATGGACATCCAATTCAACATGTTTAGTTCTTGCATGGAGAATGGGATTAGAAGCCAAAGCAATTGTACTTTGGTTATCAACCCAAAGATTAGGTACAAGATGAGGTTTAATGTGCAACTCGGAGAGAAGAGATTGCAGCCACATAATTTCAGCTGCAGCATGAGCAAGACTTCGGTACTCGGACTCTGTACTCGAGCGAGAGACAGAGGTCTGTTTCTTGGAACACCAAGAAACAATATTGGATCCCAGAAAAATACAGAAACCTGTGATGGATTTTCGATCATCAAGATCTCCCCCCCAATCAGAGTCAGAAAAACCAACAAGGTTGAGTTGGGCTGACTTAGAAAAGAGAAGACCATAGTGTGAAGTACCAGCAAGATAGCGAAGAATGCGTTTAACGGCCTTCCAATGACTATCCAAGGGACATTGCATAAATTGACAGACCTTGTTGACACTAAATGCAATACCAGGACGGGTTAAAATAGCATACTGAAGAGCCCCAACAATGCTACGATAGAAGGAAGCATCCACAGTGGGCATACCATCATCTCTAGTCAATTTCAGATGAGATACCATGGGAGTTGGTAAACTCTTGGCCTCAGCCATATTTGCCCGGGTTAAAATATCCTGAATGTATTTATCTTGACAGAGGTGCAAGCCAGAGGAAGTGTGAGAGACCTCAATACCCAAGAAGTGATGAATCTGTCCCAAATCCTTTAGAGAGAAAGCACTATCCAAATGATGAACAAGATGTGAAATACCAGACACATCACTCCCAGTTACCAGGATGTCATCAACATAAACTAAGAGCCAAATGCAGCCATGAGAAGAAGATTTAATGAAAAGAGAGTTATCAGCCCTGGAACATAAAAAGCCAAAACGTAACAAAACTTGCTTCAACTTGCCAGACCAAGCCCGGGGAGCTTGTTTAAGACCATAGATGGCCTTGACAAGCCTGCAAACTTTAAGAGGAGAATCTTGATCAAAACCAGGAGGTTGAGCCATATAAACCTCAGTATCCAACTCACCGTGAGGAAACGCATTATTAACATCCAACTGTTTAATATCCCAACCATAATGAACATCAATAGAGAGGACTACTCGAATTGTAGTAGCCTTAACAACCGGACTGAAAGTCTCAGTATAATCAAAGCCATGAACTTGATCATAACCCTTGGCCACCAAACGAGCTTTATAATGAGCAATAGTGCCATCAGCATGTTTCTTTAATCGAAAGACCCACTTACAGCCAATGAGTTTCTTTCCCGGAGGTAAATCCACACGAGACCAAGTTTGATTTTTCATAAGAGCTTGATATTCCTCATGCATAGTTGCGTGCCACTGAGGATGAATGAGAGCATCAATATAAGAAGATGGCTCGATGATCGGATGACCGAGCAACCAATATCTTGGGTTTATAGACACCGCCTTGGACCTTGTAACCATAGGATGGCCACTTGCACTGGACAAGCAACATTAGTAGCGATAATGAGAGGAGGAATGTTTATTAGACTCAATTGGCAACTCAACAATTAATGGAATAGTGGAAAAAGCGGATCATGAAGAAGGAATAGACAGAGGCCTATGCATGCGAAGAGACAGATGGAGGATCGAGAAAGGCGAGGAGAGGGGATAGAAGGAAGAGGGGAGATGAAGAGGTAGCGGGAGAGGAAGAAGAGGGGTTTGCACTAAAGGAATAGGAGGATGACCAAGAAAAGATGTAGTGGACTGAGAGAGAGGAGATACACTTGTGGGAGAAGAAGGAGAGAAATGAAATTGAGACTCATCAAATACAACATTGCGTGAGATAACAACCTTCCCACTAGGCAATAAAACTTTATACCCTTTGTAAAGTGGTTGTCTTTGTAACCAATAAAAGTCTTTGGGAAGAGACTCGTATTGAAGTTTATGGTTGTTGAAAGGGCGAAGATGAGGGTAACACAGACAACCAAAGACCTTTAAGGAGGTGTAAGAGGGAGACGATTATAGAGAAGTGTGTAACGTGTCCGAAAGCAAGAAGTTTAGTGGGAAGCCTATTAATAATGTATATTCAGTAGCAAAAATGCATCATCCCGAACTTAAGAGGAAGACAGAATGATACAACATAGACAACCCCATTTCAATAATGTGACGATGTTTTCGTTCGGCTAAGCCATTTTGTCATGCGGTGTGTATGGGCAAGAAATGCGATGGAGAATACCGAGAATCATGAAAGAGTTTAGTAAGGGCAACAAACTCACCCCCTCCATCACTTTGAAATGCGACCTTTATATGAGCATTAAACTGAGTTTTGATCATGTTTTGAAGATGAGAAAAGGCATTAACTACTTGATTTGTATTTTAAAAAATATATCCATGTATATCGACTATAATGATCCACAAAAGCAACATAGTATCAAAACCATTAGAGGATTTGATGGGAGATGGTCCCCAAACATCGATATGAATTAACTCAAAAGGATGAGTGCAAAAATGAATTAGAAGCGAGGAAAGGGAGTTGATGGCTTTTAGCCAAAACAAGAGCAACATAATGAAAGATCTTTATTATTAGAAAATGAGAGATTACAACCCCAAGCACTTTTTCTACTACATTAGAAGCAACATGGCCTAAACGATAATGCCAAAGCCTAAAGCTATCTAGACTAGATTGTTGAGTGACATGTCTTTGAACAGAGAGGTAATCGAGAAGGAGACACTAGGAGACATCTGCAGAGACTGGAGGAGTCGAACATCAAACTTGTAAAGGCCATCTTTAACAAAACCTTGGAGAAGGATTTCCTTGGTGACCGATCCTTAACACAACAAAATGAAGGGTGAAATTCAAAGAAAACTGAGTTATCTCTTGCAAATTGAGACACACTAATAAGGTTCTTAGTAATGGCGGGAACATGAAGGAGATTATTAAGAAGAAAGTGTTTGGAGGTGTGGTGTGTGGATTGTAATCGTGAGTTGCCAAAGTGAGAAATAAACAAACCTGAACCATTACCAACTTGAACCTTGTTGTTGCCCTGGAATTCAAAGAGCCAAACTTAGATTGCCAAGATCATGAGTAACATGATTGGATGCTCCCGAGTCAAGATACCAACTAAGATCTGTGCTAGTATCCGGAAAGCATCATAGCAGCAAGAAGATTGGCTTGTGTAAGAGGGAATGCGAGAGAAAGACCGAGGGCTAGAGAGGCTAGATTGAGTAGTATTAGAAGATGATGGAGTGAAGTTAGAGTCAAATCAGAAAAACACTTATCAACTGTGTGTGTTTGGTGTAGTTCTGATTTGACAGTGGGTCGATTTCCATTCCCGAAACCTCTCTGCCTCCTCTTCCCCTAAAGGAACCTCTACCCCTACCTCCTCTAGGAAATGTGGATTGACCCCTTCCTCTCGTTGTTGGAAGCATCGGGGCCATTAGGAGGACTTGGTTTCTTCGAGTAAGGTAGTGAACAGAGGGTTAGAACCTTCATTGTTAATGAGAGTAGGATTGCGCCTTCCAACCTAGTTTCATAACTAAGAAGCATATCATAAACTTCTCTCGAGTTTGCGGGGCTCTACTCGAGAAGTGGTCACTACTACAAGGGGATCATACTCACTCCCGAGACCGGTGAGAATTTGTAGGACTTGATCTTCTTTAGAGATAGGTTGACCAAGAGAGGCCAAAATATCACAAAGAGGCCTTGACCTTGTTGAGATAGTCTCTCATAGACATGTCTCCTTCTTAATAGATGACAACTCAATTTATATTGCATTTTTCGTGCGGCAAATGATCGAGTAGAAAAATTTGTTTCCAAGGCTTCCCAAATTTGGGCTGAATATTCCATTCCAACCATCATTATCAATAAATTTTCGTAAAGAGAGAGAAAGCGACCATGAAGCAAAAAGAATCGATCCTCGCTTCTTCCAGGCAAGAAAGTCGAGGATTCAAAACATGAGGCTCATCCGAGGTTCCTTCTAAAAATTGTGAGGGTGGTCAGTATCTTGCTAATAATGAAACTTTCTAAGCCATAGCCTCTTATGGCAAAGTGAGAATTTGTTGTTTCCATATGAGATAGTTGGAATCAGAGTTTGAGGAGACAAGTTTGGTTTTGAGGTTGCACACCGCCCCCCCTTGAAAACTTTGAGATAAAATAGGTGCGATGCCAGTTGGCATAGTGCGAAACCAACTGCTTATAGTACTTATACGGAAAAGATAAAACAAAAGAAAACAAAAAGAAGATAGGGAAGAGGAGGTATCGAGGCGGCTAAACTCGCTCCGATACCATGATAGAAAAATAGTATTTAGCGAGTAAAGATAATTAGCACCATATCAATATGAGATAAGAGATTGTTTCATTGATTGAAAGCAATGGTACAAGATCTCCATTTTTATACAAAAACGAGACAATTCTATTGGCTAATAAGGTATATTATCTGCGCACCTCTCTTATTCCAAGATGATGACACTTGTCACTTGATCCAATACTCCCGCATCCTCGGCCGTTATAAATGCAATCCGCATCCGTACGCCTCTAGCTAACCAATTCACGACATATTCCCTTGGAGAGATTATATCCTGCCGCTCTTTATCACCGGAGCCAAGGTTTAAAATACCGTCACGGACGGCCGGTTGAACCGTCGAACCGGAAACCGCCATTGGTCCTGTACAAAACCCATATAATACTGGATAGACGGTTAAACCGCTTCAAACCGTGCGTCTGGTTAAAAACCCGGATAATACCGAACCGCTCATTTAAGTATAACCGGCGGATCAAAATTAAAAAGACACTTTCGAAAAGAGAAAAAACCCTCGATTAGCAGAATAGAAACGCGAACGGCGAACGCGAACCCTCTTCTACTTCTTCTCTGCTTTCTCTCATCTGGTATTCCACTTGGGCGATCAAAAATTCTTCACATATTGGTTGATTGGGTCAATCAAGTACTTGGAGCCTTGGACTTTCTTCATAGCAGTTACGGTTTCTCAAATTTCAGGGGTTTGTATGGTTTTGCTTTTTTTTTTTTTGCTTTGCTTCAATAATTAATTGTTTAAAATTAAAATTATTATCTTTGAGTTGGGGAAATTATGTAGGTGGTACGGTTTTCTCAAATTTCAGTTTGTATGGTTTTGCTTTTTTTTTTTTTTTTTTGTTTTGCTTCAATAATTATTTGTTTAAAATTGAAATTATTATCTGTTGGGGAAATTATGTAGGTGGTTGTAATATGCTTTATAATGATTTAGTTGGATTAAATTAAAAGGGCTTCAAATTCTTAATGTACTGATTGATTTTGCTTTATGTGTTGGTTATTTATTTTTTGGTTTCTTTATTTCTTGCACTTTTTCTTATTGCCCAATGCCCAGATTCGTAATGTTTGCTTCAAATTGTTAGTTGGTTATTTACTTAATGGCTGCAGATTTTATGTTTGCTTCAAATTGTTAAGCACTTTTGCTAGTTTGTTTGCTTCTTCAATAAATTGCTCACTGGATAATAGTTTTGCTTTAGTGGGAATCTTTTGTGTGTATGTTGAGAATTGAGTTAAATACATGCCTTTGTTTAAAGTTTCATCCATTACTGTTGTTCAAAATCTCTATTGTATAGTGATTGGATAATCATATTATTTTTCTTTACCTTTTGTTATAGATGGATTCATCTTCAAGTGGTCAACAATGTAACTCCACGGCTAATTCACTTCAATCATCGGTGAGAGGAAAAAGTGATCCTAAGATGGGCTCACTTTAGAAAGATGTGGCTCCTGATGGAAAGAAAAGTTGGACATGTTTACATTGTAATAATACTTGGAAAGGTGGTGGAATCACTAGAATGAAAAAGCACTTAGCTGGTCAAAAAGGTGATATTGCTCAATGCAATAAAGTTCCTTATGACATTCGATATCAAATGGAACAATCTTTGAAAGAGTTTGAAGACGCAGAAGACAAGGTTCAAGGTCATTTGAAGTCGATAATATTTATGGTGATCATCAAATAGAACTTGAGGAAGAAATGCATATTCCATATCCTCAAACAAACACGAAAGAAAAACTATTTGCAACCACAACTTCTCAAAAGGGAAAGAGAAAGCGAGATGACAAGATGACTGGCTATTTTGGTCCTAGAACCACTCCAGGTGCACAACCGTCTATCAAAAGTGCCTTTGTAACTAAAGAAGTCTTGCATAATGTTGACATGGCTGTTGCTAGATTTTTCTATGATAGTTGCATCCCTATAAATGCCGTGAATTCCCTTTATTTTCAGAAAATGATTGATGCTATTGCTTCTGTTGGTCCTGGTTATAAAGCACCATCATACTATCATTTGAGGACAAATTTGTTAGGAAACATGAAAAAAGAAGTTCAGTTACTAGTTGATAGTTATCGAAGCATTTGGGAAGAACGAGGTTGCACTATTATGGGCCGATGGTTGGCAAGATCGACCAAATAGACAACTTATAAATTTTTAGTATATTGCAAAAGAGGAACGACATTTGTTAGATCAGTTGATGCTTCTGATGTTGTGAAAAATGCAAACACTATTTGTGATTTGTTTGTTGAGTTAGTTCAATGGGTTGGACCAAGTAATGTCATTCACTTGGTAACTGATAATGGGGCTAACTACAAAGCTGCAGGTGTTTTACTTCATGAGAAATTTCCATCTATCTCTTGGTCACCTTGTGCTGCACATTGTTTGAACTTGCTTCTCGGTGATATTGGCAAAATGGAGCTTGTTAGTAACCTTGCAAAAAGAGCTTCTTTAGTAACAAAGTTTGTTTATAATCATGCATTTCTGTTAGCTTGGTTGAGAAAGAGAGAAGGGTGGACGGAAATTGTACGTCCAGGACCAACTCGTTTTGCTACCACTTTCATTTCATTGAAGAGTATCCTTGAACATCAACATGATTTGCAAGCCTTTTTTACTAGTAAAACATTCAAGGACTCGCGATATTTTAGAGATAAAAAAGCAAGTTCTGTGGTTGCAGTCGTTCTTGAAGCAAAATTTTGGAGTGATTGTGCAATGATAGTTGGTGTTGTTTCTCCACTCATACGTTTATTGCGTATAATGGACACCGACCAGAGACCTTCCATTGGTTATGTCTATGAAGGGATGTATCGTGCAAAAAGAGCAATCAAGAATATGTTTAAGAATAAAAAGAGACTCTATAAGCCCTTCACAAGTATTATTAAGAGAAGGTGGGACAAACAACTCCGACGAGACATTCATGCAGCTTCTTATCTTTTGAATCCTGCTTTTGCATATGATAAGGAAAAATTGTGCACAAAAAAAGAGATAATGGATGGTTTTGTTGAGATGGTCACTACCTTAATTAGTGAAAAAGCTATTCAACGAAAATGCATTGATGAAGTGAGCATATACCAAGATAGATTAGGAAGCTTTTCTCGACAACTTGCTTTTGATTCATCAAAGAGTATGCAACCCGGTATGTATTTATTTATTTTAAATTTTAGTTACTTCTTTGATAACTATTTGTATTGTTTTACTCATTTTTAGTAATTCTTAAGTTCTTATTATTATTGCTTGTAATTTTTTATAGATGAATGGTGGAGAGTGTTCGGATGTAGTGCTCCTAACATACAAAGTTTGGCCATTAAGATTTTGAGTCAAACATCTTCTTCTTCTGGATGTGAAAGGAATTGGAGCGTATTTGAAAGAATTCATACAAAAAGAGGAATAGATTGGAACACCAACGATTGAATGACCTTGTGTTCGTCTATTACAATTTGCGATTAAAGGAAAGGTAATATTCATAATGTAAATTCTATTCATATGTTTTATTTTCATGAAAATTAATGAATTATAAGTTTTTTGTTTTTTATTTGTAGGCCAGAGAACCATAAGATTTGCTATGATCCTATTGATTATGAAAGTATTGACAAAACTGATTTTTGGGTTGTGGAAGAAGAAGAAATTCTTCAACCTGTTTTAGATATAAATGAGTTGAATAACATGCTTTATGGTGAGAAGCCCTTCCAAGAAATGTTGTGGAAGAAGAAGGTGATTTTTTTCCTTCCTTTCTTAGGAAAGCTTGACATAAGAAATATTATATGATTTAATTGTTAGTTGTTCACCACTTATTATTTAGTTTTTTTTCTTGTAGATTTGGATAAATTTTCAAGTGAGGTGCAAGAATTACATAATATTGAAGAGCTTTTGGAGGAAGGGGATAATGCAGATTATGATTATGAAGTAATGATTCAAGAAAATCATACTCTTTTTGATGAATGAGATCAAGTGGAATTAATATGTATTTTCATGTTCAGACTTGAAAACTTGAATTTGGGACTTCAATTGTAATTTTGTATTTTAGTTTGTTCTTAAACTAGAACAAGTGAACTTGATATGTTTATTTATATGTTGCTGTAATGAAACTTAAGCTTTTTCATGTATGTAGTGATTTAGATTTTGAGTAATTTGTTCAATATCTGATTATATATAATTATATATAATTATTTTTTAACTATCTTTTATTAGGCCGGTAATACCGGCGGTTGAACCGGTCCGACCGGTTGAACCGCTTACCGGTGGCCTGACCGGTTTGATCGCCGGTACGGTATTTAAAACATTGACTGGAGCTGTGATGATCATTATCATATTTCTCAGGTGCACTGATCTTGTGTACTCTATCATTATCTTACCATATATTCCTTGAATCCTTGACCTATAAATTGAAAGCTCTCATAGGGTTATCATTCACAATTTTCTCACAATTTTCTACACCAAGCAAGAAGATAAACTCTTGATCTTCTCCTTCTTCCTCTAAAACTGCCGCCACCATCACCGCCGTGCTCACGCCGCCGCCCGACACACCTCCACCATGACCACCACCTTCCCTTAAGCCCTATGACCAAAACCTAAGATAAAAACCAAGGAAGGGGAAAGAGAAATAAAGGAAGCGAGAGAAGCCGATTACCGTTGTTGGAGACAAAAGAGAGATGCGGAAGGAAATGAAAAACTTGAACACTATGCATTCACGTTTGCATTTATTTCATGATGCTATTGCATTCAAGGTGGGGTTTTACTGCTTATGTCTATTTCAAATGTCTCGTATGATTATTACATGTATGTGCAAATTAAACATGACATGACACAAATGTACTTAATTGTACACGCATGAATGTACTTAATTGTACACCCACAGTTGACCTCCGGACATTATATGATCAAAGCATGAAAAACATGGGTTTGTATACAGTAATGATTGTGCTCGTGTATTTAATTTAGACATTGCGTCCCCACTGGGTTGTTGAATGTTCACCCCATGTTTATTCCCCACAAATGAATGAAGAAGTTGGAGCGTGCGCAAAGGGGACAGTGGAAGTCGAATCAAGAATTTAAAGATCCCCTTATTTTGATTTATTTAATGATGCTAGAAATATTTGGAATATTCGTTTTTAATTTTTCGGACACGGTTTTCATGAGTATTTTGTATTTATGGACAAGTCGTAGTATTTATTTCCCCTTTAAAAATGCGTTTTCAAGCTTAAGCTTATTTTTCAGTACTTTAATACATCGCAAATTGTATATTTTTATTTCTATGAAATTGGGATATTACAAATACCATATTGAATGAGCATTTCATCTAAAAATTTAGGCTCTGAGATATATAGACCATTCAATGTTTAGCCTAACAACATTTGTATTGCTCAAACAGACAAAACCAATATTCTAGGAAAATATAGTCCAAGACTAGACACAATCAGGGGAGCGGAGCCAAAGAATTCAAAAATATGGATTGGATTTTTTTTTTTTACAATATATAACTCAGCAATATACAATATATTAAGTTTATATGTAAAACTTTGTAAAAGATTATATGTAGTTGAATTTAAGAGAATATACAGAATTGATGGTACAATAAGTTCATTAATGTTATAAAAGCATCTCCAACAAATTGTTTTATCTTCAATTTGGAGTAAAAACTTGCTCTAGCAATACTACACAATTTTGAATATGTGAACAGTTCTACGCCAGAAATGAAGCAACGTGCTATTTTTTTTTCTTTTTTTGTTGTTTTAAAATATTTTAGTGTTAAAATATGCGATAAAATGGAATACTCATTTTTTGTGTTGAGTTAAGTGCAACGGTGTAAAATGCTGGAGACAGTCTTACGTTTCAATAATCAAACCGACAACATATTAATAATAACTTTTTGACCGTACAAGAGGAAAAATAACAATTAAGGAGCCTAAATAAAGTCTTGATCAAATCATGATGTATTATAATGACATGCTAAATCATAAGTTAACATGCAGGATTAATATACATTGCACATCAATTAATTATCAGCTAGCTAGCATATTATTTAGGTTTAATTACAGAAAGGCCCTCGGTAATATGTCTAATCAATTTTCTTCTCCATGTCAGAATTATAACATGCACAAAAACATAGAGCTAGCTGGATAGTAGCATCAAAAGCAGTCAACCTTTATTTTGTAGAATGACTGTTTCTGATGTTACATAATTAAGCAGGAGAGTGGTTGATCATCAGGGCGGCGAAATCAGCCGGAGAATCAAAAGCCGCCGCCGCCGAGAGCCGCCGGAGCCCAGTAATCGGCGGCGTTGTCATTGCCGACATGTTGAGTGCAAGAGATGGGAACTAAGCAAAGCCCTCTACTTCTCAAATCCTTCACACAAAAAAAAGAAGAAAAAAAAGGCCATTATTGATAAAAAGTCCAAGAGTGATTATATATAGTAAATGATAATAATTTTGTTTCATGGGAATGATTAATTTTCACAATTGCAATAATGGATATATATTGTGTAAGAAATTATCACTAATAATAATTATGGATGATAAATGAGTTATGTATAAAATTATCACAACTGGTGACACATGTACATAGTGATTATTTAGTAATGATCAAATAATGGAAGAGAAAAATCATCACTAAATAATGCAAAATACAACAAAATAAAGTATAAGATGAGTTCACCAATTGAGGTCATTGATGCCATTTAGTGTTTCATCAATGTGAACAGTGTAAACGTCGCATGTACAAAAATGACATCATCATGTACAAGTGTTATGTATTGATGCATTAGAATAAAAAATGAAACACTAAATGAAATACAGAATCTCAATTGGTATAAGACATTGGATTACGATTCCGTGTACAAGACGATGTCATTACTCCAATACAGTTGAATAGAAAATGGAATATAAACGTGGAGCAAGTGATCATGCCTCACAGAATTATATGAATAATTGCCCTCGATCCTCGAGATTTAAAATGCATTTTCAATTTCTTTAAATTCCGAACAAAAATGATTTAAATCACTAATTAAATCATACTTATATTAACCTTCAGTATTTAAAACAAAATGACTCATTTACCTGCTTAGAAGCTCCTCTACCTTCCATGCCAATATCGTTCAAAAACTGTAAAAAGAAACAAATATAAAATAAAATAAATTACAAGGGAAATAAAAGAATTTCACCAACTTGAAATTAAAACAACTTTAACTTAGAGCATCTCCAATGGATGTTCTTGAATGTGTTATTAACATGTAAATTTTGTTCCAACCAATGGGGAGTGTTCTTAGAAGAACGTTCTTCAAATTTGTTACAAATTTGTAACATGCAAGAACAAATCTGATAAAATAAAAAAATCTCCCATCAAAGCATACGTGAGTTGCACCAATGGCCTTGATTGGCGCGTGCACTACACAAGCAAGATGGTTGTGTGAAGAGGCCAAATTGGTGGGCCTTTTGGCTGACACCAATGTCATCCTCTTTCATTTTTTTTTAATTTTCTTATTGTTTTTTCTTTCTTTAATTGCACATTTTACTTTTCTTTATTTCTTTCTTTTAATAATTACAAAAAAATATGTTGGTTGAATGATTTGTTAATAACTTAATATGCAGTATTGAACTTCATTATCTTTTTTTTCCTATATTTGTACGAGTTATTTTAATTGCAATATTGAACTTCAACATCTGTTAAGTTTATAATAAATTTCAATTTGTAGGTTGAAATATATATAGAATTATAAATTAATTAATATAGATTTAAATGTATTAATAAATACAATCAAATCAAAAATATTAAGATAATTATGGATATTAAAATTTATTTAAACCTTTAAGTTTATTTGATGAAAATATAAATAAGGGAGTAAAAGTACAGTGGGCCCCATAAATAATGGGTGTAGTGTTATTTGAATGGGAATATGTGTTATTAGAGGGGTGTGTTATTAAAATGAGAGATGTGGCAGTAGGGTCCACAAATAACATGTGTTAAGAACATCTCCATTGGAGATGCCCTAAGTAAATCAATTTAGTTTCACAAAGCTGAATTGCATGTTTTTGGTACAGACCACTTTGCCTAATAAATATACTTTAAACAATTGTCCAAAGCCTCGTTTTAGGAGAAATTGAGGGATCCAATAAAGCCATTACCTGGCCAGCCTCTTCGGGAAACAAACAATTCCTTTCTTGAACCTGGCAAAATAATTATTTTATATACATTACATTTAATTAAAAATTACTTATAACTTTATTGTTTATAATGGGAGTAGTAATTATTTTTTGGAGGGACAAATTAATGAGTTCCCATTTCCCTATACACGTGTATATGTGTGTGTGAAGAATGTTGGTCGTGCATGGGAAAATGTGTAAGAAAATGCGTATATTATGGGTACTTATTTACAGAATGTTGGTGATGTCCTGTACTTCCTGAATTCCGCATGTAAGGGGAGCTCAGAGCCTGCACAAATAATATAATAATAATAATAAATATTAATAAAAAAGAGGAAAATTGGTATAGATCACTTCTTATAATACTGTTAACTAGAGTTCGAATACTATATCTTTTAGTTCGAATCCTATGTCTTTTAGTTTTTTCTTTGAAATTTATGACTCCTCAAACCAGTTCTTTCAACTTATAATTACTAAAATTGTTAACCAGAGTTTAAACCTCATTTCTTTCAGTTTTTTCTTTGAAATTTATGACTCTTCCAACCAGTACTTTCAACTTATAATTACCGACATAAATGATTTTGTCATTAAATTTTATATTTACCTATAGAATACCTACCAACAAATTACCTAATAATTTTCAATTACCAACAGATTTTCTGTAGATATTACCAACAGTTTTAGATTTTGTTACGTACAATGATTTTACGTAAATATTTTAAGTACAATTTTCGTGATACTTGCCTACAAATTTTACTGTAGGCAAATTGGTTTTTTCTTGTAGTGATGTATCTTTCAGTTTATTTGAAATTAATATATTCCCTCCAACTACTACTCCCAACTTATTAAAAAAAATAAAAAAGAGGAAAATTTAATTTTTATTTGCTACATTTCAACTACGTTACATGGATTTTTATATTTCCCCATTTTCTTGAATAAACTGAAAGTCTGAAATGAAGGAATATATTTACTGATTTTTGTGTGTGTGTGGTTTAGACAAGGAATTAAGCAAAAAGATTACCTCAATTTGACTCTGAAGGAATCTAATGTAGCCAATGGCTTCTGACAAGACAGAAGCTGTGTCAGTCTGCAAAAGAGAAACATAACACAACACACCTTAAAGTCATTTTTCTCATACTCTTCTTTAATGTCACACAAAATAAGCTCAGATCCGATTATATAAAGTAAAGAAAAAGAAAGGGTTCTTTTTTTTTTTTCCTTTTCCTTTTTAATTTTCCCTTGCTATTTTATTGATATAATATTTTTTCTTTATTTTTTCATATAGATTCTTATGGTTGTGAATAGAAATTGGAGATCATAATAAAGTACAATTTTATTTATTTACCTTCCCAAATGGAGAAACAATTTGGTGAAGAGCTGTTATTCTATCCCCTAATTTCTCCTTTCTCACCTGTCAATTTCAACAAATAAATAAATATATATAGTGAAATTTGAATTAATATCATGTAATTATTAAATTCTAATCCCATACATACATGTCTAAGAATCTAAGGTATTGGAAAGATAAATTGAATACATAATTAATTGAATAGATCAAAGGAGAAAAGAGATTCCTGACCTTCAAAGCTGGTTGGGCTGAAGACTGTGTAACCCTAGCCTTCTTAGATGCCCCACCAGTCCCCGTGCTATTACACTTTTAACAAAGAAAATAAATCAATAATAAAAATAAATAAAAATCATGAAATTAAGAGTAACATTAATAATAAAAATAAATAAAAATCATGAACAAATTTAATTGAATAAACTCAAAATTATTGATGCAATCAAAGCATGTTTAATTCTTTTGTGTTTTCCTAATTGTTACATATATTGAATCTTGGACATCAATAATTACCCTAATTAATGAAAAGATGAGACAATAATAGTAATAATAATACTCCTTTTTTTAATTCTTTTATAAAAGCCTTTTCTTCATGTTCTAATTAATTAATTATCGCTCACCCTTACAAATGTATTTATTAACTGAGGTTCGAACCAACTATCTTTCAGTTTATTTGAAATTTATCGTCTACCCTCGCACCTTCTTCCCAACTTATTATAAAAAAAAAAGTAATTACCTCAGATGAATGGTCTTGATTGTGCCGTTGGATTTTAGTCGCCGATTTTCGACCGGAGAAATTCAAGAAATTGTTGTTGTTGTTGCTTAAAGTAGTGATACAAGAAGTTGGAGAAGAAACTGGCATGACTTGTTGACATGAATTAGGCCAATAATTTGTAAATGAATTGGAAGATTTAATATTATTGCCCTGAAATTGATCATCATCATCATCATCTAAATGCCCATAAACTTGGCTGCTACAATATTGAGAATTGGACTCTTGCTTCACATTAGGATTATTATTAACCCTTGTAAAATTAGAAATTGGGCTCAAATTCAAGAGTACTTGGTCTTCCCAATTTTCTAACTTCTTTTGTTGCTGAAAAATACTAGCACCAAATCTCTCTTCTTCACCACCCCTGTTGAACAAAATTAAAATTTAAAATTAACTAAAAACCAAAAACCCACACACGCATTATATATATGCATAACGTCAATTATAAGCATATTGGATGGGAAAAATACTAAACAAGTGAATAATTAGTGTTTGCAAATTCTAAAATTAAAAAACAAGTAATACTCAACTTCTGATTGGAATAAACTAATCAGAAGCTGAAAATCACTTTTTTTTAGAGTTTGCAAGTACTCCTAATTAAAGACTTCTAAAATTTCATTAATTTTGGTAAAATAAACCCTGGTTATAAAAGAAATATTAATGTAAACTATAAAAATAAATTGAGCTGAGAAAAATATATATACTTATAAAACTAATTACAATTACCATGGACTACTAGTTTAGAGATTAACAAAAAAAAAACTAAATCCACACACACACACGCACACACACAGAGAGAGAGAGAGAGAGAGAGAGAGAGAGAGAGAGAGATTTTACAGAAGCAATTGGCTCCAAGACCTAACAACAGGCAAATCCTGGCCGTTGGAATGACGATGATGATCGGTCGACGGAGAAGGGTTTGAAGAAATTAGTGTGGAATTATTAGTAGAGACATAATTAATCAACTGAGAAGAAGAAGAACGCTGGTGAGATTGCATGTCATTCATGCTCCACCAGTTAGGGTTTCCAGCCATCATATTTTTCTCTACTCTAAAAATCAAGATTTAAAATTTTGACCCTCACCCTTCAAATATACCAACACACAAATTATATTAAATTAAATTCCTTTCTCTCTCTCCCCCTCTCTTGAATTTCTATATTATTCTCCTGAAATCAAAACTTTTTCCAATTTTGTGCACCCAAACAACCCTTTGGTGAGCTTTCAAAATTGTGTTAACTTTCTCACAAGAGATATAGAATAAATTATAAATCTTCTATGGGCTGACATAGCTCAATCGGTAAAGGATTTGGATAATGTGATGTCCGTTTCTCTGGTACCTAAAGCGTGGAGGTTCGAATTCGTCTGGTAATAGGTTGAAGAAAAAGCATCTCAGCACATTGGCGTGCTCATTAAAACATATATCGATTATCGCGATTCATTTTCTCCACAAATCTCTAGGGACGGGATAGTAGTAGGGACAGGGATGGATACATTTTTTTTATAAACACCATGTCTTTGTCAACACATGAATATTTTATACTTCTTTCCTTTTATTTTTTTTATTTTTCTATAAAATAAATTACAGTTAATTTACTTTTATATTATTCTTTATGTTCTTGCTTTAGCTTTATTATAAAGTGCATCATATATGATGGGACAGAAAAAGGTGATGGTGAGTGTTTTGAGGCCAAAATACAAAATTGCTTGTGGAGCTTATAACTTCCTTAAATTGAGGTTGTGGTAACTAGCTAGTAATTGTTATAGTGATATAGAGCTAGGTTAGGATTAGGGTTATTAGGCTCTGTTTTATTAAGGGGTATATATTATATTTTTAATTTCTATTTTCCTAATGATGAAAATTTTGGCCATTTAGATAGCAATCCCAATGAGATTTAGCTAAAGTTAAAATGACAAAAATTTCTATAAATGCAGAAAAGGTGATTTCGTCGTCCAAATAATTTATTCTTTCTGATGGAACGTCGTTCTTTGATAATAACTTGAGGATTCCCAAGGAAACAATAATTTTCTCCTATATTCGTCGAGTGGTTAATTAAAACCTAGCTCAAGTCTAGTCCAGATATTGGGATTTGATTCTTACCACTCTTTTTCTCCTGATATATGAACTTAAAGAAAAATAAATAATAAAAATGATACGGGCGTAGAATGGATACCGTGAAACTAGTAGGTGAATATCGAAAATGGCTGAAAATTTGAGCAGAGCAACGGTATGAGAACAGAAAATATATCGAGGAAATAGTTATACTCTTTCTCTTTAAGATGAAATTGTCCCGCTCAAGATGTTTACGGTATTGGCAATCACCTCTCAGAATACAACGACTTAGATTGATCTGAACCGTCCAATTGTTAAAATTCACTTATATGAGATAATTGCAAGAATTAATGAATTATTTTGTGGATTGCTATGCAATTTTACCTTTTAAGAGTTTTTCAAGTCAGATTGATTTCTTCAATTCTTTATCTCTCTCTCTCTCTCTCTCTATATATATATATATATATATATATATATATATATATAAAGATTGCAGAAATTATTAGGCACTAGTGGACGACAACCTAGACAAACGCCTAGGAATAGTACAATTTTTTTTTTTAATTTTTGGCCAATTTTGGCCCCCTAACCCCCCTACATCGGCGCCTAAACCAAATCTTTGGCCGCATCGATTTGAGTAAAATCGGTTTGGTCTAGGAGCGTCTAGGCATAGTCAGATTTTTACAACAAGAAGGCTAGGAACATGAGATGCAAGCTAGCTAGCTACAACATGAACTATGGACTTTAATCTTTAACCATCAAAACAATCTTTCTCATATCTAATCTCAATGATTATTACCTAATTTTAATCCAATGAAAACCGGAATATTTGATTTCATTTTGGGTGTTTTATTTTATTATAGAAACGCAACCTTATTTTCCAGACCCAAAAAAAAAAAAACGCCCCAGGACAAAATTTAAATATATATACAGTGTAAATAAGATTTTGTCTGGAGTTATTGAGTTAACAAAGGCTTTCACTTAATTACTAAGAGTACTTGTGAAGTTAACAAAAAAAAAACAAAAATCATAATTAGATTGAAATTTTGTCATGGATTAATTAAGATTAGCTTTAGAGCAATTGAAGAAAAGTTTGGCCTTTATAGTTTTCTATGTTGATGGGCGATGGCAGTCATTTTCTTGTTGACTTTTAGATTAAACAAAGAACAAAAAAGTTGTTAGCAATCAACTGTGTTTCTTGTTATATAATCGATCTGTAAAAGAATTGGAAGATTAGTTAATAGTTTCCAATTTAAATCTATCAAGACCTGTTAAGTTCTCTACCAAATTATTGAGTGAAATAAATTTATCTAACAAACCAACTACACGTATTTTTCGTTATAAACACGTATCAATATATAACATAGTGAAAAATCAAGTGGAATACACAAAGTGAAATAAAAATTCGTTGGAATTGTTGTTTGATAAAATGAGTGTTTTACCCAATTTTGGCCAAATAATTAAGTACTTTCCATTAGTGAAAAATAAAATTAAATTATTTGTATAAATTCTACTAAGAGAGTAGATGATAATATCATTTGGAATTTTTCTCAAAACCAATTTCGGGTGAATGATAAATTAATGTTAGAAGTTAGCAACTTAATACTAGAAAATGATATGGAAAATAGAAAATGTGGAGAAGGATAAATGCTCCATCCCACATAAAAAGATGAGACAAAGTTGACTCACTTGATATATCCCAAGTTGAACTTATGGGTTTGGGCCCTTGGGGCCACCCAAATTATTAAAGAGGTGATGACCTACATGCTTGTGGATTTGGTTCAAAACACACACGCCCGTCGTCGCCCGGTCGGCCGAAAACCGGGTCATGGGTCATGGGTCGAGGGCTGTGGGTTTGGGCTTAGGCTTGGAGACCCTTATTCTTTTTGGACCAAAAACCTTTAAAATAATTAATTAATTAATTTTTAGTAATTAATCAACGGATTCCAACTAGGAAGTGTTCGCATCAACATAAGGGCGGACGTATGGCCCATGCGTCGGGTCGTGCATCAACACAAACGTTCGCATCCGCTCATAAGCGGACGCACGGCCCGTGCGTTGGGTCATGCGTCAAGTCAAAACTTTGTCATTTTCGTTCGCATCCACGCACGGGCCGTGCGCCAGGTCGTGCGTCGATGCGAAAGATTGAACAGATGCGCCTGTCCAGTGTAAATATGTCTTTTCGAGCCAAAAGACATGATCTTTCCATACGGGGTATTTTATGCCTATAAAATTCAAACCCCTGCTGATGAATTGATATACAAAAATATAAGATATCAGATTAATAATCGAGTCATTTTGCATTACAACATATTGACCCTCAATCCTTCGAAAGCTTGAAAGTTTAAACACCAGTTGTTCATTGTAGTTCCAGTTTTTGCAAGTGTTGTTAAATCGGAACAGTAAAAAATATTGTATCTTATAGACGAACCCCGGAACCATAAGCACTTTGTATACGGGGAGTTTTTCGTTTTGTGGAAATTGAATCGAATTCAGGCATCGACTAGTCATATCAATCCAAACACTTAATCATTCCTTAAACAGATACCTTTCTAAATTTACCCAACAATCGCAAGACGGAAGATTACATTTTTGTCCAAGACGATGGCTTCAATGTCATTCACACTGATGGCTGATGCTCCTGCTCACGGCGAAAAGCTGCCCAAGTTCTTTGGCGTCGACTTCAAACGCTGGCAACAGAAGATGCTGTTCTACCTTACCACATTGGGGCTGTCTCATTTTCTGAAGGAGGACCCCCTATAAGTCCAAGTGGTTACGATAATGTAGAGGGGGTGAATAGATTATGCCAATTTTCTCAATTTAACCCTCTTTTTTCGAATGAATAAGCAAAGACAAGAATGAAAGTGCAAGAAGCAAACAACACATGTCGATTTAAAGAGGTTCAACCCACCTAGAGCCTAATCCTCTATGTAGATCCCAAGAGGTGTGAGTAAGGTTTAGAAGGGGGGTTGAATAAACCTTACCAAATTTTCGATTTAATCCTTTTAAGGAAATTACAGAGTTAACACAAACAACTAAGTCATTGAGGGACAACTAAGTTGATTATTCAGCAGAGTTAGCCACTCAACAGACTCGATAGAGCTGTTGATAGACTATGTCAGGTGTTTATCTTGAAACTTAACTTGACTGTGTTGGTTTTATCAGCGGAAAACTTAACACCCTTTGATTTGTTTGAAACTTATTTTAACACTTGATTTGAGCACTTGGTTATTAATCAGTTTGGATAGCAAATGAGTTTATCAACATATATAAAGTAGATATGCAGAAATATAAATATGCTGAAAAAATAAATGACACAGTTATTTTTATAAAGGTTCGAAGATGGGTTAATTCTTCTAGTCCTCTTTTTTTCAACTTCGAGAGGAATCCACTATGTAAAAGATTTGTTTACAAAGTGGTCAACAGTCTAGAGACATCCTTGATCACACAGCTGACTTCTCTTCCGACTCAGCTTCTTCACAGGACAACTGCCTTGCTACTTCAGCTCACTTTCTCAAGCTCTTGGATTTGATCAAGAAGCCCTCCAAAAACTTGATACTGATTCGACCTTGAACCTTCCTACAATCCTCCTTAGAAAGTAGACCCCTTTTGATTCTTCAAAAGTTTCCTCTTTAACAGTTTGAAGTTGTCTTTCCTTCACAGCTTGTGTTGGATTGATTTCCTTCGAGTTTTAGGCTTGAGGATTTGCTTGAATATCTTTGAGAACAGGTTTACAACTTGAATGTTGCTTGCTTGTTCGTGGTTCAGGTAATCAAGGTAACCTTTTCTCAATGAGTTTCCTCAGCCTTTTATAGTGAACTTTCAAAAATTTGCCCGTTGAAGAGATAGGCCGATTTTCAAAAGACACTAGTGTTCATTGGCTTGTCTTTTCTTGGTCTTCAATCTTGAGATGTAGACATTTCCTCGTATTAAATGAATGTGCGACTTTTGATTCGACCGACACGAGGTGCGATCTTCCCATTGGTTTATTCCTTTTGCACGCTTCTGGGATGAGCACTTTAAGACCTGGCAGCATGGAAATATTACTTATTTAAAGTAATGTTCTTGACTTCTGTGCAACAGATTCATTTCAGTTAACTCCTCTTGGTTGTTGCCTATATCCCCAGGTGACTTGAGTATGCTTCAATCATTTAAAGACTCATCTGTCACTTTCAACTTGTGACTTGACTTCTTGAGATGACTTTGACTGACACTTCACACAACTGTTCCTCAGCTGATACATCTTCAGTCAGGTTCTTGATCTCCCTTCTCGGCCATACTCAGTTGTTCCACAGCGGAATCTTCACTTCAATCTTCAGTTAACTTCTTGTATTTCCAGGCATAGCTTACTTGACTCAGTTTTTCCAGCCCTATCTATTACAATGAAATTTACAAGAAAAATGGGGTGCCAACTTTCTAGTTTAAGTTTTATATGGCATTCATCAAAATCTATAATATAAATTTCCCAACAATTTCCCTTTTTTTATGATGCCAAAATTAAAAAACATTCAACAACATGTAAATAGCAAAGATACATACAGACAATGCAGTAACAAAGAATGTATACGTTGAATAGATCGTTTTATTGATCATAGCATTCTTTTCCTTTACACAACTGTTTACATTTGGTATCAGAGCATTTTATATCAAAGCAGAATACATACATCTGTGCTAAGATACAAATACAAAGTAAAAGAAAATTACAGAAAACTTCACTACGCATACAGATGACTTTCAAAAATGTATTTACATAAGTAAAATACATGAAAGGGTTCGCAGCAACACTTCATCTCCTTCGCTGCCTCCTTCTTTCCTCTTCAGCTCTGTCAAAATCATCAGCTCTCTTTCTTTTTCTTTTTTCTTCAGCTGCTTTCTTCTTTTCATAAGCTCTTTTAGAAGCATCATCCTTCCACTTCCTCTCGAGCCATTGCTCTATTTGCCTTCTGTTCTTCTCTTCTTGTCTTCTCGCGGCTTCAACATTCTTCCTACCCACCTCCAGATTCTTTACTTCATCATATCCAGCCCAGTAGACTCTCCATTTCTTTCTGGGATCCACATATTCGATGTTCTTTTTTTGGGTCTTGGACAAGGTTGAAAGCCTCTTCCTCCACCACTTCTTCCTCCTCCTCTGCGTGTATACTGCACAGAAGTCTTCTGCTTACCAGCTGAATGGTTGTTGGTAGTCTGTTGCTTATCAGCTTCTTCGCACAATTTAAGACCCTTCTCCCAGTCCAAATCCCAGGCTTGGGCTATAGACATCTTTTGGAATTAGCTTTCGCGTCTTGAATCTTCAATTGATCTTGGCTCAGATCTATTGTCTGGAATAGCATCTTGATCATTCCCCACCGAAATGCCACCGAATTGTTTCAACACTTCTTCAATGTGGGCATCCGTCCTCTTGTCGAACTCTTCCATCCCTGCTTATACGATTCGCCTTTTCTCCGACATTGGCACAATAGAGTGTTCAATTGGCAGAGTCACTGGAAGTTTGCTGATAATTGAGGCCGTAACATGACCCCGCTGAGGGGTTTCAACTATCATTAACGTCAAATCCTTTGACCGTTCCCCCTCAGCTGTTTTTCCCTTCTTTTTCTCAGCTCTCGTCATGTTGGCTTCCGACTCTTTCAACTTTTCTTCTTTTAAACTCCTTAGGGACTCATCTTCCCCCTTTTTGGCATCATCAAAGGAGAGAAGAACCCCAGGGAACATGTCTGCGAGCATGAAGTCCAATCTACTAAGAGATGAGTTCTGCTTGGAGTCTACTGCGCCATAAGCTGTCCGAAATTCTGAACGAGTGGCTTTGGACTCGGCTGCCACCAGTTTCATTTTAGCCAAGAGAAGGCTGAATTTTACATTCATGGTCTCCTTAAGACGCATAACTTTTTTTGGTTGGAATTCACGTAGTAGCTCCATTTCTGTTTTGTGAGAAGCATGCAACCTCTCAATATACGCCTGCATCCTCTGCTTCATATCAACGTTGTCAGCACTCCAAACAAGCATCTTATTATATAACTGATAAGGGTCTTTTTATGCATGTTTTATGTGCATATTTGAGTAGAATTTGAGTTATTTTGTTGTTACTTTCGTTAGTTTTTGATTGTATATTGTTTATACTACTGTGAGGTGCTTTTATTGGTGTAGATTGACCATTCGGGGCTAATTTTGGTGAATTTCGGACCATGGATTCATGTCAAAACATACCGGGGAGTTTAAGGATGCAAAAACGCTTGAAATCCCAAGCCAAACGCGTCATTTTGGGGGCATTTTTGGTCCAACACGGCTAGGGGGTGTTGGGCAACACGACCATGTTCAAACAGGGAGAAAAATCACAATTTTTAGGCTTGGACAGACTTGAACACGGCCTGGCCGTGTCATACAACACGGCCATGTCGTACAACATGGCCTGGCCGTGTCGTACGACATGGCCATGTCAGACCAATTTTCAGCAAAATTCAAATAGCACGGCCAGGGCGTGTCGGGCGACATGGCCGTGTTCGGGGGACTTTTTTGCAACTTTTCCATGCGAAAATTATGGAAAACTTACCAACCAAGCTTTTTGACCACTTTTGTACACCTTTAACACCCTATTTTGCTACAACATGTCCCCATATTCCCTCAATTATCATTTGAATACAAGAATTCACCAACCCAACAATGAATTGGAGCATTTTTTTAACAAAGGATGGCATCATTAATGTGTTCTTGCACAAATGTCTATTAAAGCCAAGAGTATGAGTTGGGGGAATCATTCATTAATTCAAGATACATTGAATTCATTAGATTCATTTATTAAATTCATTAGATATTGGAGATCAAGAGGTCTTGGAGGAGTAAGCTTGTAGCAACATTGGAGAAGAAGGCTTGGAGCAACATCATCAATCAAGAAAGAAGTCAATTGAGATTTTGATAAAGATAAGTACACCATGTCTACAATACTTAAATCTTCTTGTGTAATTTATTCGTTTGTCAAAATCACGTGTAGCTAAACTCCTAGTGTTTGAATGTAATGAACTCTAGAATGGATTTGTGATTAAGGCGTGTATGTTTTTAATAAAATCTTCATATTTTGTGTGATTCACTTATATTATGCTTCGTTCATTCGATTTGATATATGCGCAATATTGATTTGAAGTTTATTTTTCATCCGGGAAATCGAGAGATTCATGGTGAAATAGAACCTATATAAGTGAAAAGAGTTGCATGCAATCCTAGATATAAGACGACATAAATCTCCTGGATTAGGGTCAAACCTAATATGGGAATTCACAAATCGTTATAATGCTGTCTTGGGGGTTTTAACTAGAAAGAGATTTCAGTTAATCAACTTGAGATTAGAAGTTTTTCGCCTTGAGAAAGGGTTTAACTTAAATTGGGAATTTCTACGGTGCACAAGACATGAGATTTTATTAAAAGAGGTTGGTTTTTGCTTAAGGGCTCATGGTTGTATTTTTATCTTGTTGAATCACAAAAACATTCTAGAGGGATTTACATTCAAACACATTTCTATCTCTTGATTTCTTATTTTACAAATCTTCCTTCATTTTTACAATTTATAATTTGTTTTCCTTTTTCATCAAACAAAAACTCTGAAAATTGTTAGATTAAATAACAAAAAGACGGTAATTATTAGTACTTACAATCCTCGTGGGAATGACACTCGGTACTCAATAATTTATACTATAAAACAATAGGTGCACTTGTCTACGGTTTTAAAGGTAGCTTTTGAGCCATCAAGTTTTTGGCGCCGTTGCCGGGGATTGTAATATTAAGAACGCTTTATTTTTGTTAATTTAATCATTTTTTTTAGTTTTTATTTTCTACTTTACCATTATCTTTCTTTTTATCTATCTTTGTAAGTCTTGGTTTATACTTATCCTCTTTGTTTACCGCAGTGTATGCCTACTCGTCACCGAAGCGCGACACCGCCGGTAGCAACACAGAGGAAAGCACTAATACAGACTACGAGGAGGATATTAACGAAGGCAAGGATCCTATCATGGCGGATGAACAACAAAGAACTATGTATGATTACGCCAAGCCATCCATGGATGGCACGACGTCAAGCATTGTAAGACCCGTTGTTGCCGCCAATAATTTTGAAATTAAACCCAACGTTATTCAAATGGTGCAACATCTTGTCCAATTTGACGGTCTACCAGATGAAGATCCCAATAATCACATCGCGAGTTTTCTTGAAATTTGCGACACCTTCAAAATCAACGGGGTCTCCGATGATGCCATCCACCTACGCTTGTTCCCATTCTCTCTTCGGGGACGAGCAAAACAGTGGTTAAATACTTTGCCAAAAGGAACGATTACAACATGGAATATTATGGCGAGAAAAAATTCCTTTTGAAGTATTTCCCACCGGCAAAGACCGCAAGATTAAGGAACAAAATCTCTTCATTTACTCAAGCAGACGATGAAACTTTATACGATACTTGGGAGAGATTTAAGGAATTGTTGCGAAAGTGCCCACACCATGGCCTACCTATTTGGATGCAAGTCCAAACATTTTATAATGGGCTACTTTCTGCAACAAGACAAATGATCGATGCAGCGGCCGGGGGAACTCTTAATAACAAAACACCAGAAGCCACTCAGGATTTGAGAATGGCCATGAACGGCTACCAATGGCAATCCATACGAGGTAAAACTAACAGGTCAGTTGGTGTGTATAATGCAGATGCGGTAGTTACGCTCGCCACACAGGTCGAAGCTTTGACCCAAAAAATCAACGATCTAGCGGCTCCTAAACCACCACCACCGCATGTTTTATCTTGTGAAACTTGCGGAGGATTGCATAATCATCAGGACTGCCCACACACAATACCGCAAGCTGAATGGGCCAATTACGTTGGGAATCAAGCCAGAAATTACCCAAACAATCCTTACAGCAACACATACAATCCTGGGTGGCGACAACATCCCAATTTTGGTTGGGGAAATCAAGGCCAACCACGACCTAATCCCAATCCTGATCTACACACGTCTCCTGGATTTCAGCCAAATCAAGGTAAGCCTAACTTGGAAGATCTTATAACAAAGTTTGTGCAATCAACAGATACCCGATTCCAGGCGGTGGAAACATCCTTGAGAAATCAAGAGGCATCTATCCATAATCTGGAAAACCAAATAGGCCAGATTGTGAAGATGATTTCCGAAAGGCCACAAGGTAGTTTGTCGGGTAATACTGAGCCAAACCCAAGGGAACACGTAAAGGCAATCACCATCAGTTTTCCACATAAGCATGATTATGCCAATACCGCCATGCAGAAATACGTGGAGGATGATATGCCCAAAGAAAATCTCATGAAAAGGAGGTTGCAGAACACAAGCCCAAGATCCCTTACCGAAGTCTAACCGAAGAAGATAGAAGGGAGGACAAATTTGGTAAGTACCTTGATTCTTTCAAACAATTACATGCCAATATTCCATTTGTTGACCCTCCTTCAAAGCATGTTAGGGATCTTAATGACATCATTCCTAGTGAAAATAAGCTTAACAAATTATCAAATGTGCAATTGAATGATAAATGTCCTTCTAATGAACTACCACAAAAATTTAATGATCCAGGAAACTTTATTATCCCTTGCACAATTGATGGTTTACCTGTTGATAGGGCACTAGCCGACTTGGGAGCTAGTATCAATGTGATGTCTTATGAAACATTTAAGCGTGCGGGATTAGGTGAACTTAAACCTATTAGGATGGACATTCAATTAGCCGATAAATCGATTAAACATCCTAGAGGTATTATTCATGATGTGTTAGTCAAGATTGATAAATTCGTGTTTCGAAATCGATTTCGTTATTCTTGACATGCATGATAATATAGAAGTTCCCTTAATTCTAGGGCGTCCTTTTTGGCTACCGCAAAATCTCTCATTGATGTGCATGATGGAAAACTTATTTTGAGAGTAGGGAGTGAACAAGTTATCTTTAAAATTCCCTTGAAAAATCATATAGATGATACTTGTTTTCCTATAAACTTGATTGGGAAAAATGATCTTTTGCTTGATACGCCATCTAATAAACCCTTGAAAACATGTGATGTTCAGTGTGTAGAAGTGCTCACAGAAAAGTTCATATTTAAAGATGTCGTGCAGAAAAATAGGACCGTCAAGGTAAATTGTTCGAGATTTGACTTAGGTGGCGATGTTAAGGATTTTCATAAGTTCAAGGCTCCGCCCGATTAAATCTTCACATTTAGGTGACATAGTCCAGCTATACGACGTTAAAGAAGCGCTACCCGGGAGGCAACTCGATGTTTGTGTGCAATTGTTTCCATTTATTTTTATTTTATTTTCTTTCAAAATAATCATAAGTCCTTAGAGTCATTTACAAATCAAAAAAAAAACTCTTGAGCTTCTTCTTGGTTGTCCTAATTGGGAATATTTGAGATTTCACGGTATTCGAGTTGTGTGTTGCTTAACTTTGATTAGGTATGAAGATGTCGTTGAAGGTCCCGTACCAAAACAACCTAATGATCGCTCAACACCGATTCCACTATTGTAGTAAGGTCGTATTTTTCTTTTTCCACCTCTTTTATATCATTCTAATTTCTTTGCTTTTTGAGTGTTGGTGTGTGTTTGTCCATTTCTTTCTTTCACATTGAGGACAATGTGAATCTTAAAAGTTGGAGGTGGGTACAATAACATTTTCGGAATGCTTGTATGCTTGTTTGTGAGAGATGTGATTTTTTTTTAACAAATTGAATCTTTGCTAGTCAATAACTTGGCCCAATTATACCTACATTAACTTGTTAATTTGTGTTTTCATGTGAAACAATTGATTGTCTAGGATAGATTGACGTGGATGCAGGCAAAATTTTGATGAGATTTCTAACACCATAAATACTTGATGTGTTAAGGCATATACGACGATACCTAGCGCTATGAACGTCTGAGAACTCGTGATTTAGTAGTGGTTAACTAGTTGTTAAACCAAGCTTGCGAATAAAAAAAAAAAGAGAAAGAGGAAAATGAAAAAAAAAAGAAAAAGAAGAAAAAAAATGGACCAATCGAGGTTATACTCCTCTATTTGTTGTTGCTTAGTAACTAGGAGCATTCATGAGCCCCATGTTTGTCTTTTACGTAAAACGGCGACACGGATATGAGTATGGGAAACCACCCTAGGAGGGTTTGAACATAACTTCAAAATTTAAACCTAGTGGAAGCATGCTTCGAAAGGTCCTAAAAAACGAAAAAAAGGGGAATGTATACTCCTTGACTTCTCATCCCAATAAAGTTCACGAAGCTTGGTTATATAACTAGTAGGCTAACTACAAAGATCTATTTAGTTCTTGTATTTTCATAGCATTATTGAATTGAAGTTATTCATAACTATCAATATTTGTGGAGTGATGATTTCAAGTCTCAATAATGCCTACTGATATTACGGTCTTTCTTGATAGTCGATCGCTTTGCAAAACAATTTTTTTTTACTGAATGGTTAATTCGGGTTGAGAAGGCTAAGAACTTGACTGCTTGTGTTCAATGTGTTGAAAAAAAAAAGAAAAAAAAAATTGTGTGTTGTGATTTATTGAATCCCTATTTTTGATATTATGTTTTGCTTGAGGACAAGCAAAGTTCATAGTTGGAGGTGGTTTGATAAGGGTCTTTTTATGCATGTTTTATGTGTATATTTGAGTAGAATTTGAGTTATTTTGTTGTTACTTTCGTTAGTTTTTGATTGTATATTATTTATACTACTATGAGGTGCTTTTATTGGTGTAGATTGACCATTCGGGGCTAATTTTGGTGAATTTCGGAACATGGATTCATGTCAAAACATACCGGGGAGTTTAAGGATGCAAAAACGCTCGAAATCCTAAGCCAAACGCGTCATTTTGGGGCATTTTTGGTCCAACACGGCTAGGGGGTGTCGGGCAACACGACCATGTTCAAACAGGGCGAAAAATCACAATTTTTAGGCTTGGACAGACTTGAACACGGCCTGGCCGTGTTATAAAACACGGCCATGTCGTACAACATGGCCTGGCCGTGTCGTACGACATGGCCATGTCAGACCAATTTTCAGCAAAATTCAAGCAGCACAGCCAGGGCGTGTCGGGCGACATGGCCGTGTTCGGGGGACTTTTTTTCAACTTTTCCATGCGAAAATTATGGAAAACTCGCCAACCAAGCTTTTTGACCACTTTTGTACACCTTTAACACCCTATTTTGCTACAACATGTCCCCATATTCCCTCAATTATCATTTGAATACAAGAATTCACCAACCCAACAATGAATTGGAGCATTTTTTTTAACAAATGATGGCATCATTAATGTGTTCTTGCACAAAAATAATGTCTATAAAATCCAAGAGTATGAGTTGGGGGAATCATTCATTAATTCAAGATACATTGAATTCATTAGATTCATAGATTCATTTATTAAATTGATTAGACATTGGAGATCAAGAGATCTTGGAGGAGTAAGCTTGTAGCAACATTGGAGAAGAATGCTTGAAGCAACATCATCAATCAAGAAAGAAGTCAATTGAGATTTTGAGAAAGATAAGTACACCATGTCTACAATACTTAAATCTTCTTGTGTAATTTATTCGTTGGTCAAAATCATGTGTAGCTAAACTCCTAGTGTTTGAATGTAATAAACTCTAGAATGGATTTGTGATTAAGGTGTGTATGTTTTTAATAAAATCTTCATATTTTGTGTGATTCACTTATATTATGCTTCGTTCATTTGAATTGATATATGCGCAATATTGATTTGAAGTTTATTTTTCATCTGGGAAATCGAGAGATTCATGGTGAAATAGAACCTATATAAGTGAAAAGAGTTGCATGCAATCCTAGATATAAGACGACATAAATCTTCTGGATTAGGGTCAAACCTAGTATGGGAATTCACAAATCGTTATAATGCTGTCTTGGGGGTTTTAACTAGAAAGAGATTTCAGTTAATCAACTTAAATTGGGAATTTCTACGGTCCACAAGACATGAGATTTTATTAAAAGAGGTTGGTTTTTGATTAAGGGCTCATGGTTGTATTTTTATCTTGTTGAATCACAAAAACATTCTAGAGGGATTTACATTCAAACACATTTCTATCTATTGATTTCTTATTTTACAAATCTTCCTTCATTTTTACAATTTATAATTTGTTTTCCTTTTTCATCAAACAAAAACTCTGAAAATTGTTAGATTAAATAACAAAAAGATGGTAATTATTAGTACTTACAATCCTCGTGGGAATGACACTCGGTACTCAATAATTTATACTATAAAACGATAGGTGCACTTGCCTACGGTTTTAAAGGTAGCTTTTGAGCCATCAATAACACCTTGAAATAGCGAACTTGTTTGTATCGCATGGCACTCTGCTGTTGAGACCACTCACTGATCCTTACCACTATCCCTCTCAAATCTGCTGTGAGGGTGGCATATCCATTGTCCAGGCGTAAGTCCAGTGAGGCTTGGTGCCGTTCGATCTTCTCAATCTCTTCACAGATCTTCTTGAAGACTTCACGAATCTCAACTGTCTCACCTGATTCAGCTGCCGGCCATTCTGCATCGAAGTCAAAGTTTGCTGGCACAATAGAGTCAGTAGGGATTTACGAGATCTTTTTGTACAGTGGATCGTCGCTGCTCTTTAGCGGTCTCTTTATCTAGCTCAAGCAATTTGATAGAAAAGGGAAATAATTGCTCAAAAGCATCATCTAACAAATATGGGATTGTTTGTGCAGTTTGTGCCTGTGATGTTTCTGGTGGAGTCGTTCTGCTGCAACTGCGAGAGCCTGCGCAGATGACTCGATTTTAGCTGGGCTTTGGGAATGTGTTGCCCAGCTGACTGAGCCTCAGCTGTCTTAACAGCTTATTCTGCCTCAGTGGATTTTTCTAAATGAAGTACCGGATCATCTGCTGCATCATCAGCGTCATCGGATGATGATGAAACTTGGGGGCTTGGTTCATCATCGAAATTGAATGTTTGATGAGCAGCTTTGTAACTCGACTGACTCGTATTCTTGAGAGCATCCGCAACTAGGTCCTTTTGATGTGCAACTGGTGTGGACTCAGCTTCATCTCCAGACCCCATAAATGATATGTCAGGATTCTCCTGGGAGTCGTGAATTGCACTTATCTCCTTCTCAGATTCAGCGTTGTGAACAGGAGGAATGTTCTGAATCTCTTGAGCTTTACCCAAGGAAGTCTCAACCTCCCTTGGGCCTTCAACACCTCCAGCAGTCTCAACTGCAGCGAGGCCTTCAACATTCCCTTCGACAGTCGCAAATGTCTTAGGGTCTTCAGCATTGACATCCATAGGAGTCTTAACCCCTTGGATTGTACTTTCATTGCTCAGAGTGTTAACTCCCAGGGCATGTCCATCTTGTGCCTCGACTGCAACAACAGTGTCATCAGCCTTCAAAGCTGCTGACACCTCAACTAAGATAGACTAAATTGTCCGAGCTTCATCAATGTCACTCTGTTGAGGTTCTTTCTCAGTTTCCACTTCGCCACCTTTCTTCAAGAGAGAGTCATCTGCAGCATCCTCCGACCCTGCTGTAGTGGAGTGAGTTCCCCCCTTAATTGGCGCACCAACTAAGTGACTGATGATGGGGTCACTCTTCTCTAGACTCGCGGCTGCTTCCGTTGAGTGCTCAGCCGTTGGGGTAGGTGGTAAAACACCTTCATTAGGGGTTGGCTCAACTTGGGTGCCCAAAGTCCCAGTTTCATTGCCAAGTCCCTTGGACCTATTCTCCAAGAGTACCGGGGCGTAGCTACAATGATGTCTGTGGCAATTTGTTGCACTGCTTCCAAAGGGTCGATTTGCAGGAGAGATTGAGACGACTCTCCTCGTCCTTCAAATAGTTGCTGCTCATGCATTAGCCTAGAATCCCGTAGAGCTTGCTGCATGTTCAATTTCCCTACTGCAGCAACGGGATCCATATCTTCATCACTCTCTGAGAACACATCAATATGATAGTGAGTGTGTTCTAGAGTTCCAGTAAGCGGACATATCTTGGCTTTTTCTAATGCATGGGCCTCCCTTCAGCTTTGTCTTTCTCATCCGCTTTCATGATGCGGAGGATATCCAGACAGTTGTCTTCGTCGAGGGCCTGTTGGACAGTATTAATGCCCAAAAGATGGAACAATTCTTCCTCTTCTTCAATGTACTCAGGGTGAGTGTGTAAGTCCAAGCGGCAACGGTAATCTAGAGGGGGGTGAATAGATTATCTCCATTTTCTCGATTATGCCCTCTTTTTTTATTCAAACAAGCCATGACAAGTATGAAGGTGCGGGAAGTAAATAACACGCGTCGATTTATAGAGGTTCAACCCACCTAGGGCCTAATACTCTACCACCCACTATCTCTGGGATGGATTTCAAAAAGAATTTTTTTTTTATTAATTACCACAATTAACACCTTACAACATCACCTTGAAGAGCACCACACTCTTTTTCAACACCACCTTGGAGATTACCACAATCTCCCTTCAACGGCACCTTGTGAAGATCACCACAATCTTCAACCTTGAAGAACACCAATTCTTCAACACCTCAAATAGCACCACACTCTTCAATAAGAATATTACCACAATCCTTTTGCACCTAACACCTAGATCACCCAAGTATGTTCTTACCACAAGAACACTCACAAGGATATCTTGTGTTGAATGATGACCACAAAAATTCAAGATTACAACTCTATAAAGAACAATACAATTTTGAGTGCAAGTGTAATCAAGAATTAAGCCTAGACCTCAAGATGTGAAAGTGTAAGACCTTAGGCTATTACAACAAGAATTTCGACAATGAAAGAACAAGTATATGCTTTGAGTGTATCTTGTTGTGTTGTATCTCAATTTCATGTTATGTTGCTCCAAATCTTCCTCTATTTATAGGAGATGATTTATTATGGATAGGCTCCTCTTGGGGATTGAAAATCTACATAAAGATACAATTAAATAAAGAATATAGCTGTTAGAAATCAATCCCACAAATTAAGGAAAGTATGTTTGCTGTCAAAACGGTAGGGTGACCGGTCGCTTAGAAATATACGTTGAAAAATAAAATCTCAATTTTACATAGGGCGACTGGTCGACCCTGTGTTGGACCGGTCGACTTCATGGAGTTCAATACAGCGAAAAAATGAGAACCTCCAGACACCGGTCGACCACACCGGTCGACCTCCTCATTTTTTCTTCCATCGTGTTTTCTGTTTTAAAACTTAACTCAGGTACGGGTTACCCTATAGGGCGACCGGTCCAACACGAGACAAAAGTGTTGTCCAATTTTTATCGAAAATATACTTCAAGAAATACTCCAAAAAATTAGTAAAAATTATTTTAAAACAATCGGAAGTATTTGGACAACATTTTCAAACATTGTTTTGGTGTAAAAACACTTTTAAACAAAATCATCAAAATCATAATAAAACATTTATCAAACATTCTCTCCCTTTTTGATGATTACAAACCAAAATAATTTTAAGAAGTTTTAAGAGGTCGAATTAGAAAGCAAAGAACGATTTTCCGGTAAAAGATAACTTGCCGTTTGAAGCAACCAAATTTCCAAACAAAATAGCCACAAGGAAGGGAGTAAATCTTTTCAAAATATTTAGCAAAAGCTCCCCCTATCAACATGCACATCAAGATAAGCAAATATGCAACCATACAAAAGCTAACAACTTTAGCTTTTACAATGTAACCAAAAGAATCACGAGATTAGAAGCTCCCTCTGTCAAAGACAACCATAAAATAAGTATCACACGACCAAGATATATCCAATGTACTAGTTTATATCCAAAGCATTTGGCTTAAAAGAGCCATAGCTTATAGCTTTTTTCGTGACCTTATTTTAGCTCCTTTGAGCTAATAAGCTTATAACATGTTTCTCCCCATTTGGAATCATCAAAAAGAATGTTAGCACGATAAAAACATCATATTATCTTATCAAAGTGCGCAATTTTATCGAGCTATAGGATATTGAGCTTCAAGTTCCAAAAACTAAGGGAATAAATCAAATGACTATAAGAGATCTGTAAAAAGCACGTTTAATTTGCAAAACATGATCTCTATAAATACAGAAGCCTTTTGAAATTGAGAGAATCACGTGGGTGATGAATTTTTCTTTGAAACTTTTTATCGAACACTTGGCGGACATCAAATAATAAAGAGGGTGTATATAGCCCTTTGTAAAAATAGCCAAGACAAAATTTTCATCACCAAATGACAACAAAACATCATTCAACCAACAACATAAACATCTCAAGAATGTCATCAAGATATGAACATATTCTCAAATGTTCAACCCAATTGAGATAAATCTATCCAACTAAGCACCATAAACAAGGCATTACCAATGCCACCAAGCAAAAAAGGAAAGAAGCACTTTTACCATCAAGTACTTCACCAACCTAAACATCAAACAATGCCATCATGCACTAATAAGAGTATTTTTACCATCAAATACTCCATCAAAACCATAGTCAATAAGAGCCATAAGCAATCATATTCTACTAGCACTCTTGCTAGTTTATCCCCTTGAAAAAGCAAACAATCAAATTTCATTAGCACAATAGGAGAAGTAGTGAAAATAGTTCATTACAACATAAGGAGAAAAGACATGAAAATAAAGCAAGAAAGAGCAATAAAGGCATCAATCTTCGTCGAAAGAGAAGCAAGCATTAGGGAGGAGGTCTTTGATGAACTTCTTCAATTTTCCAACCGACTTCTTCAACTTAGAATTTTCTTGGCTTAAAGCCTCATAACAAGGATCATAATAGAGCCTTTGTTCGTCGAGTTGGGCTTGAAAAGATCCCCGAGAAGGTTAGGCACATGTATTACCCTCCAGATTGCCTTGACCTTCTCCCAAAGCCAATCTTTCGGCTTCCTCATCATCAAAGATATCATCGGAATTTTGGGACGAAGAACCTTGGTGTCTCCCTCTTGCCATTTTTGTAGGGCGTATAGGCATATTATTACGCATTTGGACAATTTGCAAGATATTGTCGATATCAAAGTCATCATGAATCATCTCCGAATTAAACTTTGAAGACGGTAAACCCAAATGCATGAGAAGTTTGCAAATCCAATTTTCCATAGCAAACTTCTTAGTCCCTTGCGTAATCGACTCAATGATGCATTGAATTAAAATTGCACCAAGGTTGAGCAATTCCCTTTTCGCAATTTTGTAGGCCAAGAAGAAATCCATATTGCTCGGCAATTTTGCAGATTTTCCACAAATGCAATAAGCTACAATTGTAGAAATAATTCTATGCTCAAGAGTCATAGACAACAATGAATACTTCGGCCACACACCCAAATAAATCTTAATCTCTTCAAACGAGACAGCAAACACATCATCATTCCAATGTGTGCATCCAAAGTAATCCCATCCTCCTTCCCGAACATGCAATAACTGACAAATATCGTTCGGAGTCCATCTAAAGTGACGACCTTTAACAAACGAATTCATAGCAGCGGGCTTTCTTTGATCGTCAAACTCAATCCATAAATTCGCATAAAAAATGTAAAATCACACTATCATCATACAACACAAATAGATGCTCCCACAAATACATCAACCCTTGATGCTCAAATAATTCCTTAATAGTCAGATAATCACACGAAAAAATGCCAAACCGACATGTCTTTGTACGCCCAATCGACTTACTACCCAAGTCCAAATTATCATAATACCATTCCGCATATTTATTGATAAAATTAAACACATTTGCGGAACTAGGAGCTTGAGGAATAAAAGATTTCTTATTTTTGGCCCAACTGCAATTGTTGAGCGAGATAGTACCACGAGCTCGGCGATTTTGGCCCAGGTAAGTTGGGGATTTTGATTATCATCGTGCTCTTGAGCTACGTTCCTTTGGGTAGCTCTAATATCGCGTTGTTCGACCTCTTCTTGGCGATTACCCGAAATACCCTCTTCAGCCCTTCTACGCTTGGGATTTGGATTTCGATCGGTAGAATTCCTTGGAGAATAAGAATTCACTTCTATGAAATGAAAGAGTTTCACGGGAATTGTCTTGATCGTCGGATATCGCCATAGATATGAAATTCTTGCAAAATAGAGGAGATTAGCACCAACAATTTTAAGATTTGGTGAAGAAATGAGAGTTTTTGGTAGAGAGAAGGAAGAAAAATGCGCACAAGGGTTTTGGGTTTTTTTTTTAATTCTGTTAGTGCAACTGAGAAAAGATGCGAGACAACAAGGCGATCGATCGGGGTGTTGTGTGACCGGTCAACCCCTTGACCGTCCCCTCTGTAATTTTACAAGTTTCAAAGTTTTTCAAAATCTGATTTTTTACCCCAAAAGTTTTAAGAACTTGCAAAAAGAAAAGGCAAACATGGACTATATCCAATATGTACGAGCCAAGGAATATAATAGACTCGGATTAAAACACGATTCCGAGTAGTGCCCCTTTTTTGAAAAAAATCGACAAAACCATTTAATGGCACTTAAGAGATACTATGAAATATCTTGAAAATCAAGCACGTGATTATATGACATGAAAAATATTGAGTTAAAAATAATACGAGTGAACGTAACTCGATGTTTCAAGCATCTCTTGATGAATTATGAGTAGATAACCAATGAAGAAGAGATATATATCCTACACAATTCTTAAATAAGACTTGCACAAAACATTATGATACAAGTGTAGGCTAAGGCAATAAGAGATATCACAAGTATGCTTATGCTATATAAAACCATAAGAGATAATAAAACACCTTAGTCTAAGTAAATGCACAAGAGTTTTAAAAGCAACATGAAAGGTCGTCTTTTCAAAATATTTTAAAATCACAAATATATATTGAAGACCTTAATTTTAAAATATTTGAAAACTCATTTTGCAATTAAGACACAAAACAAAACACGCATAGTAACAAAATAAAATGCATATTTAAATGAGGAGATACGGTTTACCAATTACGCCATTTCTATGTGTTGTGTCTTTTCCATTGTTGATGGTATCTTCCTCTTTGAAAATCATGTTGTTGATGATAGCTTCTCCATTTGCTCAATTTCCAAGGATTGTGTTCTTCTCATTGTTGATAGTGTCTTTCTCTTGGAAATTTATTATGATGTTGTCTTCTCCTTTGATCAAATGAGACGATCATTTGTGGTACCCTCAAGTGTTTGAGTCCTTTGGGATTAGCTTTGAGACTTTTAGGTCTCCAATAATAATTAGAGCTATTTCTAGCCCGACAAGAATTAACCGTGTGACCCTTTTTACCGCAATAAAAGCAAGTAACAATTCTAGAAGTATAGTGATCAACATGCCTAGAGACTTGATCCTTTTTTCATATGATTAACAACAATAGGCTTATGATTAAGTCCTAGTTTCAAATTATCACAACTATGATCATCAACAATTTTGGTCATTTTGTCGGTACTCAAGTTGAATTTAGATAAATCTTTTTTCATGCAATTAATATCCTCAACGAGAGTACTATTTTCCTTTTTAAGGATTTTACCCTTATCGAGTGTGGTGGTGTGAGCACATGAGATTGATTCATAAGAGAAAAATAAATTATCCTTATCATTTTTCAAAATATGGAATTCCTTTTTCAAATTTTTATAATTAACAAGCAAGCTTTGGAATTCATTTTGAAGTTCATCAAAATCATTTTGCAAATCACTATAATCATTTTGTAAAACATTATCATAAGAAGTAGAGGGTTTAGAACGTACCTTGTCTTCTTCTTCGATGCCCATAAGACATTGTTCGACTTCTTCATCGTCGGAAGTTGTAAGAAGCTCATCCCATGTTATTGGATTTGATGTTGTATCCAATTGAGAAGTAGATGCTTTTGAATAGCTCATTTTGTTTGCATATACTTCTTCTAGTTTTCTCCATACTTCATGTGCCGATCGAATTCCTACAATATGATCATATTCTGAAATGGTGAGTGAACAATAAATAATATTAAGAGCCTTACCGTTTAAGAAGATGATTTTCTTCTCTTTATCATTGAGCTTCTTGAGGACTTTGGAGGTGTGTCTTTCATCGGGATGTAATCTTTATTTATGACCGTGTTCCAAATATCGAACCCGCAACTTTGTAAATAGCATTCCATTCTTTCTTTCCAAAATGCATAATTTTTGGAGTCAAATTATGGTGGCTTGTTGGTGGAGGCGCCGATAAGATAGACTTCATTCATAGCCATTGATCGTTCCTCTTTACTCGCGATGTGGAACGAGCTTGCCAAAGATTTTGACTCTGATACCACTTTTAAGTCCAAGCGGCTACGATAATCTAGAGGGGGTGAATAGATTATCTCCATTTTCTCGATTATGCCTTCTTTTTCGATTCAAACAAGCCAAGACAAATATGAAGGTGCGGGAAGTAAATAACACGCGTCAATTTATATAGGTTCAACCCACCTAGGACCTAATTCTCTACCACCCCAGTATCTCCGGGATGTATTTCAAAAAGAAAAAAAAAATTATTAATTACCACAATTAACACCTTACAACATCACCTTGAAGAACACCACGCTCTTCTTCAACACCACGTTGGAGATTACCACAATCTCCCTTCAACGGTACCTTGTGAAGATCACCACAATCTTCAACCTTGAATAACACCAAATTCTTCAACACCTCAAAGAGCAACACACTCTTCAATAAGAATATTACCACAATCTTCTTGCACCTAACACCTAGATCACCCAAGTGTGTTCTTACCACAAGAACTCTCACAAGGATATCTTGTGTTGAATGATGACCACAAAAATTCAAGATTACAACTCTATAAAGAACAATATAATTTTGAGTGCAAGTATAATCAAGAATTAAGCCTAGACCTCAAGATGTGAAAGTGTAAGACCCTAGGCTATTACAACAAGAATATATACAATGAAAGAACAAGTATATGATTTGAGTGTATCTTGTTGTGTTGTATCTCAATTTCTTATTATGTTGCTCCAAATCTTTCTCTATTTATAGGAGATGATTTATCATGGATTGGATCCTCTTGGGGATTGAATATCTACAGAAAAATACAATTAAAATCAAGAATATAGCTGTTAGAAATCAATCCCAAAAACTAAGGAAAATATGTCTGCTGTCAACGGCTAGAATTTTACTGTCAAAACGGTAGGGCGACCAGTCGCGTAGAAATAGACATTGAAAAATAAAATCTCAATTTTACATAGGGCAACCGGTCGACCCTGTGTTGGACTGGTCGACTTCATGGAGTTCAATACAGGGAAACAATGAGAACCTCCAGGCACCGGTTGACCTCCACTCTTTTTCTTCCGTCGCGTTTTCTGTTTTACAACTTAACTCAGGTACGGGCGACCGGTCCAACACGAGACAGAAGTGTTGTCCAATTTTTATAAAAAATATACTTCAAGAAATACTCCAAAAAATTAGTAAAAATATTTTAAGACAATCGGAAGTATTTGGACAACATTTTAAAACATTGTTTTGGTGTAAAAACACTTTAAAACAAAATCATCAAAATCATAATAAAACATTTATCAAACAAAGTGAACTGCACCCTTGAGTGATCAAGCTTCCATGCTCTCCATTCTCTGAGGCGTCTCTGGATATCTGGATACAGAGGAGAGTACATAATGATATCGTCATCATCATCATGTTCATCTTCTTCTCCTCCTTTTTCTGGAATAGGAGGTAAGTCATGCTGCTCTTCTCTTTCAGTAGCATCAGTAGCAGGTGGAGAGACAACATTTTCAGGTGGATGTTCAGTTGTCTCAGCTGATGCATTATCCTAAGCTGTTTTCTCCACAGCTGGACTTCAGTAGGCCTCTGCTGATCATCCTCAGCAGACTTGGCAGTTTCATCTATAACTTTAGGAGACTGCACTTCCTGAGTTTCAACAGTCTCTGGTGTTTTCTCCAGCTGAGAGGTAGATTCAACTGTCTTTCAAAGCTCTGAAAGCTTGAAAATTCTTCTTCTTTTGGTCTTAACCAGAGGAATTTTTGGGTCTGTTTCTTCTTCTGATTCTTTGGCGGTGGGGGTCGGGGCATCCTTCTTGGAGGGAGCTGTCTTCCTTGATTTGGCAGTCCTCTTCTTCCGTATTGTTGGAGAAGGAATTTGGGTTTCCTTCTCAGCTTCGGCTGCAGAAGCAAAAGACTCGGCTGCACGGGTAGGCGACTCGGCTGCAGGGGCAGGAGACTCCTTTTCTTAGCTTCAGGGGCAACTTTCTTCTTTGCAACTGCAGGGGCAGCTTTCTTCTTGGGAGGAGGGGTAACAGTTGTGTCCTCGGGTTCAGCTGATTCCCCCTCACTTGTATCCGGCCTCTTCACGTGGGCTCTCTTCTGGGCTCCTGTGAGATTCACCTTAAACATATTCTTGTTGACATGAAAAGGTTTTCCATGTCGAAGGGGAATGCCCTTCACTTCCATAAGGTGGCCAATCACCGAGCCATTACCAAGAGATCCTCCAAAGGATCCATCTTCCTTGAACGATTTATTTGCAATGTTCTGGCAGAGTCTGTTGTACACGAACTCAGCCCAGTTAACTTTCTTGCTTTGCATGATCGCAACCATGACGACCAGCTTAGTCTTTGACAGCTGGTTGAAGCTGCCAAACTTCATGTCTACACACTTGGAGACGACATCCATCAATTTATGATAGTCGTCCTTCAACAGCTTCTTATCAGCTGTGTAGACCACCTTAGCAACGCACTCTGGTTTGGCTACCTCTTACACGTAGCAGCCAAATCAACATCTGCTTCATTTATCTCCTTCATGCCATCAGACGACAATAAACAATGTTCCTCAAGGTCCTTAGCCTTTATCATAATGTCCTTGAGGTGGAATGAAGACTTGATCCCTTCGTCCTACACTTCGGCGTTAACATAGAACTGCGCTACCTCCTCGATATAGGTGTGTGAGTATTCTAAAGTCAGAAAAGCCTTAAGACCTGACTTTTCCAACATCTCAGCAATCTTCTTCACTAGGGTTTCATCAGAACCCTGCTTCACTATGCCTTCGAAATCCACTTACGATCATGAGTGGATTTGCTTCGATAATTTGACGAAATCAAACTTAGGTGCCATTTTTAGAAATTTTTACCGAATAAAAGTTGACGAACTTGTTTGAGAACACTTAGGGTTTTCGAGAGAGAAAAACTTGCTTTCTTTTTGCTTGAAGATGAACAATTTTCGAATGAGAGAGAGAAAACTGGAAAATGAGTATTTAAGGGTTATGAAAAGACATGTCTTCGAATTTTGAAATTTTGATCAAGATCAACGGCTTAGATTTAGCACGTCAAACCGTATTTAGTTTCTCGCATTCAATGTGGCAGCATTTATATCTAATCATATGCTTATTGTGCAGCTTTTGACTGTACCCGTCATTATTACGCTGACGTCATGCTTAAAAACATTCCCGCTCATTTAAAACAACTGCGTTTTTGTCACTTAGCTAATAAATGACTCACATTACCTCAAAATGACTTAACTCTTCTTCTCTCCTTTCATTAAGCGACCCAGTTGTCAACTAACTCGATATAGCTGACTTTTCGATATGGCTGTTTCTCACTTGGCTGATGTGAGAAACCTGTTTTTTTCTCATTTTTCTCATCTTTTATCTCTGCTAATTGAGTCTTGTGAGTGTTAACTCAGCTCAATTAACCCTAGATCATGCTTAAGCTCTTCAAATCTTGATTCACATAAGGGCTTGGTGAATATATCAGCTAACTGCTTATCAGTCGAGATATATTCCAAAGTGATGTCTATCTTTTCAACATGATCTCCTATAAAATGATATCTGACATCAATGTAGTTTGTTCTTGAGTGCAACACAGGATTTTGAGTGATTGCAATAACACTTGTGTTATCACACATAATTGGAATTTCTTTTTCTTCAACATCATAGTCTCTTAGTTGTTGTCTTATCCATAAGACTTGGGCACAACAGCTGCCCGCAGCTATGTACTCAACTTCAGCTGTGGATGTGGCTATTGAATTTTGCTTCTTACTAAACCAGGAAACCAATCTGTTTCCAAGCATTTGACATGTACCTGAAGTACTTTTCCTATCAACTCTACATCCAGCATAGTCAGAGACTGAGTAACCAATTAGCTTGAGTCCTCCTTCCTTTGGATACCATAAGCCGACTTCCTGGCATCCTTTCAAATATCTTAGGATTCTCTTAGCTGCAGTCATATGGCTTTCTTTTGGTGCAGATTGAAATCTTGCACATACACCTACATCAAAGGTGATGTCTGGCCCTCTTGTTGTTAAATAGAGCAATGATCCAATAAGTTCTCTGTATCTTGTTTGATCCACAGGCTTGCCATCTGCAACCATATCCATCTTGACTAATGTATTCATTGGTATTTTCACAGAAGACTTTTCTTCCATACCAAATTTCTTCATTAAATCTCTGGTATACTTTGTTTGACTTATGAAGGTTCCATCCTTCAGTTGTTTAACTTGAAGTCCTAGAAAGAATGTCAGCTCTCCCATCATGCTCATTTCAAATTTGCCTTGCATGAGGTTTGAGAATTTATCACACAGCTCTTTATTTTTGGATCCAAAAATAATATCATCCACGTATATTTGAACAAGCAGTATATGTAAGTCCAAGTGGCTACGATAATCTAGAGGGGGGTGAATAGATTATCTCCACCTTTTTGATTATGCCCTCTTTTTCGAATAAAACAAGCCAAGACAATAATAAAGGTTTGGAATGTAAACAACACGCGTCGATTTATAGAGCTTCACCCCACCTAGGGACTACGTGCTCTACCACCCCAGTATATCCGGGATGGGTTTCGAAAAAGAAAAAGAATTTTATTAATTACCAAAATTAATACAAATTCAACTTACAACACCTAGAAGAGCACCACACTCTTCTTTCAACACCACCTTTGGAGATTACCACAATCTCCTTTGAAGATTACCACAATCTTCCTTCAATGGCACCTTTGAAGATCACCACAATCTTCAATCTTGAAGAATACCAAATTCTTCAACACCTCAAGAGCACCATGTTTGATAAATGGTTTTATCATGATTTTGATGATTTTGATTTTACACCAAAACAATGTTTTTAAAGGTTGTCCAAATACTCCTAAATGATTTAAAATGGTTTTAATATTTTTCGGAGTATTTCCTCAAGTTTATTTTCGATATAAAATTGGACAACACATTTAATGTTTTTAAGTCAATGGGTTTTTACATTGAAACTATGTTGTCCTAATACTCCCAATTGATCTAAAATGTTTCTACTATTTTTTGGAGTATTTATTGGAATTTATATCGGACAACACTTTTTGTGTAAATGTTTTATTTCTTCAAGACTATATTTCTAATGTTGTCCTAAATACTCCCGATCGGTTTAAAATGTTTTTACGAATTTTTCGGAGTATTTCTTGAGGTTTATTTTCGTCAAAAATCGGACAACATTGATTTTAGGCGGTCGACCGGTCGACCAAAGAGGCGACCGGTACCTGGGAGCAAAACATCGATACAGAAACTTTGTTCCTTCAGTTTTTGGTCAGTGCAACCGGTCGCCCTAGCCTTCGACCGGTCGAGGTGCACTTCGACCGGTCGCCCTGTGTTAATTTGCTGCGACATGTTTCAAACTTCTATTTCTGTGCGACCGGTCGCCCTATGCTTTGACAGCAAAATTCTAACCGTTGTGCAACAGACAGCTTTTCCCTAAATTGTGGGATTGATTTCTAACAGCTATAATCTTGATTTTAATTGCAATTTTTTGTAGAAATCAGATTCCAAGAGGAGCCTATCAAGTATCAATCATCTCCTATAAATAGAGGAAGAATTGAAGCAACACAATAAGAGAGAAAACTACAACACAACAAGATACACTCAAGAATACACTTGTTCTTACATTGTCTTATTTCTTGTTGTAATTTGCCTAGCTTATCACTTTCACATCCTTGAGGTCTAGGCTATTCTTGATTACACTTGCACTCTATTGTATTATCAATTATCGAGTTGTAATCTTGAATTTGGGTAATCATTCAACACAAGATATCCTTGTGAGTGTTCTTGTGGTAAGAACACACTTGGGTGATCTAGGTGTTAGGTATAAGAAGATTGTGGTAATCTTCTTGTTGAGGTGTTGAAGAATTTGGTATTCTTCAAGGTTGAAGATTGTGGTAATCTTCACAAGGTGCCGTTGGAGATTGTGGTAATCTTCAAGTGAGATTGTGGTAATCTCAAAGGTGGTGTTGAAGAAGAGTGTGGTGCTCTTCAAGGTGTTGTTGTAAGTTGGTGTTGTATTAATTTGTGGTAAATTAATAAAATCTTTTTCTTTTTGAAATCCATCCCTGATATCTGGGGTGGTAGAGGATTAGACCCTAGGTGGGTTGAACCTCTTTAAATCGACGTGTGTTGTTTTCATTCCGCACATTTATTATTGTGTTTGAGCATTTGGTTCGAAAAAGAGGGCGAAATCGAAAAGATGGAGATAATCTATTCACCCCCCTCTAGATTATCGTAGCCGCTTGGACTTACAAGTGGTATCAAAGCCAAACTCTTTGGCAAGCTCGTTTCACATCACGAGTGAAGAGAAACGATCGTCGGCTACGAACGAAGCTCATCTATCCGGCACCTCCACCACTAAGCCACCTCGGTTTGATTCCAAAAATTTTATATTTTGGAAAGAAAGAATGGAATGCTACTTACAAGATTGCGGGTTCGACATTTGGAACACCGTCATTAATGGAGAAACCATTCCGATGAAAGATACACCACACACCTCAAAAGGCTTCAAAAAGCTCAATGATGAAGAGAAGAAAATCATCTCTTTAAATGGTAAAGCTCTTAATATTTTACTTTGTTCACTTACCACTTTGGAATTTGATCATGTTGTAGGTATTCAATCGGCACATGAAGTATGGCAAAAATTAGAAGCCATCTATGAAATATATGCAAATGAAAGGAGCAACTCAAAAGCATCTACTTCACAAATGGATACAACATCAAATCCAACAACATGGGATAAGCCTTCTACAACCTCCCATGATGAACAAGTTGAACAATGCCTCATGGGCATCGAAGAAGAAAACGAGGTAAGTTCTAAACCCTCTACTTCTTATGACCATGAATTGCAAAATGAATATAGTGATTTACAAAATGATTATGATGAGCTACAAGATGAATTCCAAAACTTACTTGTTAAATACAAAAATTTGAAAAAGGAATTCATTGTTTTGAAAAATGATAAGGATAGTTTATTTACTTCCTATGAATCACTATCATGTGCTCACACCACCACTCTTGACAAGGTTAGAAACCTTGAGAAAGAAAATAGTACTCTTGTTGAGGATATAAATTGCTTGAAAAATGATTTATCTAAATCCAACTTGAGTACCGATAGAATAACCAATATTGTTGATTGTTGTGATAATTCGACACTAGAACTTGATCATAAGCCTAAGGGTGTCAATCACATGAAAAAGAATCAAGTCTTTAAGCACGTTGATCATTATGCTCCTAGAATTATTACATGCTTTTATTGCGGTAAAAAGGGTCATACGGTAAATACTTGTCGGGCTAGAAATAGCTCTAATTATTGTTGGAGACCTAAAAGTCTCAAGACTAATCCCAAAGGACCCAAACACATGAGGGTACCACAAAACAATGTCATATTAGGTACCCGACGAAATAATGATCGAAGAAAATTTATACCGCCAAGAAGACATCAAATGACCGTTTCATTTGATCAAAGAAGGAGAAACTATTTTCGACAAAGCCAATTTCCAAGAAAATGATATAATCAAAAATGGGAAGAACACAATCCTTGGAAATGGCAAAGACATCATCAACAAGATGATTTTCAAAGAAGAAGAGACTTTCAACAATGGGAAGGCAAAAACCTTGGAAATGGAGTAATCAAATAAGTCATCATCAACAAAGTGACTTCTCAAGGGGAAGATATCATCAACAATGGGAACGGCACAACCCATGGAAATGGCGTAATTGGTAACCCGTATCTCCCCATTTAAAATATACATTTTATTTTGTTATGCATGTTTTTATTTGTGTCTTTATTGCAACATGAGTTTTCAAGTATTGATTTTTTTTTAAGGTCTTCAATATATATGTTTGTTTTTAAAATTCTTTTGAAAAAGGAGACCTTATATGATGTTTTTTTAAAACTCTTGTGCATTTGTGTAGACTAAAGTGTATTATCATCTCTTATGGATTTTTACGACATGAGCTTACTTGTGATATCTCTTAGCCTACACTTTTATCATTATGATTTGTGCTAGATTTGTTTTAAGAATTGTGTAGGATTTACATATTTTCACAAATGGCCATTTTGTCAAGAAAGGCATAAATTATCGAGGTACGTTTACTTGTATTACTTTTACTCTTATAGACTCGATATATGTATTGCCATATGCCTATGTGCTTGTTTTTTATAGTATCTCATACAAGTGCCATTAAGAGGATTTTTAGATTTTTTGAAAGGCACTATTCGATATTTGATTGCACATATTTGCTTTGTCAACTTTTGTTCAAATACTTCTTTTAAATGAGGTCTCAATTATATGCTATCGGATTTTCAAATTTCAAAGAGACCTTTTATAGCTTTCTTAAGCTTATTTGAACTTGCATGATTTATTAGACTCTTGATGATATTCTAAATGCATAGTATGTGTTCCTTGCTTCATGGTCTATATATGTAGTGTCTACTTCTACTATGTTTTTATGCAAGATATTTTGTGATTGATGATTGAGGCATGTTTTTACACTTGGGCTATTTTTCTCTTGATTATATAAGAGATGCCGTTAATGAGTTTGTTGAGTTGTGTAGAAAAGGAAATACTCCAAATATTTGGATGTAAATGTTCTATTATGAACACCTTAGATCATTTGGATGCCCAATAGTGATGAAGAAGAAAAATTCCTAAATTGATGCTTCAAGATGAAGATTGGTTTTTAGAATTGCAAGAGGAGCTAAAAAGGAAATGATACTTGGAAGTTGATGCCATGTCTTTCATCACAAACGATTATAAATGAAAAAAGGGTATTCCGGAACAAACTCGATGACCAAGGCAACATTGGTCGAACTAAGGTGAGGTTAGTGGCTCGAAGGTATTTTAAAAAAAAGGTAATTGATTTTGATGTAATATTTGCACTTTACTTGCTCATTCTTGTTTTAAGAAAATTTCAAGCTTTACCAAATGGATGTTAAATCCAATTTTTCTAAATGATTTCAATCAAATAGAAGTCTATCGGAGTTTAAAATTTTAGGCCAAATGATTTTTATAAAAGGCTTTGTATGATTTAAAACTAGTACCCCATGCATGGTATGATAGACTTAACTATTTTTGCTAAATGATTTTACAAGAGGTAAAGTTGATACTACTCTCTTTGTTTGAGAAAAAGGGCAAGATTGTTTAAACTTGTGCATATTTATGAGAATATTTTTGGTGCTACTAATAAATATTTATGCAAGATATTTTTCTAAGTTGATACTAGGTGAACTCGAGATGAGCTTGATGGGGGAGCTCAATTTATTGCTTGGACTTCAAATTATTCAATGCCAAGAAGATGATTATATTTTAAAAGAACTCTTGAAGGAGTTAGGCATCGAAGAAAGAAGAACTATCTCAACCTCTATGACTAAAGATTGACAAAGGTTGAGAAAGGCATGTCGGTCGACAATTAAATTTGAGGTATGTTTTCTTGTATTATTTCTATAGACTCGACATTCCATATGCCTTATGTCTATATGCTCGACTTCCAAAACTATCCCAACGAATCTCATTAAAAGTGCCATTAAAAGAAATTTTTAAATATTTGAAAGGCACTTCTTCGTATGACTTGTTGTATCCAAAGCTTTAAAACGTTCTTATTTTTTCAGGATAACAAGTTCGGTATCTATTATACGGTTATTCATATTCAAAATTTGGTTCGTCATAATCGAACTAAACATATTGAGATTCAATATATTTTTTAAGGGATTGTGATTTTTTAACAAAAACTTGAGATGTGTTTAATTCCGTCTCAAGGATAACTCGCGGACTTTTTGATCGTTAACCGCCGAGTATTTTACCTCATTTCGAGCTTGATTATGACATAATGTATATTGAATGAGGTCTACGTTTGCATTTTGCACGTTTTTAAAACTTTGGGGCGAAAAATTGGATTTTTGGTTGAAAATTCGGATTTTGGAAAAACTGACAGACAGTGGGCTGAAAGGGTTGAGGGCAACCGGTCGCCCTCAACGTCGACCGGTCGCCCTAGGCTATAATTTGGATTGAAATGGTTCTGTCTTCAGCATTCGTCACTTTGACACATTTTGGCCATTTTTCATCCCCTTTGCAAATTTCACACACAATTCACTTCAAATGAGTTTTGATGCATGAATTATATATTTTGGGGATTATCTAGCTCGACTATCATCATCATTGCTCGTCTTTACCGATTGAATGGTAAGAATTTCACTATCTTTAGCTCAAACGGGTTGAACCCTTGAGTTTGTGGCTTATATGTATTTTTCTTGATGTAATTCATATATGTTTGTGATGAGCTTATTGACTGTTGATGATTGACATTTGTTAAATTTCATTTGGTGATGAAAAACTTGGCTTGATTTCATTTACAAGGGCTATATATATCTTTCTCAATTTTTGACGCCCGCCAAGTGTTTGATAAAATGTTTCAATGAAAAATTCATCACCTACATGATTCTCTCGATTTCAAAAGTCTTATACATTTATAGAGATCATGTTTTGCTTATCAAATGAGTTTTCATAAACCTCTACAAGTCGTATGATTCGACTTTTCCCTCCTATTTGGTTTATAAGCTTCAATGCTCAAATAGCTCGATACATCGGTTTTGTTGCGCACTTTGATATGAATATATGATGTATTTATCGTGCTAACATTCTTTTTGATGATTCCAAAGGGGGAGAAACAGGTTATAAGCTCATTAGCTCATAAAGCTTAACTAAAAGAAGCTATAAGCTATGGCTTCATAAAGCCATAAGTTGTGGATCATATTTAGTCCACTTGGTGCATTATGGTTATATATGAATCATGGTCCATTGGTTGTAGTATGGACTTATATACGGTTCTAATGATGTATCTTTGACAGGGGGGAGCTTTTAAGTTTTTGATACTTAAGCTCAATATCGAAAAGCTAATATTTTAGCTTATGTTTAAGTTGCTTCTATATAACTCTTGTTGTGCATATTGATAGGGGGAGCATTTGCTATATGTGTTTGAATATCTCTACTCCCATCCTTGTGTTTTTATTGCATGGAATGTTGTCGCTCACAACGGATAGTTCCCTTTAACCGGTAAAAATTGTTTTGTTTTCAAAATCGACCTCGTTAAAATTGTTTTGGTTTGTAATCATCAAAAAGGGGGAGATTGTTTGATAAATGGTTTTATCATGATTTTGATGATTTTGATTTTACACCAAAACAATGTTTTTAAAGGTTGTCCAAATACTCCTAAATGATTTAAAATGGTTTTAATATTTTTCGGAGTATTTCCTCAAGTTTATTTTCGATATAAAATTGGACAACACATTTAATGTTTTTAAGTCAATGGTTTTTACATTGAAACTATGTTGTCCTAATACTCCCAATTGATCTAAAATGTTTCTACTATTTTTTGGAGTATTTATTGGAATTTATATCGGACAACACTTTTTGTGTAAATGTTTTATTTCTTCAAGACTATATTTCTAATGTTGTCCTAAATACTCCCGATCGGTTTAAAATGTTTTTACGAATTTTTCGGAGTATTTCTTGAGGTTTATTTTCGTCAAAAATCGGACAACATTGATTTTAGGCGGTCGACCAGGTCGACCAAAGAGGCGACCGTGCACTGGAGCAAAACATCGATCTGAAACTTTGTTCCTTCGATTTTGGTCGGTCTGCAACCGTCGCCCCTAGCCTTCGACCGGTCGAGGTGCACTGACCGTCGCCTGTGTTAATTTGCTGCGACATGTTTCAAACTTCTATTTATGTGCGACCGGTCGCCCTATGCTTTGACAACAAAATTCTAACCGTTGTGCAGCAGACATCTTTTCCCTAAATTGTGGGATTGATTTCTAACAGCTATAATCTTGATTTTAATTGCAATTTTTTTGTAGAAATCAGATTCCAAGAGGAGCCTATCAAGTATCAATCATCTCCTATAAATAGAGGAAGAATTGAAGCAACACAATAAGAGAGAAAACTACAACACAACAAGATACACTCAAGAATACACTTGTTCTTACATTGTCTTATTTCTTGTTGTAATTTGCCTAGCTTATCACTTTCACATCCTTGAGGTCTAGGCTATTCTTGATTACACTTGCACTCTATTGTATTATCAATTATCGAGTTGTAATCTTGAATTTGGGTAATCATTCAACACAAGATATCCTTGTGAGTGTTCTTGTGGTAAGAACACACTTGGGTGATCTAGGTGTTAGGTGTAAGAAGATTGTGGTAATCTTCTTGTTGAGGTGTTGAAGAATTTGGTATTCTTCAAGGTTGAAGATTGTGGTAATCTTCACAAGGAGCCGTTGGAGATTGTGGTAATCTTCAAGTGAGATTGTGGTAATCTCAAAGGTGGTGTTGAAGAAGAGTGTGGTGCTCTTCAAGGTGTTGTTGTAAGTTGGTGTTGTATTAATTTGTGGTAAATTAATAAAATCTTTTTTCTTTTTGAAATCCATCCCAGATATACTGGGGTGGTAGAGGATTAGGCCCTAGGTGGGTTGAACATCTTTAAATCGACGTGTGTTGTTTTCATTCCGCACCTTTATTATTGTGTTTGAGCATTTGGTTCGAAAAAGAGGGCGAAATCGAAAAGATGGAGATAATCTATTCACCCCCTCTCTAGATTATCGTAGCCGCTTGGACTTACACACCACACTCTTGAAACACCTATCACCTAGATCACTCAAGTGTATTCTTTCCACAAGAATACTCACAAGGATGTCTTCTGTTGAATGATGACCAAAATCAAGATTACAACTCAATAATGAATAATACAATTTGAGTACAAGTGTAATCAAGAAATGAAAGCCTAGACCTCAAGATGTGAAAGTGATAAGCTAGGCAAAATTACAACAAGAAATAACTATGAAGAACAAGTGTTTGCTTGGAATATATCTTGTTGTGTTGTATCTCAATTGTTGTACTTCAAATCTTCCTCTATTTATAGTAGATGATTGATCATTGATAGGCTCCTCTTGTAATCTGATATCTACAAAAAAATTGCAATTAAAATCAAGATTATAGCTGTTAGAAATCAATCCCACAATTTAGGGAAAAGTTGTCTGCTGCACAATGGTTAGAATTTTGCTGTCAAAACATAGGGCGACCGGTCGCGCACAAATAGACGTTTGAAAATAAGAACACATTTTTACACAGGGCGACCAATCGACGGGGGGTCCGATCGGTCACCCTAGGGTCCAACCGGTTGCCCTCTTCAAAAAACCAAAATAGAGAAGTTTGCAAATTTGAACCAACCTTCAGGTACCGGTCGACGTCACCGGTCGCCCTATAGGGTGACCGGTCACCCTCACCATACGTTTTCTATTTTGCACAACTTTCAGGTACGGGTTGCCCTATAGGGCGACCGGTTGACCTCAAAACAAAAGTGTTGCCCAATTTTATATCGAAAATAAACTTCAAGAAATACTCCGAAAAATAGTTAAAACATTGTAGACCGATCGGAAGTATTTAGACAACATTTGGAAACATTGTTTGATGTAAAAACACACTAACTCAAAATCATAAAAAGTGTTGTCCAATTTAATGTCGAAAATAAACTTGAAGAAATATTCCGAAAAATTAGTAGAAACAATTTAAATCATTTAGGAGTATTTGGACAATATCTAAAAATATTGTTTTGGTGTAAAAACAAAATCATCAAAATCATGATAAAAACATTTATCAAACAGTATACTCTCTCCATCTTGAATTCTGAAGAGTGTTCTGTCCACTTTGCCTTTGGTGAATCCATTATCTGTCAGAAATTGAGATAATGTATCATTCCATGCTCTAGGTGCCTGTTTCAATCCATATAGAGCTTTCTTGAGCTTGTACACTTTATCTCCAAGAGTCTTCTGCTCAAATCCTGGAGGTTGTTCAACATAGACTTCTTCTTCCAATAATCCATTCAATAATTCACTTTTTACATCCATTTGGTATACAGTGAAGTTCTTGTGTGCAGCATAGGCAAGAAACATCCTTATTGCTTCTAATATTGCAACAGGAGCAAATGTTTCATCAAAATCTATACCTTCCCCTTGGCAATACCTTTTGGCTACCAATCTTGCTTTGTTTCTTACCACAGAACCTTCTTCATTCATCTTGTTTCTGAAAACCCATTTTGTGCCAATAACATTTTGACGAGTTGGTTTTTGAACTAATTCCCACACTTTGTTCCTTTTAAACTGATTCAGCTCTTCTTGCATAGCTTGAATACAATGTGTGTCATCCAATGCTTGGACACATCTTTAGGTTCTATTGGGGATATAAAACAAGTCAACATTGCTTCTTGTTGAGCTCTTGATCTGGTTCTTACACCATCTCTTACATCTCCAATGACTAGCTCTGGGGGATGGTCTCTTAGCCATCTCACATCAGGTTGGAGTAAGTTAGCTGGGTTCAGTCGTCTTGCAGCTGTGTTGTCTTGAGCAGCTCTCTCATCATCACTTAGCTGTAGATTCTCCAGTTGTCTTTGTGATTCAGCTACATCATCTTCATCTCGGTTTATTGCTCCAGCTTCAGGTTCAACATATAGGGACTCTTCTGCATAGTTGGCTGATTCAGCTTATCAGCTAACTCTTCAATGTCTTCTCCATTTACATTAGGTTCATCAAAAACCACATGGATAGACTCTTCTGTGACCATAGTCCTTTTGTTCAGCACTCTATAGGCTTTGCTTTCAGCTGAGTATCCCAAGAAGATGCCTTCATCAGCTTTAGCATCAAAAGCCTTTAAATTGTCTTTGCCATTATTATGGATGAAACATTTACATCCAAATATTTTAAAATATGCAACATTTGGCTTTCTCCCTGTCCAAATCTCATAGGGAGTCTTTGTCAGCTGTCTATTTATCATGCATCTATTTTGAGTATAGCATGCAGTGTTTATGGCTTCAGCCCAAAATCTTTTAGGCAGCCCTGCTTCAGCTAACATGGTCCTTGCAACTTCCTTGAGGATTTTGTTCCTTCTTTCTGCAACTCCATTCTGATGTGGAGTCCTTGCTGCAGATAATTCATGAGCAATACCATTTTCAACACAATATTGAGTTATTATTCCATTAACAAACTTAGTTCCTCTATCAGATCTTATCTTTATAATGGTTTGACTCTTCTCATTTTGAACTCTTTTCATCAGCTGTGGTAACTTCTGCAAGGTTTCTTTCTTTTTGCACATGAAGATTGTCCATGTATATCTTGAATAATCATCTACTACCACCAAGGTATATTTCTTTCCACTTATGCTAGCTGGCTCAAGTGGACCAAATAAATCCATATGTAGCAGATGCAATATTCTTGTTGAAGATGGACTTGACTTCTCTTTGAATGATGATTTGATCTGATTTCCCATCTGGCATGCATCACAAACACTTTCCTTCTTGTATCTTTTGAGTCCGGCAATCCTTCTACAAGATTACTCCTTGCAAGCTTGTTAATTGTCTTGAAATTCGGTGACTCGACTTCTTGTGCCCACGACCCAACTTGATTTGGCTGTACTCTTTGCTAATAAACAAGTGCTTGGTGTGGCAGTCGACCAATCTACTACATACATGTTCTTTTGTCTGGATCCTTGCAACACTACTTCATTTGATTCAGTGTCTTTGATTTGGCATACTCCCATATTGAATCCAACATTGTAGCCCTTGTCATAGAGTTGGATGATGCTTAACAAGTTGAAATTAAGACCTTCAACGTATGCAACATCTGTGATTTCTAATCCATTTTTCTTGATGGATCCAGTGCCTCTTATTTCCCCTGGAGCTTCATTTCCTCCAAATATGACTTTTGCACCTCTAATCTCCTTGAACTTTGACAGATTTTTCTTGTTTCCTGTCATGTGTCTGGAACAGCCACTATCCATGTACCAGGTTCCTTGGCACTCAGCTGTTCCTTGAACATGCAATCAAGGAAATTAGTTTTTAGGTACCCATACTTGCCTGGGTCCTGAGGGGTTAGTGCTATAAGATGAACCAACCAACCTATAGCCAAATGATTTGACTCTAAGAAGTTGCCATCTATCTGTGCCATATTCATAATTCACTTTGGCAAATTGCTTGGGGGTTTTAGGTTCATACAACTGTCTCTTTTGTCTGTATGTCTGTGTGTGTGTTTTAGCAATTGCCTTCTTTAGGTAATTGTGATATCTCTGAGTGTAGTGCTTGGGTGCATATGTGTGCTGATAATAGATTTGTTGCCTTTGGAATGACCTTTCCTGAGTTCTAGGTCTTTGCCATTTGGGCTTGTATTCCATAGGTCTTTGCTGATATTCCACATTATTCCAATTAGCTTGACTTGGGTAGTTTCTACCATTCCCATCATATTTGTTCCTTTTATAAAACTCCTGGGGCTCTTGGTAGCTATGTTTCTTCTTTACAGAGTACTTCCTGTTTGGAGTTTGCTGAGGAACTCTGCCGATTTCTTCTCGGTTGTCCTCTCAAAGATACTCAATCAAGGTTGTTTTCCTTTTCCTTTATAACTGTTCGCCTTATTTTTAGCTTCACCGCAAGTGTACGGTGTTCGTTATCGAATAGGGTAGCAAGGTCGTATCCACGGAGACTAATAAATTAATATGCTAAGTATTGAACCAAGATAGTCTTATTTTTATTTAGACGATCGAAATTTGATGATTGTTGTATTGAGATTAAGACAATTTAAATCACTAAAACACAAGATTGAGATAATACAAATGATAGAAGTATCAAGATAATGGAATGGATTTCCGAGTTAAGGTTTCGATTAATAATCCTCTTGTTGTCCGATTAAATCAAAGCCAAGGTTATTATCAATATTCCTATAAGACGATCACAAAACTATTTTATCCTCTCTCTCGAGATGCATATAAAATGTAGATTGAAATACTTATGCTAGCATCTCTACTCAACATGAAGCATTCAACTCCCAAAAGTGTAAAAGATCAAATATCCTCACAAATATTTACAAACCTCTCGATTCATGCAAATATTTGTGTCGAGTATTCAAGATCTAATATTGAAACTCATCTCTCGAATTATGAATCAATATATCAAACAAGTTAAATCATTGATCAAGTGATAAAACAAGAATAAGCTCAAAATACTCAAATAGGCTTTAAGATAATAACTTCAACTAAGATTAAAACATCCAACAAGAGTTCATTAATCTACTTCCAAAACCCGGAAATCTCAAGAGTTTAGCTACACATGATTTCTAAACAACTCATAAACAAATTGTTCAAAGCCATTACAACTAAAATGAAAGATTGAAACTAAAAGAGAAGCAAGAAAAACTTAGGAAAGTCGACAATCTCTCGATATATCTCCGTTCCTTAAGCTCCGATGCAACCCGATTGTCTCCTTGATGTCTTCTTCCAAGAATAGACCCTTGTCTTGTGTTGTAGATCCCAAAATATGTCTGCTTCCTCTTGTGTGCGCCCCCCAAAAAGCCTTTTTATACTCCCCATCATGTTTAGGGCTTAATGCAAAGCAGATTATGGGATTCAGTAGAGACGCACGGGTGGTGCGCCCACGCACGGGTTACCCGTGCGCCACCCTCCTGGAATACCCCAACTCTCTGTAGGGCGCACGGGTGGTGCGTCGAGCACGGCCTACCCGTGCGCCACTCCGGTGAGATATCCCGACTCTCTGTAGGGCGCACGGGTGGTGCGCCCATGCATGGGCTACCCGTGCGCCATGCTGCAGCTTCAATCAACCTTATACAGGGGTGCACGGGTGGTGTCTTGAGGCACGCCCAACCCGTGTGCCCCCTGTTTCTTCCGTGAACGCTCAACTTTCGCTCTTTTAGGCTTCACTTCTCGTATATCCACTCAATTCTCCGTGTTTCCACTTTGCTTTCCTCGTATTCTTATTCAATTAGCTTCAAATATCATGAAATTCCTACAAAATAAGCAAAGTGTAATATCTTTTCCACAAGGAGTGAATATGTAACATTTAACGCGAGTATATGCATGTTTACTTATCATTATAGCTCGAAATACACATCGAAACACATGCAAAATTCACACTTATCAATAACCAAGGCCAATTTGGTGGTGATTGTGCTTTGGAATGAATGTATGTGCAACATTTGGTGTTTTGGATTTTTGAGATGATTCATTGCTTGAAGATCCTTTTTCCAAGATTACTCTGGGAGTTTGACTATGCGCTAAGGAATTGAATCCTATGCATGTCTTGTCTCCACATTCTTTTTGGTTCATGATAAGGTCATCCAATGATTTAGATGCCTTTGTGAATGAAGTAATCACATTTTTGAGATTATTTTCTCTCTTTTCTATAGAAACTATCTCTGCTATTAGTTTAGCATTCTCAGCCTTCAGTTCTTTGTTCTCATCAGCTATGTGACTTAGGGTACTCAACTATTTAGTCAGCTGTGAGTTTTGGCTTTTGAGCTGGCTGTTTTTCTCATTTAATAGTGAGAGTGAGGATTTAATGTGTTCAAAATCTTTCATCATTTTGCCTAATGAATCATAAAGATCAGTGGGTGATGAAGTGTGTGTGTCACAATCACTATCACTAGAATCTGAATGAGATGAGTTAGAGTGTATCTCATCTTCTTGGTCATCTTGATCTTGTTCTTTAGCCATTAGACAGATTAAGGCTTCTTCTTCAGAGTCACTTGAGTAGTCAGCTTCACTACTCTCTAAGTCTGTCTTTGCTTCTTTTTTGACTTGGGTATCAGACGTGCGATCTCGGCAGCCCAACATTGCTCTTTTCTTTTCTTGTCTTCTTTCTCTGAAGACTTTTCTTTCTTCTTCATTCCTGTATTTATTGACTACAGGATATGGACAGTCAATAGCAAAGTGTCATGGTTGTCTGCAATTCCAACACAGGTTTTCAACTTTTTGATCAGATCTCTCATTTCTTGGATTGTCAGCTCTTTCATATTCGACTTTTTGATACTCAGCTCTCTTTGGTGGCTTATCTTCCCTTGACTTGGAGGGAGCTGAATGTCTTCTGGAGGATTCACATTAGTTCCTTTTGTAGTTCTTGTTGAAGAACTTGTTGAATGTTTTAACCATCAAGGCAATTTCCTCCTGGTCAATGACTTCTTTGGTCTCAGCTCTCTTCCATTCCTTGACTACGGGTGTAGTTGTTTTGGGTACAACTATCTCCTCTTGATCCTTTCTTCTCAGCTCAAACTCATAGGCTTTGAGATCTGAGAATAGTTCATGATTGGATGTTTTTGATAGGTCCATCGAGTGCCTTAGAGCCATGGTCTTCATTTCCCACTCGGTTGGGAGGCTCCTTCGTATCTTCATACACATCTCCTTCTGCGTGTATTCTTTCCCAAGTGCTGAAAGCTCATTTGTAATTTCAGTGAATCTAGCATCCAGCTGGTCCATTGTTTCACCTGCAAGCATTTTAAAGTTTTCAAATTTTTGAACAACAACAGATAATTTGTTTTCCTTAATTTGCTCAGATCCTTCACAAATTAAGTTAATTTATCCCAGATTTCTTTGCCTGTTGTTAGATGTGAGTTTTGCATGTATTTTGGAGCATATTTATGACTAAATTGATGGGCAAACATGTATATCTCGTGTAAAATGTTACGTATTCACTCCTTTTGGAAAAGATATTACACTTTGCTTGTTTTATAGAAATTTTATGATGTTTGAAGCAAATTGAGTACAAATGTGAACCTTGCAAAGTGGAAACATTGAAAATAGAGTGAACATACGGAAAGTGAAGCGTGAAGGAGCGAAAGATAGGCGTTTAAAAAGAATACAGAGAGCACACGGGTTGGGTGTGTTGTAGGCACCACCCGTGTGTCCCTGAAGAAAGGATGTCTGAGCCTATGGCATGGCACACGGGTAGCCCGTGCTGATACGCACCACCCGTGCGCCACTGGAGAGTTGCATATCCATACGGCATCATGCATGGGTAGCCCGTGCAAGGGGCATACGACCCGTGCGTGTTTGGTAAAAAGTAAAAGCTTCGCTACGGTGTGCATATCTTAGTTCAATACTTAACACATTAATTTATTAGTCTCCGTGGATACGACCTTGCTACCCTTTGCTATAACGTACACCGTACACTTGCGGTGAAGCTAAAAAATAAGGCGAACAAGTTTTTTGCGCCATTGCCGGGGACTGATACAATTTTTGGTGCTAATATTGCTATAAATAGAATTATTTTTAATTTAGACATTTTTATTTTTTTTTATTTTGGATTAACTTTAATTCTACATTATTTGACTTGTTTCTTTTAGTTTGGTCCAGGTAGTGCATGAACACGTGCTCGAGGCAAGGGGACTTGATACCGCTTATACCGGAAGTTGAGGCTTTCGCAAGAAGAATCAGTGCTACCACTAGACGGGCTGAGAGACAACAAAATCCAATAATGGGGGATTTGAATGAGTTACCAATACCGGGTAACAATGTAGTAAACGAGTTACCGATACCGGCTCAACAGCAAGCCATTCGTGATTACTTTCGACCACAAACGAATCATAATTATGGTGGTATTGCCCATATTCCTATCAATGCCAATAACTTCGAGCTCAAACCGGCACTGATCAATATGGTACAACAGAATCAGTTTGGGGGTTTCGCAACTAAAGATCCTAACTCTCACCTTGCACATTTTATCCAAATATGCAATACGATCAAAATGAATGGAGTCTCGGATGACGCCATAAGATTGCGCCTATTCCCATTCTCTTTAAGGGATAAGGCGAGAAATTGGTTGGGTACTTTGACGCAAGGCAGTGTAAGCACATGGGACGAACTGAGCCAAAAGTTCTTATTCAAATTCTTTCCGCCGAGCAAAACTTTACAGCTCAAAAGCGAGATTACTCAATTCCGACAGTTCGACTCAGAGCCTTTGTACGAGGCTTGGGAAAGGTTTCGGGATTTGTTACGTAGATGTCCACAACATGGGTTTCCGGAGGATCAACAGTTATGTTTCTTCTACAATGGTTTAATGGGGCAAACGAGGGCCTTTGTGGATGCCGCAATGGGGAGGAGCATTGTTGGCAAGGTTTCCACAAAGATGCCTTGAACCTTCTTGAAGAAATGGCTATGAACATTACATGTGGCGTCTGAAAGATCTAATGTACAACGAGTAGCCGAAAATCTCGGATTCAGACCCAATTAAAGCATTGACGGCACAAGTGGCGGCTTTGACAACTCAATTGAGTGTATTGACGAAAGGGCCAGAAGCAAGCACGAGCATGGGAAGTGAATCTCTTCTATATCCGATGGAAGAGGTAAATTATGTGAATAACCGGAATTTCAACAATTTCCGGAATAATTCAAACCCAACACACTACCATCCCGGGTTGAGAAATCATGAAAATTTTTCCTACGCAAATACAAAGAATGTGTTACAACCTCCACCGGGATTTAATGCTTCAAATGGAGGTGGAATTGGGGAAGGCAAATCGTCGTTGGAAGATGCACTCATCTCCTTCATAAATCAATCTAATGCATTCATGAATGACACGAGGAGCCGCTTCGCTAGGCAGAACTCTCGGATGGATAAGATAGAACAACAAGTGACAAGCTCAATAAAGAATCTGGAGACTCAAGTGGGTCAATTGGCTACAATTGTGGGTGGTCAACATCACAAGGGTCAATTTCCAAGTAATACGGAGATGAATCCTAAGGAACAATGCAAGGCGATTCGTTTACGAAGCGGTGCGGAATCTGACGGGCCTAAAGAAAAATGCAGGAATCAAAACTTTCAGATGAAGCATCTAAGCCGGAAGCGATATAATCCGTGATGAAGGATGGTATTGAAGAAGATGGGGAAAAAGATAACCAAGAGGCGGAAAAATCAGGGGCTGAGAAGCTAAAATCATCGTCTAACTCTAATATATCTAAGTTGCCTATATCTCTTCCCTTTCCTCAAAGATTTCAAAAGAAAAAACTTGATGATCAATTTGCAAAATTCCTTGATATATTTAAGAAATTGCACATTAACATTCCTTTTGCAGACGCACTAGAACAGATGCCAAATTATGCGAAATTTCTTAAGGATGTTATGTCGAAGAAGAGGAAGATGACAAGCTTTGAAAGGGTGAATTTGATGGAAGAATGTAGCGCAATTATCCAAAGAAAGCTACCACAAAAACTGAAAGATCCGGGGAGTTTCACTATCCCTTGTGCTATTGGTGGTAATTTCTTTAAGAAAACGTTATGTGATTTGGGGGCAAGTATTAATTTGATGCCTTTGTCCATTTTCAGGAAGCTTGGATTAGGCGAAGTGAAGCCAACCACGGTGATATTGCAACTTGCGGACCGATCACTTACGTATCCAAGGGGAATTATAGAAGACGTATTGGCAAAAGTTGATAAATTTATATTCCCCGTGGATTTCTTGGTTCTGGATATGGAAGAAGATTGAGACGTTCCACTGATACTTGGATGTCCTTTCCTAGCCACTGGTAAAGCCTTAATAGATGTGCAGAAAGGAGAGCTCACATTACGTGTTAATGATGAGCATGTTTTATTTTCTATATATAAGGCAATGAAATTTCATGATTCGGTGGAAAATTGTAATTTTTTGGATATAGTTAGTTCGTGCATTGAGGATTATGTTGATCATGCATCGTCTACAGATGATTTGGAGTTTGGGCTAACACACTCGTGCTCGATGTCAAGTATTTGGCTTGATTTTGATAACCAAGATTTGTACGACTATGTTTGTGCCTTAGATCATATGCAGGAACTACCCAAGAGCGCAAGAGGCGAGAATGCAAAGTCGGAAAACAGGGAACAAAACCTCCCGTGCATACGACCCGTGCGTGATGCGAAGGAGATCTTTGGAATTCTGAAGAGCACACGACCCGTGTGCGAGCATGAGCAACCCGTGATTGATGCCGAAGGAAAGCTTGAAGATAGAGGATCACGCACGACCCGCGTGCCTGAGCACGGGCAACCCGTGCGCGACCCTGAAACAGAGACATCGATCCCGAAACTCAAGCAATTGCCCGAACACCTCAAATATGCATTTCTAGGGACGAATAATGCAAACCCGGTAATCGTTTCATCTTTTCTAACTCCCACTCAACTTGATAAATTGTTAAAGGTTTTACGAAAACATAAGTCGGCACTCGGATGGTCTATAACTGATTTAAAAGGCATAAGCCCATCCATTGTAATGCATAAAATTCGGATGGAAGATGTTTATAAACCATCAGTGCAGAACCAAATAAGATTAAACCCTATCATGCAAGATGTGGTTAGGAAGGAAGTGTTGAAATGGTTAGATGCGGGGATCATTTATGCCATCTCTGATAGTTCATGGGTGAGTCTCGTACAAGTGGTACCGAAAAAAGGGGGGTAACAGTTGTGACTAATGAGAATGAGGAACAAATTGCTACTAGAATTGTTGTCGGGTGGCGAATATGTATTGATTATAGTAAACTTAATGACGCCACTCGAAAAGATCATTTTCCTCTCCCCTTTATCGATACGATGTTGGATCGTTTGGCAGGTTACGATTATTATTGTTTTTTAGATGGTTATTCCGGGTACAATCAAATCATGATTGCATCGGAAGATCAGGAAAAAATGACATTTACGTGTCCTTATGGCACATTTGCATTTCGTCGCATGCCATTTGGGTTATGTAATGCACCTGCCACTTTCCAACGTTGTATGATGGCTATATTTCGTGATTTAATTGAAAACGTTATGGAGGTTTTTATGGATGATTTCACAATCTCTCCTTAGTCTTACAGCGATGTGAAGAGACTAACCTTGTACTCAATTGGGAGAAGTGCCATTTTATGGTACGCGATGGTATTGTGCTTGGTGATCGAGTCTCTTCCGCAGGTTTGGAAGTTGATCGGGCAAAGATTGTAGCAATTGAAAAATTACCACCTCCTACAAACGAGAAAGTCATTTGGAGCTTCTTGGGCCATGCCGGATTTTACAGAAGGTTTATTCGTGACTTTTCTAAAATTTCTAAGCCCTTGAGCCAATTGTTAGAAAAAGATGTTGCTTTCAATTTTTCCAATGAATGTTTGCAGGCGTTCGAAACGTAGAAGAAGGCATTGGTGACCGCACCTATACTTGTCGCCCCAGATTGGAGTCAACCATTTGAGCTGATGTGTGATGCGAGCGACTTTGCAGTAGGGGTTGTTCTCGATCAAAAGAGGGAAAAATTGTTCAGATCCATCTACTATGCAAGTCGAACGTTGGACAGTGCTCAACAGAATTATACCACAACCGAGAAAGAGATGTTGGCGATTGTTTTCGCATTCGATAAATTCCGATCTTACTTGATCGGGACGAAAACGATTGTGCATATCGACCATGCGGCTATCAAATACCTCTTTGATAAGAAGGATGCAAAACCAAGGTTGATTCGATGGATCTTATTATTGCAAGAGTTTGATGTGGAAATCAAGGACCGGAAGGAATGCGAAAACGTGGTAGCAGACCATTTGTCTCGATTAGAAAATCAAGAGGGAGTACAAGGAAGTACGAGATTAATAAAAGAGGAGTTTCCTGATGAACGATTACTCATGCTTGAGGCAAAGTTTTCGTGGTATGCGGACTTTGTCAACTACTTGGCTGCAGGAGTTCTACCTCCGGATCTATCACCGTATCAAAAGAAGAAATTCTTACATGATGTAAAGTTCTACATGTGGGATGACCTCCTACTCTTTAAGAGGTGCACGGACAAAATCATAAGAAGATGCGTACCTCAAGAAGAATGGGAGGGAGTCCTACAACAGTGTCACTCCGCTCCTTCTGGCGGACATTTGCCCAACTCGCACCGCAGCGAAGGTATTGCAAAGTGGACTATATTGGCCCACTTTATTTAATGACTGTTATTTGTTTGTGCAACAATGTGACAGGTGTCAGCGAATGGGAAACATTTCAAGGAGACACGAGATGCCAATGACAAATGTAACCGAAGTGGAGTTGTTCGATGTGTGGGGGATTGATTTTATGGGCCCATTTCCATCATCTTCGGGTTATCAATATATTCTACTTGCTGTGGAATATGTATCCCATTGGGTAGAGACGATTCCTTCCACAACAAATGATGCTCAAGTTGTAATGCGATTCCTTAAGAAAAACATCTTTACTAGATTCGGCACTCCAAGAGCTTTAATTAGTGATGGAGGGCCGCATTTTGTAAATAAATTGATGCAAACTTATTGGCAAAATATGGGGTGAAACATAAGGTTGCATTGGCATATCATACACAAGCCAATGGACAAGCAGAAGTGGCTAACAGGGAGATCAAACAAATCCTTGAAAAGACGGTGAACATCAACCGAAAAGATTGGGCGTTAAAATTGGATGACGCTTTGTGGGCATACCGGACAGCATATAAGACACCGTTGGGCACATCCCCCTATCAACTTGTTTTCGGGAAATCATGCCACTTGCCGGTGGAGTTGGAACACAAAGCATTCTGGGCGGTCAAAAAGCTAAATATGGATTTTCAAAAAGCCGGTGAGGAAAGGTTGCTCCATTTGAATCAGATTGAAGAGTTTCGGGATGAACCTTACGAAAACTCCCGAATTTATAAAGAAAGAACCAAGAGGTGGCATGATAAGATGATCAAAAAAAGAGAGTTTTTACCGGGAGAACCAGTGCTCCTATACAATTCACGCCTTAATGTTTTCCCGGGAAAACTCAATTCTAAGTGGTCGGGGCCATTCGTGATAAGGAAAGTATTGAATCCTCCCGGGATTGTAGAATTGTTGACAAAAGAAGGTGAGACTTTCATGGTAAACGACCAACGGATTAAGCACTACTTCCACCGAGGAAATCAAGAGGAGGTGATATCCACCACCTTGCGCGACCCGTAATTGAACAAAACAGGCGTCAAGCTAAAGACGTTAAATCTAGCGCTTGTTGGGAGGCAACCCAATGGTTTTTCGTGTGAATTTCATTTTTGTGTGTTTTTGTTTCAATTTTGTATGATTTGAGTGATTTGGCATGTGCGTCTCGTTTAAATGAGTGTGATTTGTGTGTTTTTTAATTTTTTTTCAAAAAAAAAACAAAATAAAATTTTTTACTTGGATGGTTGTACGGGTATGCACGGGCAGCCCGTGCTATGGGCACTACCCGTGCGTACCTGGGAGGGAATTGAGCATGCTACGGCATCACACACGGGTTACCCGTGCGCCTAGCGCACGACCCGTGTGTGTCTGCAAGGAAGAACAATCGCTACGGTATGGCGCACGGGTTACCCGTGCGCAGGCACACCACCCGTGTGCCATATGGGAAACAGGTAAAAAAACAGAGCAGTTTTAACACTGCTCTTCATTTTTTTTAAAAAAACCCCAACGCACACCCCTCCCTTTCCTCCACTTTCTTCAAAAATCCCCCAAACTATCACTCAAATTCGTCCATTTAATCCCTCCCCCATCACATTTGAACTCCAATTTACATTGAATTCGAGTTTGCTTGAAGAATTTTGAGCAAGAGCACCTACGGTTCAAGTTGTCTACTTCGAGTCTCATTTCGAGAATTCCGGTAAGAACACCGTTTCTCCTTGCGAATTCCTTGTCCATTATGTATTAGGGATCATGAGAGGTGCTTATTTTGATATTTTTGCTATGAATTGTTTGAACCACTCTTTGAAGCAATTTATCAAACACTTTGTGGGCTTGTGTAATTGAAGTGTATTTGATTGTAATATGAATGAATGAGGCATGACCAATGATTGTTTGAGCTTTTGGTTAATAATTTGCTAGAATGGCCATACTTCTCGCTTGGTTGGGGTTGGTTGATTGATCACAGTGACGTGGGGGAGTGAATATGCATCACCTAATATTTTAGCTTCAATCCCTTGCTTTGTTGTTGACAATAATGATTTGTGGGATGCTAATAGAATGTATTTCAGGTACAAATCCTTCATGGCGGAAAGAAGAAATCCCCAGGGTGGACGGAGACGTGTGCGTGTAGCACCGCGACGAAGCGAGGAGCCGCAAGAAGTCGACCCGAATAGCCCAGCTGCCTATGGTGTAGTATTGATGAATGCAAACGCAAGAGAGCGATGGAATCGCTTGGTTGGTCGCCAAGAAGCTCCATCCCGTTACGCCGATGATGATTGCACTCACACTTTGGGGATACATGAGGAAGTTTGGCGTCTTTTCGCAAAGGTCGGGTGACCAATTTTATGAGCCGACGGTGGCCGACGTTCAAACGCTTTACATTGGAATTCTTGAGTACTGTGGAAGTACTCAAACAGGGAGGAGCTTGCGAGCCTTTTGAGATACACTTTCAATTTGGGGAATGAAAGTCGGCGTTTGTCTATCTCCCAATTGAACACCATTTTCGAAGTTCCCACGAATGCTCGTTTCTGGCCAATGGAACATTATGATCAATACACTTTTTGGAGAATGTTGGTCGAAACGCCACAAACAGGGCCTATGTTGTATGCCGCCCGGACTGCTAAAGCCTCATGGATTCGGAACCCTGTTTTCAGATACATACAACGTGTGACTGCGTCCTCCGTCTTCGCCAGGGAAAATATTGGGGGAATGACAACGAGGGAGTTATATCTCTTATGGTGTATGCTCACAAATACACCCTACAACACCGCCGCCTACTTGTGAGCAAGTTGAACAATTAGTCGGCGGGGAAGAAGGGGTACGATTTCTATAGGGGGCCTCATTACCCCTATTGCCCGACATTTCAACGTCGATTTCCGAGGCTTGGAGCCTATTTTGGGCAGCACTCGGGTTAATTTGGCATCGTTACACCACATGAAGTTCATAGCAAACGAAGACAACCAATTGGTACTTCTACAGAATAAAAGTGTTGCATTTCCGTTGCCTAACCCGACATACACCACAGTTGATACATTGGCAGACACCACCAACTTCCTAATGAACTCTGACGCACATAACCGAATTACAGAGGCTATAGATGCAAGAAAAAGGCGCCGAGTTCAAGGTTTTCCGGATGAGGAAGATTTGGTTGTGGAAGATAGGAGCTAAGAAGAAGAGACATGGGGGTGGAACATCCTCTCCCTCAACTTGGATATGACATCCCCGAGTCCCCCCATGGCGATGCTTACACCCGACGCTCACATAGCAGGGATCGCCCCAGTACATCTCATGGCGGCGGATCCCAGCGTGATTCTGATCTTCCGGATATGCTATTGGCCTTCGGGGAGGATTTGCGTCATCAAGGAGACGAGTTAAGGCAACAAAGGGAGGATTTGAGGCAGCATCGGGCTGATTTTCTCGCGTTCCGCGAACACTATGATCGGCGTTCCGGGGAGACGTGGCAAGTGCTCCAACAATTACAAATGTGGCATATTTCACAAGGCCATTTTCCGCCACCTCCTCCGCAGTGATTCAGGTATATCCCCACTTTTCGTTGTTGAAATTCTATTTTTCCCCTTTGGACAATATAATTTCATTCAAGTTTGGGGGGGAGATAGTATTTTATATATGAAAAGTGTGGATATGAAAAAAAATAATATTTCTTGCATTGTGTGGTTGCATATAGAGCATTCTAGGTTGCATTGCATTAGAGCACGTTTATAGCTTTCTTAGTGACTAGAGAGTGAGTTGACCTGACTTGTTGCAACTTGTTTTTACGTGTGGTGATCCTGAAAGATTTGTATTGTTGGAATTGGATGATGAGTATGAGTTGATTAAGCCTTGAATAGATGACTTTGAGCATGTTAATATGAAAACTTGGTTTGATGCTTTGAATTACATTTTGACAAGCCGGTGAGCTTTGAGCATGTACTGCTTATATCTTTTGCAGTCTTGTTGTGATTGAGGGTATCATTCATGTTGTCAGAATTCTAGAACTTGATCGGGTATCTTTGTCGAAGTCACATGTTGTATGCAAATTGTGAATGTGATAAAAGGCCATCTTTGTTAGCCTTTCTAGCCTTTTGCCTTCCTAAAGATGATGAAATTCCTTGTTAGCCAAGTTGAGCCTATTGCCTATTCTTTTGATAACCACAAGATTTAAGCGTTGAACTTGATAGATCCATCACCCTAAACTCGAGTGTATAACGTGGAGTAAAGGGAATAAATGGAGTTGAAGGAGTGGGAATTGAAAAGTGTGATAATGGGCATAAGTGGTTAATTGAAAAAAAAATATCGAGAATATACAGTGTATTCTCGTAGAAACAATCGGGGCGAAGGATTGTAATTTAAGGCGATTTTCAAAAGAAATAAAGAGATGGAAATAAGGAAAGTTGATAAGAATAAGGGATGATTAGAGTAGCATATGGAGTCATTATGTAGAGGATTGATATGCTCACCGATTATATGCTCGAGTTTGAGTCACTTTGTCCAAAATTTCCTACCCTAACCAAAGAGCCTTCGTTACAACCAAATAAGAAAGTCCTTTTTGATTCACGAAGTGCATACATTCTAGTGGCAGAGATACGAGACGAATTGCAAGCTTATGGTAATTTTGCGACATTGAATTGATTCGAGCGCAAACACGTCCCATATTCTCTTGAGATGAGAGTATACACATAACTTTGAGAGTTGGAATTCAGAGCATTTCACTTTGTTTTATTTGAGGCATGCTCATTGATCAGATATTTGAAGCTTGATTGGGTTGTGCTCAACATTCATGACGAACAATATGGATCTACTTTTGAGTCCTTTGTGTGCGCTTTTATTCTCATCTCTCTATTGAGCTTTATCGTGTTTTCAAAATTGTTGATCGGGACGGTCAACGGTTTATGTTTGGGGGATTTTGTTAGATGTGAGTTTTGCATGTATTTTGGAGCATATTTATGACTAAATTGATGGGCAAACATGCATATCTCGTGTAAAATGTTACGTATTCACTCCTTTTGGAAACGATATTACACTTTGCTTGTTTTATAGGAATTTTATGATGTTTGAAGCAAATTGAGTACAAATGTGAACCTTGCAAAGTGGAAACATTGAAAATAGAGTGAACATACGGAAAGTGAAGCGTGAAGGAGCGAAAGATAGGCATTTAAAAAGAATACATAGAGCACACGGGTTGGGCGTGCTATAGACACCACCCGTGTGTCCCTGAAGAAAGGATGTATGAGCCTACGACATGGCACACGGTTAGCCCGTGCTGATACACACCACCCGTGCGCCACTGGAGAGTTGCATATCCATACGGCATCACGCACGGGTAGCCCGTGCAAGGGGCACACGACCTGTGCGTGTTTGGTAAAAAGCAAAAGCTTCGCTACGGGGTGACGCACGGGTAGTCCGTGCAGGGGGCGCACGACCCGTGCGTCTGCGCTGGAATCCCACAATCTGCAGCATTTTGCCCTAAACATGAAGGTGGGTATAAAAAGGTTTTTTGGGGGGCGCACACAAGGGACATTCTGGCATTTTTTGGGATCTACAACACAAGACAAGAGTATATTCTTGGAAGAAGACATCAAGGGATAATCGGGTTGCACCGGAGCTCAAGGAACGGAGATATATCGAGAGATTGTCGACTTTCCTAAGTTTTCTTGCTTCTCTTGTAGTTTTCATCTTTCATTTTCTAGTTGTCATGGCAATGAACAATTTATATGTGGATTGTTTAGAGATCATGTGTAGCTAAACTCTTTAGATTTCCGGGTTTTGGAAGTAGATTAATGAAATCTTGTTGGATGTTTTAATCTTAGTTAAAGTTATTGTCTTGAAGCCTATTTGAGTACTTTGTTCTTATTCTTGTTTTATCATTTGGCCAATGATTTAACTTGTTTGATATATTGATTCATAATTCGAGAGATGAGTTTCAATATTAGATCTTGAGTACTTGACACGAATATTTACATGAATCGAGAGGTTTGTAGATATTTGTGAGGACATTTGATCTTTTGAACTTTTGGGAGTTGAATACTTCATGTTGAGTAGAGATGCTAGCATAAGTATTTCAATCTACATTTTATATACATCTCGAGAGGGAGGATAAAATATCTTTGTGATCGTCTTATAAGAATAGTGATAATAACTTGGCTTGGATTAAATCGTACAACAAGAGGATTATTAATCGAAACCTTAACTCAGAAATCCGTTTCATCTTCTTGATAATTCTATCAATTGTGTTCTCTTAGTTTTGTGTTTTAGTAGTCCATTTTGTCTTAATCTCACAACAACAATCATTTAAACTACAATAGTCTAAATAAAAATAAATCTATCTTAGTTCAATACCTAACACATTAATTTATTAGTCTCTGTGGATACGACCTTGCTACCCTTTGCTATAACGTACACCGTACACTTGCGGTGAAGCTAAAAAATAAGGCGAATAGCTGTTTTGCAAGATTTGACTTTATTGAACATGGTTTTATCCAAAGTATTGTAAAGTATATCCTTGGCCACATTATCTAGGTTGTATCTTTTTCTGTCATCATTTGTCCATTAAGCTCTTGGTTTTCAACCATAGGCCGGTCTAGGAGGAGCATCATCCTCTCTCTTCACGCAGCAGACTCTCCTTTGCAAAACCGTGTTCACTTTCATTATTTGCAGTGCCCCATCCTCTATCACTATCCACATCTCATCATGTAAAGTTGATAGATGAGCCTGCATACATATTTTCCAATCATCAAATTCTTCAATGGTTAACATAGTAATGCGTGTCAAATTTGCTTCCATGATAATAACTTTGCTGTTTTAAAAATGGCTTTTGAAGTAACAAGTGTTAAAAAAAAACTTCTTTGAAAAATTGGAGATCTAGTTCAGTAACCAGTGCGGAAGGTTCAATGAACCAACCGCTCTGATACCACTTGTAGATCCCAAGGGGTGTGAGTAAGGTTTAGAAGGGGGGGTTGAATAAACCTTACCAACTTTTCGAATTTAGTCTTTTTAAATAAGTTCAGAGTTAATTTCACAGCTATGTCCTTGATGGACACTAAGTTAGTTAACCAAAGAGTTTGCTACTCAATGACTCGACCGAAATTTGATAGAATAACTCAGTTGTTTAGTCTAATACTTAACCCGGTTGTGATGAGATTTTCAGCGGAAGACTTAACACCCTTGAATTTGGTTTAAGTTTGTTTTAACACTAGATTTTAGCACTTTGTTAATTATCAGTTGGATAGCAAATTATCAGCAAACATAAAATGATATGCAGAAATTAAATGATGAAATGTAAATGACACGATAAATTTTATAGAGGTTCGAAGATGGGGTAATTCTTCTAATCATCTCTTCTCCAACTCCTGGAGGAATCCACTAAGTATTGATCAAAGTACAAAGTGGTTATCAGTCCAGATACAAGTCTTGATCACACAACCGACTTGATCCTTTGGGACTCGGCCGGAGATGCCTTGGTCACACACGGCCCGACTTCTCGTGCGACTCGGCTTCTTCACAAGGCAGCTGCCTTGCTACTACAGCTCAATTGCTCAAGCTTCTTGGATTTGATCATGAAGCCCTCCAATAACTTGAGACTGGTTCGACCTTGAACCTTTCTACAATCCTCCTTGGAATGTAGACCCCTTTTGATTCTTCAAAAGTTTCCTCTTCAACAAAGATGAAGTTGTCTTTTCTTCACTAGGTGTTGGATTGATTTCCTTCAAGTTTAGGCTTGAGGATTTGCTTGAATAACTTGAGAATATTTTTGCGAGGTTACGGCTCGAATGATAACTTGAATGTTCGTGGTTCAGGTAACCTTTTCTCAAAGTGATTCCTCAGCCTTTTATAGTGAACTTTCAAAAATCTGCCCGTTGAAGAGATAGGCTGATATCAAAAGTCACTTATGTTCGTTGGCTTGTCTTGTTGCGCCCTTGATCTTGACATTTCCTCGTATTAAATGAACATTCACTTTTCGTAGTCGACACAAGGTGCGATGCTTCCCATTGGTTTATTACTTGTTTAGGTAGACATGGCAACATGGAAGTATTACTTGTTTAGGTAATATTCTTGACTTATGTGCAACGGATTCTTTTGATTGTCTTGACTTGACCGCATTTTCTTAACTTTCCCGGTGACTTGAGTCGGCTCCCAATCATGGATGACTCATCCGTCACTTCAACTTGAGATTTGGCTATCTTGAGTTGACTTGACTGATGTTTCATACAGTTGTATCATAGATGTTACTCCTTCAGTCGAGTTCTTGTCTTCTTTTCCTAGCCACACTCATCTGCCTCGCAGCGGAGTCTTCATTCAAGTCTTCAGTTGACTTCTTATATATCCAGGCATAGCTGACTTGACTCAGCTCATACAACCCTATCTATTACAATACAAATTACAAGGAAAATGGGGTGCCAACTTTCTAGTCTAAGTTTTACATGGCATTCATCAAAATCTAATAAGTAAATTTCCCAACAGGTTCACTACTCTCTGAGTCTGCTGCTTCTTTGGACTTGATTGTCTCAGTAGTCTCCGCAGCTAACATGGCCTTTTTCTTTCCATGTCTTCTTTCTCTGAAGACCTTTATTTCTTCTTCGTTCCTATATTTAGTGACTGGTGGATAGGAACATTCAATTGCAAAATGTCCTGGTTGTCTGCAATTCCAACACAGGTTCTCAGCTCTTTGGTCAGCTCTCTCTGTTCTTGGGCTATCAGCTCTCTGATATTCAACTCTTTGATGCTCAGCTCTCTTGGGTGTCCTATCATCCCATGACTTAGAGGGTGTTGAATGTCTCTTGGAGGTTTCACCCTTATTTCTCTTATAGTTCTTATTGAAAAACTTGTTGAATCTTTTGACCATTAGGGCAATCTCCTCCTGGTCTATGGCTTCCTTGGGTTCAGTTCTCTTTCCATCCTTGACTATTAATGCAGTTGTCTTGGGTACAGTTGTCTCCTCTAGATCTTTCTTCTCAGCTCAAACTCATAGGCTTTGAGGTCTGAGAATAGCTCATGATTGGATGTTTTTGATATGTCCATTGAATGTCTTAGAGCCATAGTCTTCATTTCCCATTCAGCTGGGAGGCTCCTCAAGATCTTCATACACATCTCCTTTTGTGTGTATTCCTTCCCAAGAGCTGAAAGCTCATTTGGATCTCATTGAATCTTGCATCCAGCTGATCCATAGATTCTCCTGCAAACATTTTGAAATTTTCAAATTTCTCAACAGCAACAGATAATTTATTTTCTTTAATTTGCTCTGATCCTTCACAAATTAAAGTTAGTTTACCCCAGATTTCTTTTGTTGTTTTGCAGGATTTGACTTTATTGAACATTGCTATGTCCAAAGTCTTGTAGAGTATGTCCTTGGCCACATTGTACAAGTTGTATCTCTTTCTATCATCGTTTGTCCACTCAGTCCTTGGTTTTTCAACCAGGGCTGGTCTTTCTTCAGTAGCAGCTTCTTCTCCTTCAGCTGCAGATGCTCTTCTTACAATTGTGTTCACTTTCAATATTTGCAGTGGCCCATCCTCTATCACAAGCCATATTTCATCGTGTAGAGTAGATAGATGAGCCTGCATACGAATTTTCCAGTCATCAAATTCCTCAACAGTGAACATATGAATGCGTGTCAAATTTGTTTCCATGATAATAACTTTGCTAAAAATGAAAGATTTTGAAAATACAAGTGTTTGAAACCCTTTTTTTTAAAAAAAGATAGAAATCTAGTTCAGTAACCAGTGCGGAATGCTCAATGCACCAATCGCTCTAATACCACTTGTAGGTCCCAATGGGTGTGAGTAAGGTTTAGAAAGGGGGGTTGAATAAACCTTACCAAATTTTCGATTTAGTCCTTTTAAGGAAATTACAGAGTTAACACAAACAACTAAGTCGCTTGAGGGGCGGACTAAGTTGGTTATTCAAATAGATTAGCCACTCAACGGACTCGATAGAGTTTGTTGATAGAATAACTCAGTTGTTTATCCTGAAACTTAACTTGGTTGTGTTGGTTTTATCAGCGGAAGACTTAACACCCTTTGATTTGTTTTAAACTTGTTTTAACACTTGATTTTAGCACTTGGTTATTAATCAGTTTGGATAGAAAATGAGTTTATCAGCAGATATAAATTAGATATGTAGAAATATAAATGTGCTGAAAAATAAATGTGACAGTTATTTTTATAGAGGTTCGAAGATGGGGTAATTGTTCTAGTCCTCTTTTCTCCAAATCCTGGAGGAATCCACTATGTAAAAGATCTGTTTACAAAGTAGTCAACAGTCTAGAGTAGGGGTGTGCACGGGACTTAGAGATCTCCGAACCCGAACCGATATCCGAACCAAAAATATCCGTTGACTTTTTTATTTTCCCCAAACCGAACCGTCCCGAAAATTTTCATGGTACGGTTCTGGAGATTTTCAAATATCCGTACCGAGAACCGTACCAAACCATATCGGACCGTACCGAACCGAATATCCAAAACTAGAACCGAATTTAAAATAATTTTAATATATACATATATAATATTTTTATCTTATTTATATTTTGGTATTAAATTAACTAAACATTCCTTTAAAATTAAATATTATATAATACTAAAAATTATCAAATTAAAAAAAACGGACATATTTTATCAATATATCAAATGAATAATTGAGTATATATTCAGTTCACTAATAGTTATGTCATATTAATTGATTTAAATGAACCCATAAATTAAATTATAATATCATATTTGATTTGTAGAAAATATTTAAATTTGATGATATTTTACTTATTAAGGATGATAACTAGACTCATCCTCTAATCATGAAAATTAATTAAATTAAAATTAATTAAATGATTAGTACATTGTACATAAACTAGAGTAATCGTCTAACCAATAAATTAAAACATTGAGACTAAAGATTTTTGTTTCATAGTTTATCAAAGTTATTAGTCAATTATATTTTTCCTAGTCAAGAGCCCATGGCAATGTGCTAATATTATAGAATATTATTGTGTATAGAGGCTACTAAATTTGTCATTCGTTGAGATTCTAGACTTTTACTACTAATACAAATAACATAGTATCTGAAACATATTATGTTAAAATCCAAAAAGAAAAATCAATACTTTTAACTATAAATTAGATAAAAACGATTTTAAAGTTAAATTGATATTAAACTAATATGTTGTATAGTCTACACTAATAGTTAAACTCGTGTAGTACTAATAGTTTCAGTATGAATTTTTGAAATCGCACTAAAAAAAGATTGAAAGTATAACCATTTAATGATTTTTACACTAATTTTTATTTTCACATTTTTTGTGTGTTTTATTTGTGAAATATTTTAATCTCCGTTTCTCCGAGCCGTTCCATACCATCCAATTAGAACCGAATATCCATCCTGAATCGTACCGAACTTTTGGGACGGTTCGGGACAAAGATTTTATTTTTATGATTTGGTTCTGGAGATTTAATTTTGGGATTTCGAACTTGGGACGGTTCTCGAGATTTCTAAATCTCGGATCGAACCGGATCATGCACACCCCTAGTCTAGAGACAACCTTGATCACACAGTTGGCTTCTCTTCCGACTCAGCTTCTTCACAGGGCAACTGTCTTACTACGTCAGCTCACTTTCTCAAGCTCTTGGATTTGATCACGAAGCCCTCCAAAAACTTGATATTGGTTCGATCTTGAACCTTCCTACAATCCTCCTTGGAAAGTAGACCCTTTTGATTCTTCAAAAGTTTCCTCCGTGATTTGAAGTTGTATTTCCTTCACAGCTTGTGTTGGATTGATTTCCTTCGAGTTTTAGGCTTGAGGATTTGCTTGAATATCTTTGAGAATATTTGCAGGTTTACAGCTTGAATGTTGCTTGCTTGTTCGTGGTTCAAGTAGTCAAGGTAACCTTTTCTCATTGAGTTTCCTCAACCTTTTATAGTGAACTTTCAAAAATCTCCACATTGAAGAGATATGCTAATTTTCAAAAGACACTAGTGTTCGTTGGCTTGTCTTTTCTTGGTCTTAAATCTTGAGATGTAGATATTTCCTCGTATTAAAAGAATGTGCGACTTTTCGATTCGACATGAGGTGCAATGCTTCCCATTGGTTTATTCCTTTTGCACGCTTAGGATGAGCACTTTAAGACACAGCGAAGATGGAAATATTACTTATTTAAAGTAATGTTCTTGACTTCTGTGCAACGGATTCATTTCAGTTAAATCCTCTTGGATGCTGCCTATATCCCCAGGTGACTTGAGTCTACTCCAATCATTTAAAGACTCATCTGTCACTTTCAAATTGTGACTTGGCTTCTTAAAATGACTTTGGTGACACTTCACACACAAATTGTTCCTCGGTTGATACATCTTGATCGGAGTTCTTGATCTCCCTTCTTGGCCATACTCAGTTGTTCCACAGTGGAATCTTCACTTCAGTCTTCAGTTGACTTCTTGTATTTCCAGGCATAGCTGACTTGACTCAGCTTTTCTAGCCCTATCTATTACAATGAAATTTACAAGGGAAATGGGGTGCCAACTTTCTAGTTTAAGTTTTACATGGCATTCATCAAAATCTATAATATAAATTTCCCAACACTCTACCACCCCAGTATCTCTGGGATGGATTTCAAAAAGAAAAAGAATTTTATAAATAGTTACCAAAACTATTACAACATCACCTTACAACACCTCTTTGAAGATTATCACAATCTCCCTAGAAGATTACCACAATTTTCTTGTAATAGCACCTTGTGTAGATTACCACAATCTTCCGACTTGAAGAGCACCAAACTCTCCAATACCTCAAAGAGCACCAAACTCTTCCATAAGAAGATTACCACAACCTTATTTCACCTATGGAGAGTACCACACTCTTTAACACCTAAGATCACCCAAGTGTATTCTTACCACAAGAATACTCACAAGGATTTCTTGTGTTTGAATGATGAATTACAATCAAGATTACACTTTGAAAAATATTACAACTCAAAAGTGCAAGTGTAATCAAGAATCAAACCTAGACCTCAAGATGTGAAAATGAAAGACTTAGGTTATTACAACAAGAATGTGAAAGTGAAGAACAAAATATTTATTTGATATGTCTCTTGTTGTGTTGTAGCTAGTATATTGTCTTACATGCTTGTTGCTTCAAAGCTTCCTCTATTTATAGGAGAGATTTGACAAAAGATAAGCTCTCTTGGAGATTGAAATCTACTGAAAAAATGCAATTAAAATTAAGATTATAGGCATTAGAAATCAATCTCACAAAATACGAAAAAATTGTCTACTGTCAACAGATAGTTTCTGTTGTCAAAACCATAGGGCTACCGGTCGAATAGAAATAAGATTTCAATTTATACGCTGAAAATTTACACAATTCAACCGATCGACATAGGGTTCGACCGGTCGACGTCCACTTGGACCAGTTGAACCTTTCAAAAAATCAATACAAAGAAGTTCCAACATTCGAACAAATTTCAGGCACCGGTCGACTGGTACCTCCTGAAGTTTTTTGGCCCTCTCGTTTCTATTTCAAAAATAAACTTTAGACATGGGTTGCCCTAATGTCGAACACGAGACAGAAGTGTTGTCCAATTTTTGACAAAAATAAACCTCAATAAATACTCCGAAAAATTAGTAAAAATATTTTAGGTTGATCAGGAGTATTTGGACAACATTTAGGAACATTATTTTGGTGTAAAAACACATTTAAATAAAATAATCAAAATCATGATAAAAACATTTATCTAACACCCCCTACCATTAGCGATGAAGAAATCGACAATAATCGGAGAATCGTTGTGGATGTTTGGCATAACAACGATTCCTGTGTCAAAACTATATTTTGAACGGGCTAGACGACACCCTCTATAACGTCTATAGCACGTTCAAAATGTCCAAAGAGTTGTGGGACTCTTTGGAGAAAAAGTACAAAACAGAAGATGCCGATACAAAGAAATATGTTGTCGGAAAATTTCTCGAGTACAAGATACTTGATACCAAGACGGTGATCAACCAAGTGCAAGAAATTCAGATCATACTTCATGACTTAGTGTCTGAAGGGATGATTCTGAGTGAGTCGTTTCAAGTGGCTGCGATTATCGAAAAATTACCGCCATCGTGGAAAGATTTTAAGAACTATCTTAAGCACAAGTGGAAGGAAATGGGGCTTGAGGATTTGATAGTTTGACTTTCGATTGAGGGATACAACCGGGATTCTGAGTGGAAATCGGCAAATGAGGACCACACTTTATGGAACACCAGCAGAGTTTTTGTTGCATTTTTAAATGTGACGAAGGTGTTGCCAAAAAGTGTTGTAACACAAACCGCAATTGCATGAAGTATTGCCCCAAAGTGTTGTAACACTAGAGGTAGACAAAGTGACAAGTTAAAATCCGAAGTATTATTAAATATGTGATAACACCGAAGGTTACACTGTTGGGACTAAGGTCTATCTGTTAGAACGAGATTCTAAGCTGGGATTTGTTGGGACAATGTTCTAACAAAATAAAAGAAAAGTGGCCAAAAACCATAAAAGTTACGGATAATCTTGTGTTAAACAAGGATACCGAGAAATTGGAAGGGAAACTTTAATTTAGCAAACCACATAAAAGAGGATACCTTGAAGTGTGGAGTGTGTGGCTAAAGTTGAAGCACCGAGAGAAATAAATTCAGCATTTATGATATAAATGATGAATACGATCATTAAATCTAGAAATATTTTATTTATTAAACGTGTCCTTTCTTGCAAAGGAAAGAGGTAAGTCTAGACATTTTTGTCGTAGACATAATACCAATAAGCGGTTAATTTCGAATGGGGTTATTTCGGTTGACTACGTGAAGTCAAAGGAAAACCTTGTGGATCCACTTATAAAAGGCATAAATGGAGATCAATTGTATAGATTGTTAAAGGGAATGGGTTTGAAATCCACAAACTAAAGAATGTTCATAGCGGTAACTCCAACCTTGTGAATTGGAGATCCCAAGACCTTAGTGCGATGGGACAACTAATTTATGAATGTGCGGTGAACACTTGGAAAATGTGTTAGCTCATTCTCGAAACATCCAAGTGAATCAAAATCTCAATGTGGTGAGGTTAAGTTTAAGAATTTTAATTATTCCTATCTTGAAAGTTGGAGTATAGCGGGATACTCTTCAATAGGAGATCACCTATATAAGCGAGGCGTAATGGCGGCTTCATAGAAACGCTTATAAATCTAAGATATGGTTCGGGTCGAAATGGACACAACGTGAGAACAACAAGTATTAGAATTGTTATTGTGTAAGTACTATTGTCTCGATTTACACAAACGGTGAGTAGTTCAAGATATTGCGTCATTAAGAAGCTAGTAAATCCGATAGTATTTTACTAAGGAAGGTTCAAAGCCACAAGCTACCTATCTTGATACAATAACTTGATTCGCGAGACTTTCAAGTGAATCCACATATACGCATGCATTAATTTCATTCATGTGGGGATTGTTGGAATTGTTGTTTGGTAAAATGGGTGTTGACCCAATTTTGACCAAATAATTAAGTGGTTTCCATTAGTGAAAAATGGAATCAAATTATTTATATAAATTCTACTAAGAGAGTAGATGAGAATAACATTTGGAATTTCTCAAAACCAATTCCAGGTGAATGAGAAAATTAATGCTAGAAGTTAGCCAGTTAATACTAGAAAATGATATGGAAAATGAAAAATGTGGGGAAGGAGAAATGTTCCATCCCACATAGGAAGATGAGGCAAATTTTGCTCACTTGATATATCTCAAGTTGGACTTATGGGTTTCGGCCCTTGGTGGCACCCAAGTTTTTAAAGGGATAAGGACAAACATACTTGTGGGTTTGGTTCAAAACAAACACGCGTCTTGTGTGTGCCCACCACCCGCCACCGGCTCGGAAGGCCCAACTTTGTCCGGCACGGGTTTGGGTCGTGGGTCGAGGGTCATGAGCTTAGGCTTTGGCTTCAAGGCCCTTATTCATTTTGGACCAAAAACTTTTAAAATAAATACTTAATTAATTTTTATTAATTAATTAACAGATTCCAACTGGGAAGTGCTCGCATTAAGACGAACTCGTGCATCAAGATGAACTCATTTGCATCCGAGCATGAGCGGACGCATGCTCGGACGCAAGGCCAGTCCATTGGGTCATGTGTCAAGTCAAAACTTTGTCATTTCCATTTGCATCCACGTACGGACACATGCATGGGCCATGCGCTAGGTCGCGCGTCGATGCGAAAGATTGAACAGATGCGTTTGTTCAGTGTAAGCATGTCTTTTCGAGCCAAAAGACATGATCTTTCCATACGGGGCGCTTGATGCTTATAAAATTTAAACCCCTGCAGATGAATTGATATACGAAATCATAAGATATCAGATTAATAATGAGTCATTTTGCATTACAAGATATTGACCCTCCCTCTTTCGAATGACTTGAAAGTTCAAACACCATTGTTCGTTGTAGTTTCGGTTTTGCAAGTCTTTGCTAAACCAGAGAATAGTAAAAGTTTTTGTATCTTAGAGACGAACGCCGAAACCATAAGCACTTTGTATACGGGTATTTTTCATCTTGCGAGAGACGAAACCGAATTGAGGCCTCGACTAGCCATATCAATCCAAAGACTTAGACATTCATTAAACAAACCTTTCTAAATTTACCCAACAATAATACCATACCTCCAAAAATGGCATTCGATTTCCTATTCCACCACATGATAATTGTCATATATATATATATATATATATATATATAGGAGTTGGTTGTTTTGAACCATCTCTTGCGGTGAGACCGTGTGACATAATCTGAACCGTTATAATTAATCACTAAATGGTTGAGATTATAACATTAAATGTAGTATTATTTTTTGATGTGTAATACGAATAGGGGTAAATTTGTCTCGAATATATCTTGATTGTAACTTCCATATCCATTAGCTAAAATTTAGGAGGATAATATCATGATAATCGCGTAAAAATCACATAAATTTGTTCCACAAAAGACGCAATATTTTTCTTCCCTTCTCCCCAATTATCAAGCCTCTCGATCCCTGTCAACAACAAGAAATTACATAATGGTCATGCGAAGAACAACAAAAACAAATTATGTTGCATATTTAACTATGTACTGATGTATATTTAGCTATATACTTGATGTATATTTAACTATGTACGGATGTATATTTACGTAAATTATGTTGCATATTTTGTTTGGTGGTAAGATTATTTGAGTTAAAAAAATGTGATAATTGTAATGTTGCATGTTTACCAATAAATTGATGTATTTATAACTCTGTTGTGGACTTGTGGTGTATTTTATATGAAATTTGATGATATTATTGTATGAAGCGAAAAATACGTGTCCCGTAATATTGTTTTTTATCATTATATTTGATGTATTTATAGAATTGTTGTGGTGTATTTTAAGTGAAATTGTTGATATTATGGTGCAACTATTTCATGAATTAGCAAAAAAATCAAGGAATTCACATAAAATCGTGGTGCAAAACCATATCATATTAATGTCGTTGGGATTTGGTCCAACGTGCACTGCAATGGGCTTCAAAAGAGCGTGAGGCATGGCCCGCGATTCGAACTCGTGAGCGTTGGATTGCACAGATTAAATGAGAGCTTAAAGGATTAGATTTGGACTACTCATACCAACGGATGCATCTTCTTTTAAGTGCCCATTACATAGAAACTACGAGGTTAGGCGTGCTTGGCCTGGAGTAGATATGGGATGGGTGACACCCGTGAAGTTTTCGAGTGCGCTTGAGTGAGGATAAAGCGCGCTAGAAAAGACTCATGTTAGTTTGTGGAGAGAGTCGTCAATCCAAGTAGCGTAGAGGTCCAACAACTGGTATCAGAGCAGGTCACGAGTTCGAATTCCCTTGGAAGCACGCTGCAGTAGAGGTTGTCAGGAGCAGTGGAACTGAGATGCAGGCGCAACATAGGTAAACAGATCAGAACTAAAAGGTAGGTTGCCGGGTGGCGGAATCGAGGTAAAAGCAGTTGGAACTTAAGGTGTAGGTTGTCGGTGGCGGGCGAAGGTGTAGGTTCTTTGGGTGGACCAAAACGAAGGGTAAGTTGCCGGTGGTCGGGCGAGGTAAACAGATTGGAACTGAAGGCGTAGGTTATTGGGTGGCCGTAAGTGAGGACGAACGTGATAGAAAAGGCTCGTGTTGGTTTGTGGGGACAGTCGTCAATCCAAGTAGCGCTAGAGGTCCAACAAATGCATAATTAACTATATAATGATGTATTTATATGTACAATATGTTGTGTCTTTTGATTGTGTATAAAAATTGTATGGGCCCAAAATGTATGATTCTCGAATTTTTGTAAATTTAGTCGTGTAATTTTGTATTATATGTATAATATGTTGCATATTTTGTGCATTCCAACTCACTTATTTCTAACTCAAAACTCTATATTTATTTTAAGAAACAATCATGTTTCCCAACAATTTTGGATATGTCAAAATATCCTCCATTTATCACTCTTGCCGATTTTTATGGGATTTACAATACTCGCCTTATTTAAATAACAGATCCAAAAGTATAATTACTATAAAATCCTTTTAAACATTTTTTATCTTTAAAATTACCTTAAATATTAGATTAATCCAAGCCATTCAGAAAAAAGAATAAACGCACCTGATGAATCATCACGGTCTCACCCTAGGATATTGGTCTTATTTGAACCAATACATATATACATATATATATATATAGAGAGAGAGAGAGGGGGAATGATCATGTGAGACCATATCTCTAGGTGAGACACAATTGACTAATCTCAACCATCCCGCATTATTAATCAATGAATATGATTTCATTGATAAAAATATATTAAAATATTAATTTAATCAACATAGGGGTAGTAGGGTAAAATAACATAACAAAGTAGTTACAAAAATAGAATCAAATATATTTTTCACTCATGCATCTCTCAATCTCACGTGTCTCCCTCACGCCTCTCTCCCTCTCTCTCCCAGTTCCTCCATTAACACAAATGAAAAAAATATTGAAGAACTCGAACTGTGAAAAAAAAATAGTGAAGAAGAAGCAATTTATGTTCCAAATGAAAAAACAACGAACATGTGAGTTTGAATCATGATGATGAATCATTAGTCGTGGAAAAAACTCTATCCAACAACACCAATGGTGTAGACATCGATGGAGAACTTGAAACTAGCCATTAACATCAACTCTTAAAAAATGTAACTCTTAAAATTTGTTTCCTTAATAATGACATTAAATACGGCAGCTACAATCTCACCACATAAAAGCGGTTACATATAGTGAAACATACCAGGAAAACCGCTGGGGATAATTGATTTGAATTACAAAATTACCCTCAAAATGGCGGAAATTAGGGAAAATAAAAAAATTGAACTAATTACATCACTTCATTTTCTAAAGATCAATGGGTAATATGAGTCCACATTGTCTCACCTACGGATAGGGATGGCAGCGGGACGGATAGATGCGGGTATCCACCCGCCCAGACCCTAGTTGGACGGGTATGGATAGTCTTTTTTGAATTTGGGACGGGTATGGGATGAGAAATTACTACCCATTTTTATATGGGTAGGGTATGGTTTTTATTAGTCAAGTGGCTACAATGATCTAGAGGGGGTGAATAAATTATGCCGATTTTCCGAGTTTAAGCCCTCTTTTTCGAATGAATAAGCAATAACAAGAATGAAGATGCGGGAAAATAAACAACACACGTCGATTTATAGAGCTTCACCCCACCTAGGGACTATGTGTTCTACCACCCCAAAGATATCCTCAGGAAGGGTTTCGAAAAAGAAAAGGAAATTTATTAATAATTACCAAAATTATTACAACTTCACCTTGAAGAGTACCATACTCTTATTACAACGACACCAATGAAGATTACCACAATCTTACAACTTGAATAGCACCAAAATCTTCAATACCTTGAAGAGCACCAAACTTTTCCACCTTGAAGAACACCAAACTCTCCCCGAGAAGATTACCACAATCTTCTTACACCTATGAATAGTACCACACTCTTCTACACCTAAGATCACCCAAGTGTGCTCTTACCACAAGAACACTCATAAGTTTATCTTGTGTTTGAATGATGAACACAAATTCAAGATTACAACTCGATAATGAAGTATATCAAGAATAAAGCCTAGACTTCAAGATGTGCAAGTGAAAGAACTTGAAAATATTACAACAAGAATATTGAAGAACAAAGCATATTTGCTTGTAATGTCTCTTGTTATGTTGTAGTGTATTGTCTTGTTGCTTCAAATCTTCTTCTATTTATAGAAGAGGTCTTGTACATTGATAGGCTCCTCTTGGAGAGTGAAATCTGTAAAGAAAATGTAGATTAAATCAAGATATAGTTGTTACAAATAAACTCCCCAAAATCAGGAAAAGTTGTCTCCCACAGGCTAAAAATCGTCAGATTTTTTAGCACAGGTCGATCGGTCGAGCAGTATAAGATAATTCAAAAATAAATATGTTGCGCTGGAACCCACATAGGTCAATCGTTTCCTACAATTTTTCAAACAAGAAAACTTTGAGACAGAGAGGCAGGGGAGGGCTCATCCTTGGGTCAACCCATGTGGTCGACCCATCCCTAGAGTTTTTGTGAGAGAAAAGTTTGATTACATCGTTCAGGCACTGGTCAACCTATGGCTCGACCAGTCGACCTGTTCTAGGGGAATTTTGGAATGACAAAAAATTCCGACTTTATTATTCGAGTGTCGTTTTACCTTGATGGTATTCGATAATTGTTAAAAATACTTTAAAACATGGAAATAACTTTTAATATCGCTCGATATGAAAGTTTTGAATAGTCTAGTATAATCTACAAGAAATACTCCAAAGAATAACTTAAAACCGATTTAGGAGTACTTGGACAATCTATAGGAGACATTGTTTTGGTATAAGAACTTAGTAAAATATAATCATCAAATCATGATAAAAATATTTATCAAACAGTTTTACCACTTGGATACCCAACACTACCCGAACTCGTTTAGCCCTTAGTAACTTCCATTTATTTTTTTCATCTAACATTATACATTTCTTCATAGAAGCCCAACATAAAATTTTATTTTGTACAAAGAAGATATAAAGTTGTTATTTATTTTGAATTTGTGATCGTAATAATTATATTTTATCTTTGTCAAGCTTAATAAAACTACATATGCGATGATGTAGTTTATAAATTAAATGTACTAATGTTGATTCTAGAGTTAATGTATTGATTACATTTGTATTTATGTGATGCTTTTGATTTAGTTTATGAATGATGATAGCCTGTAGTGACTTACAAAATTAAAATGATTAATTATTATATTTATTAAGAATTTAATATATTAGTATTTTCTTATATAATAATTAGTTTCCGGTAGGGTGTCCATATAATAGTTATCTAAATACTCATATAATTATAAGTTTTTATATAACATAAACGGATTTTAGGCGGGTACGGGTAGTACGTGGGTATCATGAAATGGATTTAGGATGGGTGCGGTAATATCGTGGTTTCTTGTCGGGTTTGGAAAGTGCGGGTAGTATAAATATTATAAGATTCGGGTATGGATAACCTTAAATTGGTGGGTACCCTATCCATTGTCATCCCTACCTAAAGAGTGTGGTCTCATTTGAACCAAATCATATATATATATATATATATATATATATATATATATGGAGGATCTGTGAGACCACCCTCCTCGGTAAGACCATAGAACCAAATCTACACCATCAAAAACATAAATCAATAGCCAAGATCTAAATAGATGTATACAACTTTTCATATGAAAATATACATTGTATGGGGTAAAATAGGAATCCAGCAAATTATATATATAACCGCTTCCTAAAAATTAGGAACGTGATCTTGTATTGATCACGTCCCCATAATCAAACGATTCACCTTTCATTTCTCTCTCTTCCCATTTGAACCTGCAAATTATTCAAATATGGCAACAGAATCATGCAACAATTAATGAAAAGTATACAATTACACTATACTAACTATACATTAAAACATTGCTAAGTATACATAAACAATTAACTAAGTATACAATTACACTAAACTACTTGTACATTTAAATATTACTAAGTATACAGAAATATTTAACTAAGTATACAATTACATTGGACTAACTATACATTAAAATATTACTAAGTATACAGAAATATTTAACTAAGTATACAATTACACTGAACTAAATACACAATTCCACTGAATTACTTATATAACTAAGTATACAATTCCATTGAACTAAGTATACAAATCCACAGAACTAAGTATACAAATTCACTAAACTACTTATATAACTAATAATATGATTCTACTGAACCAAGTACATAAATCCACTGAACTAAATATACAATAAAACTTGACTAAGTATACAAGTCCACTGAACTAAGTATACAATAAAACGACTATTCACAAATATAGCGGAAAAAGTATCAAATTTGAAAAAAAACGCTTGAAATTGCTGATTTTTTCTCCCTAAAAATCGGGTAACTAAAAAGGGTAGGATTATGTTTCCTTAAAAATAGCTAATAACCGTCCAATTAACAAAACTGTTAAATATAAAACTACAATTATACCCTTATTAGCCTAAATTAGCTAAAATGATCTACACCATCCAAAATTTTAAATCAAGAGTCCATAAGTGTTCTTATGGACTAACCTAAAGGGATTGGTCTCATTTGAACCAAAAGTGAGACAATGTCTCTAGGTCAGACACAATTGACTAATCTCAACCATCCCCCACTATTAATCAATGGGTATGATTTAAGGGATAAAAAATATATTAACACGTTAATTTAATCAACATAAGGGTAGTAGGGTAAAATAACAAAACAAGGTAGTTACAAACATGAAATCAAATCTCTTTCTCTCTCATACATCTCCCCCCAATCTCACGTATTGTATCTCCCCCGCCCCATTCTCACGTCTCTCTCTAATTCCTCCATTAACTCAAATAAGAAAAGCGTGAAGAACTCGAAAATTACGGTTCATGAAAATTAAGAAAAAGGCAAGAAAAATCGGTGCAATATTATAGAAAAATAACAAACAGTGAGTTCGAAACATGATGATGAATCATCAGTAGTGGAAAAAAACTCTATCCAACAACATTAATGGTGTAGTAATCGATGGAGAACTCGAAACTGACCATTAGCATAACTCTTAAAAAACAGTAATTTTCACGAATAAGACGATGCATAGATACTTATGAAATTATGTATAGATACTTATGAAAGGATGCTTAGATCTGTAGGATATTACATATTTGAAAATATGCAACAAAAATCAACTTAAATATGCATTATATGCAAACTATCTATGCAGTGTAAAAAAACTAATATGTAGTACAGCATACCCAACTATACAAGACGTCATAAACTATGCAACAAAATCAACTAACTATGCATTCTCTAGAAACTATCTATACAGTGTGGAATAACTAAATATGCAGTACATTATGTAACATCCCATTTTTATAATTTCCAAAAGCAACATCTCATTTTCATACCTAAATATACATTACATTGAACATATTTATGTAGTGCAGAATAACGAAATATGTAGTACGTTATATTCAATTATGTCTTGTTTTCGTAAAACAGTGCCAACAAAACAACTAAATATGCATTATTTGATGTCTAATTATGCAGTACAAGAACCCTAACTATACTGTAAAATAAAAATATTTGAAAAAAAAAACTGATTCCTTAAATTCCGCCACCAAATCCGGCAGTTTCAATCTCAGTTCATAAAACCCGCCGGGACCACTAATTTGAATTATAAAATTACAAAGTTACCCTTAAAATCAGTGGAAATTAGGATATAATTAAAAAAACTGAATTAATCACATCCCTTTATTTTTTTAAGATCAATGAGTAAGATGAGTTCACATTGTCTCACCTAGGGAGGGTGGTCTCATTTGAACCAAATCATTGTTAGTCCAAGTGGCTACGATAATCTAGAGGGGGGTGAATAGATTATCTCGGTTTTTCAGATTTTTGCCCTCTTTTTCGAATAATCAAACAAAGACGAGAAAGTAAATGCGGAAATAAAACAACACTCGTTGATTTAAAGAGCTTCACCCCACCTAGGGACTACGTGCTCTACCACCCCAGTATATCCGGGATGGGTTTCGAAAAGAAAAAAAAGATTTTATTAATTTCCAAAATTAATACAACACCTTGAGGATTACCACAACCCTCTTACAACACCTTTAAGGAGATTACCACAATCTTCCTTCACCACCTTTGAAGAGTACCACACTCTTCAAACACCTATCACCTAGATCACCCAGTGTATTCTTACCACAAGAATACTCACAAGGATGTCTTGTGTTGAATGATGACCAAAATCAAGATTACAACTCAATAAAGATTGATACAATATGAGTACAAGTGTAATCAAGAATTGAAAGCCTAGACCTCAAATGTGTGCAAGTGAAAGTGCTTAGGCTAATACAACAAGATATATGAAAGTGTTTGCTTGTTTGCTCTTTGCTTGTGTAATGTGTTGTGTCTTGTTGCTTGAATGAAGCCTCTATTTATAGGAGAGGTCTTGGCTTGATTTCCAGGACATTGGCTCCTCCTTGGGAGTGATTTTACGCAAAAGAAACCATATAAAATCAAGATTATAGCTGTTAGAAATCAATCCCACAAATTAGGGAAAAGGCATGCGAAAAAATGCAACGGATAGTTTCTTTGTCAAAGGGGTTCGGCCGGTCGCGCAGAGATAAGTTGAAAATGAAAACTCTGCGATTTTTACCTGAGGGGCCGGTCGAAGGGGGTTCGGCCGTCGCCACTGTGCTTGACCGGTTGGAGGAGATGAAAATATATTACGAGAGAGAATACGTAACTCGGGGCTCCCGGTGCGGTCGCCCGAGGGTCGGCCAGTCGCCCCTCCGTCGACCTCCGGGTCGGCCGTCGTCTCCCCCATTTTCCTTGATCCGTTTTGTTTCAAAACTCAACTCAGTGCGGGTTGCCCTATGGGGCGGCCAGTCGAAACTGAAACAAATGTGATGTCCAATTTTAAATCGAAAATAAACTCCAAGAAATACTCAGAAAAATAGTAAAAACATTTTAGATCGATCGGAAGTATTGGGACAACATTTAGGGACATTGTTTTGGTATAAAAACTCATTTTAATAAAATCATCAAAATCATGATAAAAACATTTATCTAACAAACTCCCCTTTTTGATGATTACGGACCAAAACAATTTACTGAGGGCGATTTTGAAAACAAAACAATTTTCGGTTTAGAGTAAACTATCCGTTTAATAACATTTTACAAAAAGCTCCCCTATCAATAAGCATATCAATAAGAAGTATTGTATAAGCTAGAAGCACAAGCTTTTACAAAATAAACAACAACTTCATGAGCTAGAAGCTCCCCCTGTCACAAATACTTAATATCCATGCAAACAAGTCCATAAAACAACCATTGGACTAAGTTTTCTTCACAACTTATGGCCTAAACAAGCCATAGCTTATAGCTTCTATTTCGAGCTTTTATTAGCTTCTTTGAGCTAACAAGCCATTTTCCTGTTTCTCCCCCTTTGGAATCATCAAAAAGAATGTTAGGACAATAAAAACATCATACAAGTTTATCAAAGTGCGCGAAAGAGACGATTTATCAACCATTCGAGAAGATAAACATAATCCAAAAAAAATGGGAGAAAAGTATCATTTGATATCCATAAGCTCGTTTTAAGTGTCAAGACATGATCTCAATAAGTATATAAGACATATGAAAGCATAAGAGTCATGTAAAAGTCGAACAATTCATTGCGACAATTCATCGAACACCTTGTGGGTGTAAAAAATAAAATAGATTGTATAAAGCCCTTGTAAGAGATTCAAGCCAAAAATTTTCATCACCAAATCATACCAAACATCATACAATATAGCATAACAACAAAGCTCATCATGATCATAAAATAATTTCATCAAGTAATATCTGAAAGCCATAAACTCGAGTTCAACCCATTTGAGCAAAAGGAATAGAATTCTTACCATTCGATCGGTAAAGATGAGCGATGATGATGATAAACAAGCCATATAAGGTATATGATATGAATTGAATTCATGAAAACAAATTTTGAGTGAAATTAGTGTGAATTTGGCAAAGGGAACGAAAAATGGCCAAAATGAGTGAAAATGACTAATGCTGAAGATAGAACGATTTTAAACCAAAAAATGGCTTAGGGCGACCGGTCGTGGTTGAGGGCGACCGGTCGGCGTTGAGCGACGGTTGCCCTCAACCTCTTCACCCATGTTTTGCAAATTTTCCAAAATCCGAATTTTCAACCAAAAATCCGATTTTTCGCCCCTGAGTTTTAAAATCGTGCAAAATACAAACATAAATTTCATTCAATATGCATTATGTCTAACCAAGCTCGTATCGACGCAAAAGTCTCGGAAGTTAGCGGTTTTGTGAAAATATCCGCTAATTGATCTTGAGATGGTACAAAAGATATCTCAATTTTTCGTTTTGAGACACAATCCCTTAGAAAATGATGTCGAATCTCAATATGTTTAGTACGGTTGTGATGAACCGGGTTTTGAGCAATATTTATAGCGGATATATTATCACAAAATATAGGAACATTTTCAAAAGAACATTTGTAATCCGCTAAGGTTTGTTTCATCCAAAGAAGTTGAGTACAACAAAAGGCGGCGGAAATATATTCGGCTTGGCCGTTGAAAGTGAAACACAATTTTGTTTCTTTGAGAACCAAGAAACTAGGCAATCGCCTAAAAATTGACATGATCCTAAGTACTTTTCCGATCATCAATATTTCCATAGTCAGAATCACTATAACCTTTAAGAGAAAAATTTTCATTCTTTGGATAAAATAAACCATATTGAATGGTGCCTTTCAAATATCGAAAAATCCTTTTAACGGCACTCATATGAGATTCTTTGGGATTGCTTTGAAAACGAGCACATAGGCATACGGCATGAAGAATGTCCGGTCTACTAGCGGTTAAATAAAGTAAACTACCAATCATACCTCGATACTTAGATTCATCAACCGACTTGCCTTTTTCATCTTTGTCATTTTGACATTGGTTGCCATAGGAGTTGAAAGCGGTTCTTCCTTCTTCAATGCCGAACTTTTTCAAAAGTTCCTTTGTATATTTTGATTGTGAAATATAGATACCTTCTTGGCATTGCTTGATTTGTAGTCGAGGAAGAAATTTAGCTCCCCATCATGCTCATTTCAAATTCACCTTGCATCAACTTAGAAAATTTCTTGCACAAAGATTCATTAGTAGCACCAAAGATAATATCATCAACATAAATTTGCACAAGTAAACAATCTTGCCCTTTTTCAAAAACAAAGAGTGTAGTATCAACTTTACCTCTTGTAAAACCATTTTGCAAAAGAAAAGAGCTAAGTCTATCATACCATGCACGGGTGCTTGTTTCAAACCATACAAGGCTTTTTTAAGTTTATAAACATCATTAGGCCTAGAAAAATTTTCAAACCCCGGAGGTTGTTTAACATAGACTTCTTCTTGAATAAGACCATTTAAGAAAGCGGATTTAACATCCATTTGGTAAAGCTTGAAATTTTTAAACAAGAATAGGCAAGTAAAATGCGAATAGCTTCTAAACGTGCTACGGTGCAAATGTTTCATCATAATCAATACCTTCTTCTTGACAATATCCTTGAGCAACTAACCTTGCCTTATTTGAACAATATTGCCTTGATCATCAAGTTTGTTCGGAATACCCATTTTGTACCAATAATTGTTTGAGATGGAGGACAAGGTACTAATTCCCATACATCATTTCTTTCAAATTGATTCAACTCCTCTTGCATTTCTAAGAACCAATCTTCATCCTCAATAGCTTCCTTAGCATTTTTAGGCTCTTTTTGAGATATAAGAGCTTTCTCGGCAAAATTTCTTGAGTCATTACTTTATCAAGGGGATCACCAATAATAAGATCTTTTGGGTGATCTCCTTAAATTTCAATGCTACGGGAAGATTGATATCACCCTATCTTCTTGAGGAACATTTGAACTTGAAGGTTGATCATTTGAAGTAGAAGGATCATCATTTTGAGCATTACTTGGAACAATTTGTTCAACAATATCCTCTTCATCACTATCATCATTGGGTATCCTTTCAACACCCAAGGCTTCATTAAATTTGACATGAATAGATTCTTCAACAACCATGCTAGTCTTATTGTAAACCCAATATGCTTTGCTCTTGATTGAATACCCCATAAATATTCCTTCATCGGCCTTAGGATCAAGTTTATCCAATTGATCCTTAGTATTCAAGACAAAGCACTTACAACCAAATATTTTGAAATAACTAATATTTGGAGTTCTTCCTTTCCAAAGCTCATATGGAGTTTTATTCATTTTAGGACGAATATAAACTCGATTAATAACATAGCAAGCGGTACTTACGGCTTGGCCCAAAAATATTTTGGAAGTGAAAATTCATTGAGCATGGACCGACTCATTTCTTGAAGTGTCCGATTCTTCCTTTCGGCTACTCCGTTTTGTTGAGGTGTCCTTGGAGCTGAAAAATTATGTGCATATCCCTTGGTTTCACAAAAGACTCTAAATTCACCATCAAATTCTCCACCTCGATCACTTGAATAGACTTAATAGTATCTTCCTTTTCATTCTCAATAAGTCTACACAACTTAACAAACTCATTAACGGCATCGCTTTTATTTGCAAGAAAAAGTGCCCAAGTATATCTAGAGAAATCATCGACAATAACGAAAGTGTAATGTTTTCCACTTAGACTAGCCGTACCAATATCCCCATACAAATCAAGGTGAAGCAATTGTAGGGGTTTGGTTGTGGAAATTTCATTTTGGGCTTAAAACTACTCTTAACTAATTTGTTCTTTTGACAAGTGTCACATAAGCCAAGATTTTCAAAATTCAATTTGGGTAGTCCTTTTACATGTTGGTTTTTGTAAATATTTTTCAAATTCTTGTATCCAACATGTCCAAGTCGCCTATGCCATAAACTCGTTAAATCATTATTAGCGACAAGACAAGAAACATTTTGACTAACCAAATCACTAGTACAAATTTTGTAAAGATTGCCTTTTCTATTTGCTACACAAATAATATTACCATTTTTAAGAATGAGGCATTTTTCTTTATTAAAGGAAACATCATAATTTGAATCACAAAGTTGGCTAACACTTATCAAATTAAACTTAAGCCCTTCTAAAAAAGAACATTACTAAGAGAAAGAAGAGTTACCAATTTCTCCATTTCCAAGAATTTTTCCTTGCCATTGCGAACATGACCATACCCTCTTCTTGGAGCTTGATGTTGGTAAAAGTTCTCTCCTTCCGGTCATATGGCGTGAACATCCGCCGTCCACGAGCCATTTCGAATCCTCCATGGTTGTTATAGCCCCTATTACCTACAAAAGCATTTCTTTTAGGTACCACTATAATTTTGGGGTCCATGGGGTTAGTTTTGAGACCTTTGGGTCTCCAAACATAACTAGAGCTATTTCTCAATTTGCAATTATTAGCATAATGTCCAACTTTGCCACAATAAAAACAAGTAGGAGTATGAGAGCTATTAGCACGAATAAAAGTCGGACCTTGGTTATTTTTCTTAAAAACTTTTTGAAATGGTTTGTAACCAAGTCCTTGTTTTGAATGCTCACCTCTTTGTGCATCTAAAATTTTTGTAACCTTATCCGTGCTTAAATTAAAATGATGCACATCCTTTTTCAAATTGTCAATATCATTAGTGAGCATTTGTTTCTCGGTTTCAAGAGTTTGAATTTGAGTAAGGGTAATAGCATGAACATGATCAAGAGTCTCATAAGATGTAAATATTTTATCTTTTTCTATTTTAAGCTCTTTATGCTCCTTTTTCAAACTCTTGTATTTAACAATCAATTTTTGAAATTCATTTTGCAACTCATCAAAATCACATTGCAATTCATCAACTAAGGAGGAGGTAGAGGAGTTAGAACGTACCTCATTATTTTCATCGTCTATGGCCATAAGACCATGTTCGGTTTCACCTTCCTCGTCGGATGTCTCGAGTAATTCATCCCAAGTTTTGACGTCCGCATTTAGAGCCTTCTTTTTCGGAAAAGGCTTCTTTTTCTTTTGTTCCTCCTCATTGAGTTTTGGGCAATCGGCTATGAAATGCCGGGTTTTCCACTTAAAGCAAAGCAAGCATTATCTCTCGGTTTTCTTGCTTTATTTTTATTCACAAATTTTGCAAATTTTCGAACAAGTGCGGCGATCTCCTCATCATCATCATCATTATCATAGTATGCATTATTAGAAGAAGAAGCAAGACCTTTAGGAATATTTTGCATACCCGATTGATTGATGGTTGGTTTGGTATTTTTCCTCTCCTTGAGATAGACTTCATAGATGAGGAGGTTCCCGGTGAGTTAAATCAAACTTGAGTGTCTCAAGATTTTGTGCTTCCGTGATTGCCGTCACCTTTTTCGGACCATGAGCCGGGAAGAGCATTCAATACCTTAGTCACCTTGTCTTCTTCTGGATATGACTTTACCGAGGGCCACAAGAGGATTGACAATGTTGTCAAAGCCTTTCCACCATCTTGGAGATGCTTTCACCATCATACATGTTAAAGTTTTCAAAGTCTTTAACAAGCATGGTCTTTCTAGCTTGCTTGACCTTCTTTGTCCATTCATATATAGTCTCCAATTTTTCCCAAACCTCATGTGCCGACCTTATGCCTCGTATGCGATTGTACTCGGTGGCGGTAAGTGAGCAATGCAAAATATTTAAGGCACTTACCGTTTAGAGAGAAAGCCTTCTTGTCATTTTCATCGAATTCCTTGAAAGGTTTAGGAGCGAGTGCCATCCTCCATTTTCTTGGTTGGTTGATCAACTCCTTCAATAACCACATTCCATATGTCAAACCCGCACCCTTGTAGAAAGCACTCCATACGGTCTTTCCAAAATGCGTAGTTGTTGGCGTCGAACAATGGTGGCTTGTTGGTGGAGGCGCCCGGTGGTGAGATAAGCGTCATTCGTAGCCATGGATCTTTCCTCTTTACTCGGGCAGGCTAGCGAAAGAACCTGGCTTTGATACCACTTGTTAGTCAAGTGGCTACGATAATCTAGAGGGGGTGAATAGATTATCTCGGTTTTTCAGATTTTTGCCCTCTTTTTGAATAATCAAACAAAGACGAAAAGTAAATGCGGAAATAAAACAACACTCGTTGATTTAAAGAGCTTCACCCCACCTAGGGACTACGTGCTCTACCACCCCAAAGATATCCGGGATGGGTTTGAAAAGAAAAAAAGATTTTATTAATTTCCAAAATTAATACAACACCTTGAGGATTACCACAACCCTCTTACAACACCTTTAAGGAGATTACCACAATCTTCCTTCACCACCTTTGAAGAGTACCACACTCTTCAAACACCTATCACCTAGATCACCCAGTGTATTCTTACCACAAGAATACTCACAAGGATGTCTTGTGTTGAATGATGACCAAAATCAAGATTACAACTCAATAAAGATTGATACAATATGAGTACAAGTGTAATCAAGAATTGAAAGCCTAGACCTCAAATGTGTGCAAGTGAAAGTGCTTAGGCTAATACAACAAGATATATGAAAGTGTTTGCTTGTTTGCTCTTTGCTTGTGTAATGTGTTGTGTCTTGTTGCTTGAATGAAGCCTCTATTTATAGGAGAGGTCTTGGCTTGATTTCCCAGGACATTGGCTCCTCCTTGGGAGTGATTTTACGCAAAAGAAACCATATAAAATCAAGATTATAGGCTGTTAGAAATCAATCCCACAAATTAGGAAAAGGCATGCGAAAATGCAACGGATAGTTTCTTTGTCAAAAGGGGTTCGACCGTGGTCACTATGAGAGATAAGTTGAAAATGAAAACTCTGCGATTTTTACACAGGGGGACCGGTCGAAGGGGGTTCGGCCGTGCGCCCTTGTGCTTGACCGGTTGGAGGAGATGAAAATATATTACGAGAGAAGTCGTAACTCGGGGCTCCCAGTGCACGGTCGCCCGGTCGGCCAGGTCGCCCTGCCGTCGACCTCCCGGTCGGCCGTGCTCTCCCCATTTTCCTTCGATCCGTTTTGTTTCAAAACTCGGCTTCAGTGCGGGTTGCCTATAGGGCGGCCGTCGAGCTGAAACAAATGTGATGTCCAATTTTAAATCGAAAATAAACTCCAAGAAATACTCAGAAAAATAGTAAAAACATTTTAGATCGATCGGAAGTATTGGGACAACATTTAGGGACATTGTTTTGGTATAAAAACTCATTTTAATAAAATCATCAAAATCATGATAAAAACATTTATCTAACAATCATATATATATATATATATATATAGGGATTAGTTCAAATGAGACCAATCCCTTTAGGTTAGTCCGTAAGAACATTTATGGACTCTTGATTTAAAATTTTGGATGGTGTTGATCATTTTAGTTAATTTAGGCATATAAGGGTATAATTGTACTTTTATATTTAATTAGTTATATTAATTGGGCGGTTATTAGCTATATTTAAGGAAACATAATCCTACATTTTCAGTTACCCGATTTTTAGGGAGGAAAAATCATCAACTTCAAGCATTTTTTTTCAAAATTGATAATTATTTCCGCATATTTGTGAACAGTGATTTTATTGTATACTTAGTTCAGTGGACTTGTATACTTAGTTATGTTTTATTGTATATTTAGTTCAGTGGATTTGTATATTTGGTTCAATGGAATCGTATTCTTAGTTATATAAGTAGTTTAGTAAGTAGTTTAGTGAATTTCTATACTTAGTTCTGTGGATTTGTATACTTAGTTCAATGGAATTGTATTAGTTATATAAGTAATTCAGTGTAATTGTATACTTAGTTTAATGTTTCTGTATACTTAGTATTATTTTAATGTATAGTTAGTTCAATGTAATTGTATACTTAGTTAAATGTTTTTGTATACTTAGTAAAGTTTTAATGTACAGATAGTTTAGTGTAATCGTATACTTATTATTTATGTATACTTAGTAATGTTTTAATGTATAGTTAGTTTAGTGTAATTGTATACTTTTCATTAATTGTTGCACGATTTTGTTGTCATATTTGAATAATTTGCAGGTTCGAATAGGAAGGGAGAGAAAGGAAAAGTGAATCGCTTGATTATGGGGACGTGATCAATAAAAAATCATGTCCCTAATTTTTAGGAAGCGGTTACTATATTTAATTTCCCGAATTCCTATTTTATCCCTTCTGTTGTATACTTACTTATGAAATATTGTATATATTGTAATAAATCTTGGCCATTGATTTACTATTTGGATGGTGTAGATTTGGTCCTACGGACTAACCTAGGAGGATGGTCTCACAGGATCCCCTCCCTATATATATATATATTAACATATTATTTTTCAAACATAATTTATGGATTATTATAATGCAAGTGATAATCATTAATAAAGACGTGTCAATCAATAATGTATGAAACACCATTTTAAAAATAAAATATCTCATTGAATATGAAGTGATTGAAAAATATGTCACACCTAATATTATATCTGATAGGGCATGCTCCCCATGAAAATACACATACACCTATAAACTTGTGCGTGTGCCGTATTTATATGCAGTTAAAGTGGGAAGGATATGCCTAATGCACTTGAGGATCTATATCCTCTATATTTTCACCACTAAGTAAAATGAAAGAATTTGAGGCCTTTAAAATTAATTAAAAAACAGATTCTAAAAGTTTTGTAAGTTAATGTCGTAACACTAAAACATATAACACACTCACACAATAGAAATAAAATAATACTGTGATTTTTAATGTGTTTAAATTTTCTCAATCTTAATTCATGAGATCACGCCGAGAGAAGAAATAATCCACTATTTAAAAAATACAACTTATTACAAATACAAATAGATTTACAAATACAACTTATTACAAATCCACTATTCATCAACTCTTGTATTCAACTAAACTCCGAATGTATCTTCCAGAATTTCAACTTTATTGGAATTCCTCCAACTTCAAAGCCTTGAATGGTTGAGTCGGTCCACACCGTAGATTTTCACCTTTTTCTTCCGAAGAATAATAAAAGTGAACAAATTATTTTTGAAGAAGAACTTGTATGCTCAAAGTATTTGTTTGGATATATTCTTTAAGGGGTTGACTTCTCCATTTTATAGCCTTCAAAACTGAATCCTTTTCTCAATTTCTAGAGGCTTCCTGGTTTCTAGAGGACGGTAACAACCTATCAACATAAAGACGACATAACACAATCATTTTCTTGTGGGTGAAAAACATGTAACAAGAAAGTGATTAAAGTTGAACAAATAACAATTAAAATTACTGAATCAATTTAGATTAACAAATCAAGATTATCAGCAATATTCATATAATTGAAAATATGTCAAATATCAAAAGCACAAAATCATAAAATCCGCTCAGAGTTTGTGCGACCAGTGTTGCATCATCACGAGTTACAACACCATACTTTGCCTTGTGTACACAAAGACCAGATTGGTCGAACATATAAACATTAACAATAAATTTCTCATGGACTAGGAGAGAGAAAGAGATAAATACATTATATATACATATACCTATGCATACATCTATATATGAATTAGATGTGTACTAAAAAAAAAATGAATTAGATGTATGTATTAATATATTTATCTCTGTCTCTCTCCAACTCACAAGGAAATTCACACAAATTAAATATTGTTGAGGATCCATTTTTGTGCACTAAATCTATCGAGTAGAATATATATACATTAAGTACACTAAATTTGTGCAAAATAATTTTTTTTGGTTATAAAATGAGTAATTTTCTGATTTTTCTCAAAACCAAATACAATTTTAAAAGCCTTACTTGAAGGAAGAAGAAGCAAGCCGAGGGCACTAACAAATTGGCAAGTGATAAGGTGATTTGGGTAGAAATACTTTGACATCACTGGTTCAAATTAGTGCGATAATAGTTCTTTCTTTAAAATCTTTGCAAAATTGTTATTGGGTTCGTGATTCGTTGGTCTATCTCTTTACATGGCTATCATTCGTGTATATACTTCAATTTACAATTAGGCTAAAGGACTTCTTGTATAAGTGAAGGTTTGCTATGCGGACTTTCCCCTCGTCAAAGAAAAAGAAGCAAAAGCATCAATCTCCATCCTCCCAATCCTCTCCCCACCCACCCCCAAAAAAAAAAGAAAAATAGCTTAAATTGACCTCAACCTCATCCTTTATTACCAAGTGATTGCTCCAGGAAATATTTCTCGAGGTTTTCGCTTTTAATATTTTATATATTTCCTTGGTTCATAATTGTACCTAAATTAACTTTCTTGTAATTTTTTATCATATAACTTTTAAGTCGGACTAGACACAAATTACTTTTGTTTTTTAAATTCATTATTCTAATCCAAAAATCAAATTGGAGCGTGGGGGTCTTTCATTGGATCCTTATCTTTTGAAGATAAATATGAGGATTACGATATAATTAGGGGTCAGGGGGGGGGGGGGGTACTGTTATTAGTATTACCTTTACAACAAAAAATTAGAGCAGTTGAAATCATTAAGAAGTGACATAAATTCCTTTCATTTTTTGAAAATTCTAAGTATCATCAATCTAAATAATAAAAGTAAATCCAATTCATTATGTTGCACTTTTTTGCTCATATTACAGCTAATTGTTGAGACCCACAGAAGTACTTTGTTTTACCTTAAATTTTATAGTGGTGAAAAATTTCTGAGTGTAAATCGAACTAAAGTAGGCCGTGTGGTCAAATGAAACCGAAATAGGATTCCAAATTGGAATCGAAACCAAAACCGTGGTCAATGGTTCTAAAACTACAATCGAAATTGTGTAGGCCGGTTCTGGTTCCGATTTCTATCTCAAAAATCGTGATAACCAACAATCTTGTTATGGTAAATACATATTAGAATAAAAGTTAAATGTTTATTATGATGTTTTATTTTCGTAACTACATGAGACACATTTAAGATCAAATATTGTAAGCGAACTACGTGAACTTTGATTCTTCATATTCTAATAGTATATAAAGACAGTTTAATAATATTATTAATATTAAGTATAAAACATTATTGAATATTAAGTCTAAATCTTTTTTTTTTCGTTTTTTTAAACCGAAATTGATAAACTATTTTAAGAAATAAAAAAACTATCAAAAGATAATCAAACGGTTTCGGTTAAAACTGGAACCGGTCGTGGAGGAACTGGGTTCTGAACCGGACCGAAACCTTAGGTTCTAAGTTTGGAACCGGAATTATGAGGCAACGGTTTTGATTATGATTCCTTCAAAATGAGGAACCAGAACCGACGATTTTGGAACCGGAACCAAAGATTCTGGATCGTGGCCACTCTGAAATTGAAGGCTTGTTCGGTTGTTCCAATTAGGATACAACATTCATATGTCATAATGGGACAATTGGCAAAATCGCAAGGAATTTGGGTTGTATCCACTTAGGTAGCATCTCATTACCCCACATAGAATCAGAGAATGTTTGTCATTTGTCAGATAGATCATTAAATTTCACAAATTTTTTATTTGGATACATAAAACAATTAAGATATCATGAATCAATATATATCTAATTGGATAACGATGGCGGAGCTGGGAGATCCTAATAGAGCGGACCGATATACGAAAGTGGAGTTGACAAAATAAAAGATCCAAAAAAGAAAATTTATAACTATTTTTTAAAAAAAATAAAACTTCTAACTAATTTTGTTTTTAAAATATAAACTAAATGGGTTGAGCAAGGGTCCAAATTGGCCCAACCCTAACTCCGGCAATGCTAGATAACTACATACAACAATCATTATGTCAGAAGTTACATAGTATTAAACTAATATAAAATTAGACAAACATATACCCTTTATTTGGATCTAACGAAAATACATTTGACTCCAAAGTCCAAACGAGTCATGTCGACATGAATATTAACTGAAACAATCCAAAGAATATGGAAATAAATTAATTAGGTTTTTAAATTTTCCTTATTATATTACATCCCTTCGGAGAAGGTGGCACCGAAAGGAGATTTGCATTAATCCAATCAGTTCTTCAAAATTGAACATGTTTATTGTTTATTCCTAGATGAAAAATTACTGAATCCCGAAACTATGCGCGATATTCTACATTATTTTCTAAACTATTTTTTTTATTTAATCTCCTGAGCTACACAAAAAATTTTACAATCCAATCTCATCATCCCGCCAACATAATATTCCCGTTAGATCTGTCGGTGGGAGGAAGAGATGGGAACGTAGAACTTTCATATAGTTCGGGATTAAGTAGAAAAAAAAAATAGTTTAAGAGTAATGTAAAATCACGCATAATTTGGAGGATATATTAAAATTTCTTCTAGCAATTAAATCAAGTTTAAAATTCATCTAACTCTTCCACAATTCATATATTTACTAGCTTACCAGGTTCGACTTTTTCCGTGTGCGCATCTAATTATTGTAAATGCTTGAGTTATATGTGCTCGTAAATCTTGTGTGCGCTTGTATATGTTATAATCTCATTGATTTTGTCAAAATGATGTTTCGGTTTGTTGTAAAACAAGAAAATTTTAGTTTACCGATAGAAATAATTTTGTCACTAAGTTATATTTTACAGTTACCTACAGAACAAAATATATTATTTTTTTCTCAAAATATATTGAATGATTACCCACGTTTTTAATTTATAGACATATTTTTTTGTAGCTATTTACCAACAATTTAAGATTTTGTAGGTAAATATTTTACCTACACTTCACAATTTTTTAATACTTACCTACATATTTTTATGTAGGTTAAACTAGTTTTTCTTGTAGTATTGGGTTCTTGACCATTCTATTGTTTCTCACGTCAAATAAATAATTTTGCTTGAAAGAAATATCTACTTTTAGTGTTTAGATAAGTTTCAGTGAGTGAGGGTATTTGTTTGGAAATCATGCATAATAACTTGTGAAAATTATAAAATAATATAATTTAATGTTTTATATTTATACATATACACAATAATTATAAATATAAATACCCACGAAAATTTTAATGTACCTCTATGCTTAACTTTTGGAATCACCCCTAAACTATTTTCTTCTATTTAACCCCTAAACTACAAAAAATTTACGGGTCCAATCTCATCCTCCCTACCAAATGAATCTAATAGGATTATTCTCACGTAAAGGAGGAGGAGATGCCGTAGAAATTTACATATAGTTAAGGGGATTAAATAGAAAAAAAAATAGTTTTGGGGTAATGCGAAAAATCTCATATAGTTTTGGAGCTCATTAATTATTCCTTCTAATTTTTGATAACTAAAAATTATATTTTTATTAATCAATTCAAAATCATCAAGATAAAATATTTTGAAACCAAATGAGAAAAGCCCAAATTAAACTCCCACATTCCAAACAAAAGGAAGATGGAGAGACAAAAATATAACTTAAAGCATCGAATCAAACTCTTTGTTGGATGAGTGACATTGTTGACTTTCAAATCGAGTTTGGACGATTAATACTAGTCTTCTTTCTCATTTACAAATCTACCAAAACTCGATGAGAACTCTAAATGAGGTGTAGAAGAACGTATATACTAATATCTAAAACGATTTAAAAAAAGAACATTAAAAAACGAAAAAGCAAACTAACTCCCAGAATCGATATAAACAATTAAACATACTAATATATCTGAACATGTTTATTGTTAAGACTGAAGAAAACAGGTTTAATAATTGTTAGTTGTAGCGTTGTCTCGGGAGAAAAAAGCTATCACTTCATTTGAAATTTTGGTAACAAAACGAGTTAAAGTTTGCATCACTATATTAGATTTTTCAGAATTTTGTTGCGAACTAGAGGGAAACCAGCTAACAAGACCCACATATATTTGGGCTACGATAGGCCCAAACATTGCTGTCAATTGAACTTTTGAAATTTGGGCTGGCCTGGTCCAGATAAACATTTTCATTGGTTAACAACCAGTTACTCAAATTGTAACATATTCTCCAATTTGTTCTTATTGATACGTGAAGTTCGGATTTCTTTTACATATTTTTGTTGTTTCTTTTTTCAAAAATATTTCGTAATTATTCACAACGAAAAAAATATTTCGTAATGAAAACGTAGGAATTTTTTTGTCTAAACGGTCTACATAGGTTTCTTGTGAAGAAGGGGGTCACTTACTCACTTATTGGTTTCAGAAGTTCAAAGAATCACATTTTAAATTGGCTAAAATGGAAAAAAAAAAAAGAAAAAAAAGAAAAAAAAAAAAAAGAAAAAAAAAAAAAGAAAAAAAGAAAAAAAGAAAAAAAAAAAAAGAAAAGAAAAGAAAAAGAAAAAAAAAAAAAAAAAAAAAAAAGAAAAAGAAAAGAAAAAGAAAAGAAAAAGAAAAAAAAAAAAAGAAATCGTCGACAGCAGGATTCGAACCTGCGCAGGCAAAGCCCAACAGATTTCGAGTCTGTCTCCTTAACCACTCGACATATCGACAACTTGTGAAATGCCTTATGACCTAGTATAATATATCAATGTAGCTCACATTTTAACTTATTAAATATGATATAGTGTGCTTACTAATCGCATGCGACATTCCTATAATTTATTTAACAAAAGTCAAAATTACCTTTCTTTTCAAATGGTAAATTTCGTAATCAAACTATTGAAGAATCAATGTAGCTCACAACAAGTGTCTGTCTATATTTAGCAGTTCAATGCATATTGACTTGTCTATGATTATTCAACATTTTCTTCATTTAACCTATTTTAATTAGTCGAGGAATGTGAAAAAGAAAAATTATCATAGTGTTTGGAAATTGGGATCAAGTAATTAGTCCCTTAAAAAGCTAGAATTATAAATTTTCTCACTTAAATTTGAACATATTTGATATTTCCCCTTAAGTTTACAGTTTCATGGATTCAAACACACCACAAAACCTCCATCAGTATTTTATCTTTTTCTAACTAAACTTTGTTTTTTTTTTTTTTTTGAAAAGTCTAACTAAACTTAGTTAGTTAATTTACATAAACACAACTTAATCCAAGTTCTGAAAAAGTGTTCAGTTTCATCTTTCCTCTTTTCCCTTTATTTTTTTTCCACATTGTCATCATTGAAACATAAAGGGGGAACAAAAGAAGAAAAAAAATTTTAACTCAAATCTCAACAAATCTAATAAACTTCTTGCAATTATATCATTATCCAGCACTTTTACACCCCCTGTTTTCTCAACAACTTAAAAGAGGGAAACTTTATTATTTATTTAAAAAAAAAAGTGTGACACAAATTGCAAGGCAATAGCTCATGAATTTAAAAACAAGTTTTATTTGACTTTTGAATATTTGAAAAAGTGCTATTTTGCTTCAAGTCAATCCAATTGGCTTCAAACTTATTTAGTGCTCATCCCACTCCTACTCCTAAATATTCCTAAGATCAGATGGATGGATACTTTTGAAATTATGCCATTGTCATAATTTCGAAGAAAATTAATTGTTTCATATACTAATTTTGGGCAAAGGTCATGACCGGTTCTTTGTCAACAGAGAAGAAGGACAAACAAGTCTCCGTAATCGGTCTCTCGAATACGCAAGTCGACTTCATTAGAGAAAAATGTGGGGTTAGGCTCCTTCCGAATAAGTAAGGCCTCGTTATGAGTCGAGTAAGAAATTGCACTAGCGAGAATCCTTGTTTGTGTTTTTGACTTGTTCACTTTTTACCAATTTTCATAGCAGTCCCTAGGCCCCATAGCCTAAAGACTCGACTTCAAAACCCTATTCTAAAGATTAAGGATACAATCCAAAAAGTACCTTGATTTAATTTTTTATAATTTCTACTCATAGCAATTTATCCCTAATTAAATTCATGATCCAATAACAATAGCTTAATTTCTTTAAAAAAGGTTAAAATCTATTGCGGTTCTTTCTCCTTAATTTTAACATTTGAATCAAATTCGATGGTACTTTTTGTAATTTTATTAGTGAGCTGGTTTTTTTTTAATTAGGTCAAACATCAGGGGTAATTTTTATAATTATCCCTTTATCTTATTTCGAATAATACTTCAAAACGACATGTTTTTCTTAAGACTATTTCAAAACGTGGTTGATAATGATTAGGAATATTATATATGGTATTACTCTACCAAATGGGAACGCGTACTTGAAAACGAATTAAGCAATGATCGCAACTTGACAGAAACGCGATATATCCCCACTAGACGTCCTTTTCCTTTTTTGGAACAAAGGTGCCGTTATTCAATATTTTGGTTCGATGGGCGACACGATTTTTGACCTCGCATCGCACCCATATATATATATATATATATATATATATATATATATTTTAGTGAATAAAAGCGCACTTATTATAGTCTTGTCAATTTTTGGTCATTGGACTTTGTGGGTCTCTCGTGCACAGACCATAAGGTTTACTTCAATTTTTCCCTTCAAATTCATCTTTCCCATCTTCTTTTTGTCACACGTTTAATAGTTAATAGGAGTAGCCTTTTAGGCTTTGTATATTTTTCAAAATCAATTTTTTTAATTTTATATTGTTTCAGAATACGAAATGTGACCATTTACAAAAATAAAAGTTAAGGCTTGGGCTAATTAAAACAAAAAAGGAGGTTTTGAAAGTTACGAAAAGCCCTTAAGTTTTGATTTGTTTTATTGAAGGGCTAACTGCAATATTCTATAAACGTCAATGGGGTTTTTTGAAATATTTTTGATTTATGAAGATGAAAAATGTAAAGACGAAATCAAATCCCAAAGTTTGTGTGATTTTTAAGTCTTCTTTATAATTAGACTCAACCTCGTGTTTTTTTTTTTGTAATTATCTCTTTTAAATATGACATCCCATAAAACACATAAAATTTCAATCTATATTGCTAGGACAAAGTGTCTAGAAGATTAACTGTAAAAGTATTAGATTATTATTTTCTTAATTTATTAACTTAGCGGTATTACCCGTGGGTGTATGGTATATTTGGTGCGTAGATTAATGACATGTGACATATTTATATAAAATGAAACATATGTCCGGTGAATGCACACCAATACGTATGTACACATGTGTGACATTTGCATCTACGACGACACTTATAAGACCATATATAAAACGCAATCTATATTTAGGGTGTATTTCATGCCACCCAAATAAACCCTATATTTAGATACCTAAAATCCCTTGTGACCGTCATACTTTATTTAGGTTTCGCCAAACATAGTTAATACACCTATTGACTATGTCTTAATCATAAATGGTTATTTCCTTATTAATCATGGCATATGTGACAAGGAACAGAAGATAAGGGCCTCCAATATTGTTTAATTAAGTATTTGAAATCGGAATGTTATGATTAATAATTGAATCGTTAGTATCAATATGTCCAGGGACATGATTATGGTTATTTATTATGAGGACGAAGAAAGATTCTCAAAAGAACAATATATAAAATTATATTTTTTTGGGATAATTACAAAAACACCCCCAATTTTTGGGCTAATTACAAAAAAATTCAGAGATATTTCAAAATTAGAAAAAAAAAACCCATCGAGGTTTGATTTTGTCTTAAATTTAAGGTGTTAAGCGTAATATTTCGACAAATATCATGGTGGTTTTTTAAAATATTTTTTGCTACGAAGGGAGAAAATGTAAAACGAGAATCAAACATTGAAGAGTTTTTGTAATTTTTAAAAATCTCTAGGTTTTTTTAATTAGCCCAAGCCTCAGGGGGTTTTATGTAATTATCCTTTTTTTTTTTTATGAAATGAACAACCACTTACTCTTTTCATTTTATACTTGGATCCACTTTCAGTTTCATCCGCCTCTCCCTTCATCTCCAACCACTTTCAAGTTAGAATGTTATTAGTTGATGCTTCTCAAGAACGATGCTTATTCGGATCTTTTCTCATGTCTCCGTTGTGACCCTTGCGATTCCCGTTATTTATGTGCCTTGGGACTTTAGGAGTTCCTGATATTGGTGAATTATATTTTTTTTTTTTGAGGGGAATATTGGTGAATTATATTAGTTGGGTGATGATTCTCAAAAATGATGATTTGACGGGATTGTAGATTTGAAAAGATGAAATCAATTTTACCCTGAAAAGTGGATAATTAATAGGGATGTCAAAATGACTCGCCCCAATGAGCCGGGTACCCGCTTCTCGCTCCGCCGTTTGGGCCGTCCCGGCCTAATGTGTACCCGCCCGCCCCGTTTGGGTTGGCCCGTCTCGTGACCCATGGCGGGGCTGGCGGGCGGGGCGGGTCTGGGTATCACTTCCCCCCATGGGTTTAGGGATGGCAATGGGGCGGGTCGGCCGACCCCATGCCCGCCCCGTGCCTAGAACGGGGCAGGGCGGGTCGACCCGCCACAGGTCGCGGGGCGGGGCGGGGCGACCCGTTCTGCCCCGTTTTGAATTAAATTAAATTAAAAAAATGAAAAGAAATGAAAAAATATATACATTTATAAAATATTATTTACAAAATCTATTATTATCAATTTATAAATATTAAATATAATATAAGAATGCATAAAAATATATTTTAATATATATATATAATATATATTATAATATATTTTTTAACTTAAAAATATAGCGGGGCGGAAGTGGGACCCATACCCGTCCCGCCCCGCTCGAGGCACGGATCGAGGCGACCCAAACGGGCGGGCGGGCGCGAGTACCGGGTCGGGCCAAAATTGTCATCCCTTCATGGGTTCCCCTTGTTCTATTTTTGTATTTTTTTAATATATTATATAACACAATATAATTGTATATATTTAATAGTATATTTAACACATATATATATATATTATATGATGACAAATTTTATATAAACAATATGGATTTATAATACAACATATAATATTAAAAATTATCAATAATATAAATTATAAGATAAAAAAAATCAACATGGGGCGATCGTCCCCCCCACGATCCATGACAGACGCCCCACTCCATTGTCATCCCTAATAATTAATTTGACGTGAGTTAGATTATCTCGAGTCAATTTTTGCCCCTTTTTCTTTCAATTAGAAACTCCAAACCCATCCGAGGTTTGTTTAGAAGTTTTATGGTTTACCAATTGTTTTCCCCAATTATTTGGGGATGTTTACAGTCTCACACAATGAGGATGTAGCATTTAATCTTTTAAATGAAATAATAAATAATTTTAATTATTATAATAAGTAATACTTTTTAAGTATATATTATCACTTTTCAAATAAAGTGTAATAGTTTTAATAGAAATACCATACAATTTTAAAAGATGCAGATACAATTTTAAAAGATGCAGTAAGTAATATTTCTACAATAAAACATATCTTTTGAGTTAAAAATGATACTTTTTAAATAAATATTAATACTTTGAAAACGTATACTTTGAAAACATAAATAAATCATTGAAAATGTATACTTTGAAAATGTAAATAAATCATTGAAAACGTAAATACTTTGAAAACGTATACTTTTTAAATAAATCATTTTTTTGATAAAGTAATAAATTATTTTTGTTACTTTGAAAACGTATATTTTTAAAATATCGTCATACTTTTAAAATAAAAAAATGATACCACAAACCAATACCACAAAATTTCCATCTCCCTAATGATATCATGCTACATCCTTAATAAAATTACTTTGAAAACTTATACTTTTCAAAGTAAAAGTGACACTTTTAGATATAAGAAAAACTAATATTTTTTATCCACATGTAATCCGAAAATTTTACAAAAATGACATCGTTTTTTTTGGGGTGGGTTGTGGGTTGTGGGAGACTGTCACACAAAATGGAACCCGTGAGATGGTCATCTATGAGTTTTTTCCCTTCTTTGCACCACATAAAAATGGGGAAGCAATTTATTTTTCTTATTTTTTTCAATTAGTTGTTTATTTTCCTTTCTTTACGAAAGTTTTCGAGTCTCCTCCACGTGCGGTAATCTTTTATCCCTTAAATAAGTGGGTTTTTGTCCATGTAGTGATTTTTTGTTAGATGATTTTGCCGTTGAAGAAGATTTAGATAAACCATTCTTGGAAAATTAGTGACAGTGTGGGCTTCGTGATTTGTCCAGTGCTTTTGTAATTTTACGATTCTACTAGATCAATTAGATCTATATATGTTCAAAATATATTTATGTTTTAGATCATGTACATGTTTATGATTTGCAGGCTTTACAATATTGATCTTCGTTATCAGTTGTAAAGTTCTTTTGCTAAATAAATTGAAACTGGAAGTTCTCAGAAAAAAACACATTTTGGTAATAAAAAATTATAGTTGACTTCAATGTGTTGGGTAATTTGCTTTATTATGGCAACAATCAAATTAAATTGTCAAAATATGGCAAATTTGGAGGGGGTTGTGTTTTTGTTCGGTGGCGCGAGATAGTGGGTGCGCCCGAGGAATAATGGTTGGGCGCACCACTCATATGCACCAAAATATTATTATTTTTATTTAAATTTTCTATGGTGAGCATACACGAATTGTGCCACTTTTTAAATTTAATAAAAGAAAATCAAAATCCTGCACGAGAAAGGAAGTGCGTAAACGTATATCTTGTGCCACCAAGTATTACACCAATTGACCAAAATTTCACCATATTTTCACGATTCCAACTCAAATTTACTATATTAAAGCAAAATCCCTAATATGTTCTTAGCACATGTTTTATTGAATATATTCTCCTAATATTTCTTAGCACATGTTTTATTGTAACATGTTTTTTTCTCTGTCCAAATCTAAATCTAAAATAGATTTCATCTCTATTTTTTTTTATTGAGTCTACAAGTTGTGGGTTGAATAAATGACTATATATGATATTTTCTTAAAATAACTTTATGGTTGTTTATAAAAAGATTATTTATAATCAAATTTGTTTAATATATATTTAATTAAACTAATGTGATAATAATTAAATTAGTTTTCAAATTAATGTACTATTTATTTAATGGATTAATTAGATTTATATTCAATTTATTAGATTGATAAAATACACTAAGTATTTAGTTGATTATTTTTATGTTCATTGGATTGCATATACACGTAGGTTAATTCATATTCGTTTGGTCAAATTGATAAAACATAATAAACTTTTAATTAGCTAAATGTGTGTTCACTGATTTATAAATACACTTGAAATAATCCATATTGTAAAATGATAATTAATTGATAAAATATACTCTAGTTGTCAAATGCATATGTTTTTGTTGAATTGTAAATTCAATAATATATTAAAATAAATATATATATATATATTAATTTCTCAATTAAGTAAAATATATTTTAATTAATATATATATATATATATGTGATTTTAATAATGTTACTAATTTACTTATCATTCTAATTAAACTAAGAGGACCCATAGTATGTAGTTTGAAAAAAAAACATGCACTAAATTTTCAGTAGAAATCGGAGCCGCCGGTAGTCGGCACCTATTAGGTCTATCCTTATGAAATATACCTACCATTTTTGGGACCTATATAATCATTAGTTGCAAGTAGGTCTATCCTTATGAAATATACCACAAGCAATTATGGGTTGAGGTCGAGGATTCAAATCACTTGTCCATCAAATGTTTGTGGGGTGGAGGTCGGGGTTCTTATCCTTGCTCCATCAAATTGCTCTCCGGGCATATGCGAAATGGTGAAGATTGGTGGGAACTCATCTTGAATAGCATCCGTGTGGGTTCGATTCGGGAGAGATCGTTATTAGTAGATTGGGGTCGAACATAATTGTTCTCTTTACCGGAGGATCTGGTTGTACGTCGCCAGACCCCCGCCGAAACACGGCCAGGTGCGTGCACATCCCGCGATTTACCTTGCAGCAGCAATGAGGAGCGGGAGTTGTTGTCTCGGCGTAGTCGGGCAGTTCTGGAAGGCGAGTTATCAAAAAAAAAAAAAAAAAAGCAAATTGCATACCTTTCAAATAAAAAAAAATGACATATTTGTACATATTCATATTAGGATATGAATGTCACGAACCTTTAATATAATTTAAATCCTTCGGCCATGATTGGTATTAGAGTTGACAAATTGGTTGGGCGGGTCGATGCCAGCCCGTTGAGCTAAAATTTTATCAGTCCTTCATTTTGGAGTCCCAACTCGGCAACTCCCAAACCATCTTAACCCATGAAATACATATGAAAATCGGGCCAGATTGGGCCAATCCAGGATTTTTGTGTCTGATGAGCCGAGCCAAAACCAAATAGGTCAAACTCTTTTTGAGCTTACAATCTAACAATTATCTAATTCTGTTCATTCATACCAATAACGTCGTTAAATCTATAAATTGCCATGGATTAGAACTAAATAGTGACTAAGCTATAATAAATAAATTTGATGTTGCTAGAAGGTCTGATCACTCCAAGTCTAGCGGTTGAGTTTGACGGTCTAAATTTCACGATCCGTCTAGAGTTAAGCTAGTCCAAGAGCCGGACATCCAAAGCCAAAGAAATCTTCAAGTGGGAACTAGCCTTGCAAAACACAGGGCAAAAAATCTAGAACGTATAAAAGTAATTCAATCATATTAATTAAACTTACTTACAATTGAATATGAATGAATCTTTTATATTTGGGATGATGGACCGCATGAATTAATATAATAAAGTGAGTTGGGTTGTGCTTTAAAAGGAAAAATAAAAATATACTAAAATTGCTCCATCTAATTAAGATTTTAACGCTGTGCGTTAGTAATATATCAATTACTTTGTTTTTTATAGATGGACTAAATCTCTCTAACCATCTCTCTTTTGTTTCTCTTCTTGTTTCTCATTGTTAAGGGGTGATTTTTGGCCATTTTCGCCGAAATCACCCCATCTACATCCTATTATCAATTTATTTACTAAATAAGTGGTTTTCCACATAGATATGGATTGTTTGTTTTGTTGTTTTTGATTTTGCCGTCTTGTGCGGCGCAGTTTTATCACCGTCTTTGTGCGGTGTTTTTCTAGCGTGGGCGATTGAGACAAAGTAAGTTTTCGATCCGGACACAGATAACAAATCGATTATGGTCTTCAACAGTTGCGGATCTGGAATCATAGGTATTCTAGGCATTCTGAGAATTTTCAAAATTGTAGGCTTTAAGCCGGTTTTGTTATTAACCTGGGATGCTATGAGTTTTTTCATAGTTAATCTTCCACGGTTTTTAACATATTTGTTTATGTCTACTATCGATGTATTGCTAGTTTGAATTATTTAATAAAATTATTTTACTTTTTTGTCAAAAAAAAAAAAGTGAGTTGGGTTGTAGATAGTTAACTTGGCCTCACAGGCCACTTAATAATATCCAGGACCCAATAATTAATTATCATGAATGAATAATTAAATAATAATATAGTTAAATAAAGAAATATAATTACGGTTATTACTCCAATAAAATGAAACAAACTCCTATTTTAGTTTTCTTCATGGACCTTTTTATTTTAACATACAAAGCTCCTATAATAACTATTTTTTTTTGACAACTCCTATAATAACTATTTTTGTTTTCAGTTTGCACGCGATCATAATAATTTAATTTTCAATTACTATATAAATATGGCAAAAACTTGCGTGAGACGGTCTCACGGATTTAGATTCGTGAGACTGGGCCCATACACAAAGTTTTAAAGGTTTTTTTTCAGATTTTATTTTTCGTAGGGTTTATATTTATTTTTTTAGGGTTTATTTTTAATTGATTTGGGTTTTTAGGATTTTTAGTTTTTTTTAGGGTTTATTTTTTATTTTTTGGGTTTATTTTTGTTTTTCGGGTTTATTCTTCATGGTTCATGTTTTTAGGGTTTATTTTTGTTTTTCATGGTTCATTATTATTTTTAAATTTATTTCCATTTAATGTTTCTCAAGATTTTAACTCTTAAGAGGTCCGTCTCACGATTCATCAAATGTCGCAAAGAGAGTTGCTCTATAAATATAAATTAGTCGGTCTAAAGACGTTAATGGAAAAGCTTCGTAGGGTCAATGGTATTAATGATAGCAGTTGACCGTAGTCAACTCAACAACTCGACGCCGTTTTGTCTCCTAACCACCACCAATGGTGACGTGTACAGATCTAATCCTTACATCCAGTCCTTTTAGCTATCGACCGTCGGATCCAATCCGCACGCTTGTTTGCTTTTGGGATTTACACAATAATGACAGTAGATAGAGGCATGGTTAAAAAAAATTGGCAAAGAACCAAACACTCTGTGGAAATTGGAAAAGCATTAAATTAGCTGTCAAAATGAGGTAAGCTAAGAGACAGAAAAAGTACAAACTGTCTTCCTAAATAATGTTTTGTTTTGTCTGATTTTATGATTATTAATTTTATTTGTTCACTTATTAATTCTTGTCTCGATTGTGGTGAAAAATATAAACAGAGTTACGAAAAAATAAAATACTCTCTTCGTCCCAAATATATAGTTCAATATGTTTTTATGATTTTCTAAATATATAGTTTATTTTTATATTTACACTAAGCATAGTGGTTGCTTCCAAAAATCCTCTCTTCACGATCACCTTCCTAGATGGAGTCCAACACGAAACCCACAAGGGGGCGTCTGACACTCTCCGATCTTAAGTCGGTGTCTTGGAAAGGAAGTAAAGACTAGAGAGAGAAAAACAATATAACAAAAAAAAATGAGATTAGGTTAGAATGAACCTGGGCTTGGGCCTTTTATACCTTAGCTCGGATTATGGTTTCCGTAAAATCCGGATTCCGTTTATTTGGTGTCGAGTCATCATTAGATTAGGATCGGATCTCTTAAAAACCCTAATTTTGCGCCTGTAAGGCCATAGCTCCGATCTGTCTCTAAAACACCTCGACCCAATGTATTGTACGAAACCCCTCCCTTTCACATTTCCAAAGTATCTTCAGTGCCTCCTACATCTCTCGGGCTCGGGTTGACCTCTTCCTCGGACGTCGGGTTAGCCTACACTGGGTCAATAACAGTCGGCCTCATAGCAGCCCTACAACCACGTACTTGGGCCTTAACAGGTCGGCCCTATGATAAGCTTTCCACCTATTTATGGGCTCAATAGGTCGGCCCAAGACAATCCTTAGAACAATCTCAAACCGAAAGCCTTCACGGATCGGCCTAGCTTAATACTTAACAGACGCCAATATCATGGGCCTTCTTTGGACGGTCCGGCCGTAGGCCTGGTCAGTCGGCTCAATGTAAAGACAGATCAAATGTCAATGAGTTTTTGTAATTTTCAAAGAACTCTAGTTTTTTTTTGTAATTAGCCCAAATCTCAGGGGTGTTTTTGTAATTATCCCATTTTGTAATTTAATCTGTTTATTTAAATAACTTGAAATGCATATTTTGGTTCTCTTGCTTGCAGCTCCAAGGACCATGCAGAAGTGCCAGAGCCAAAACTAGGGCAGAGCGTAACCGAGTTTTCAAAAATCGACAACGATTTTATCCTTTTTTTTTTTTTGTTTAAATGTTCAGGTTTAGTAGATCTGTAGTATGGCATGGATGGAAGTGCTTGGTTTCCATGCAGACAATATAAATTGGAGACATCCAAATGTTTTGCCAGTAATGTGTGTTCCAAATATGTATTTGCCAACTATAACTTATATGTAAATGGAGTCCTGGTAATTTGCAATTGTGCCTGCCTTTCCATCTCATGTTTTCTGATTGCCCTAATTCCAAGTGGACAATCATCAAATATTGGACATGCAGCCAGCAATGTGTTTGCTATTGGTGGGTTTATTTCCATTGAGTTGCTTCCAATTTATCTCAAAGAGATAGTCTACTCCATAAGGTATTCCATCTTCTATTTCATTGCATGTAGGGCTAAAAAACGAACGAAACTATTCGATACTCAATTCGGGATCGATCGTTAAAAGTTCGTTTGAGCTTGGTTTTGTTAACATAACGAACCAAGCTTGAACACATTTTCCCATTCAATAAGATTTAAAGCTTGGCTCGAGTTCGACTCGATTAGTGAAAAAAGAATAATATGTGTAAAAATATCAAGATGCTCGAGCTCGATTAGTGTTTGGCTCGACTAAAGGCTAAAACTCATTCAAGTTTGATTCGATTAATAACCAAACCAAGTTCAAACAATTTTTGAAGCTCGATTAAAATTCAAACAAGTTTGAACAGTAATATGTTTGGCTCCACTCGACTAGACTCATTTACCCCCTAATTGCATGAATTAATGCCTAAAGTGTATGAAAATTACCATATTAATTTTCAAACATAAATCTTGGGTATTTTATAAGGCAAATGCCAATCACGTGTTCAGTTAAAAAGACGTGCCAATTATTTGTACAGTAGAATTACTAGAATATAAGAAGAAATACAATATCCGAACTTAAATTCGGACGAGGTCAGTTATTTGAAAATGGTGTTTCATCTAATATTTCATTGCACGTATAGTTACCACGTGTATAATTTTCAAGCATAATTTATGGGTTTTTATGCTAATCAACTCTATATAACTCTTAATAACTTAATAGTTTTCGCTTGAGAAAATAAAATTAGAACACATTTTATTACTGTTCAAACATATCCAGTTAAGGATCAACTAGCAAGTGAGAAATCATTGTAAACAGAACCATGAGAAACATTGAAAACATCTGATGAATGCGAAGGATTGATCATAACGTTTTATCTATCGGTACTCAAAAGTACAAATAAAAGAACACCTGACATTAAAGTGACTTTGAAAGTACTTGTAAACTAAATAACAGCATCCCAAAGCCAAAAATAAACAGAAAGGGGAAATATTGCCCGATATTAACATATTCAAAATTACAAGCACAAACCTACCATATCCTAGAGAGTTGCGTTTAAGGTTTAGATACCTGAAGATATACCATTTGCGTGTATCCATTAAATACAGAATTGTCGAGCCGTGATAAGCCAAGCCTTCGAAATAAACCGTATCTACCGTCTTCTACTATAGGAGTTGGCGCACGCGCTGGGTCGTATCTCGTCTGATGAGTAAGAGAAGGGCCAGCCACTGGTGGTAGTTCCCAGTAAACATCGAGAACCGACTCCACAAATCTGCTGTTCTGAAAATGTTCGGCATAGGTAATTGCTTTGTTACTGTGGTTAAAATCGTCACGCATATGCCCCCTTACGCCCCACCATGCTTCTCCTGGCCCACATAGCTCTTCTATATCAACGGCTTTCTCCCAGAACTTCCTTCTTCTGTGTCTTATCCTAGCTTCATCACTATCTTTGAAGCAGCTATGTCCACCACCTGGATAAAACGGATAACTCCAACTGTAAGCATATAAATCAATTTTACAAGTTAACCAAAAAAAGATAATGCGACATGTGTGATTGATTAAATGCACATGGTGAGTAACATGAATAGTCTAACTGAACGACAAAAATGGGCAACGGAGCAACATAACACATTTTAATGACAAAACCTACTTCAATACATAAAAATATGCATGACTCACAACTTTGGTTTGTAGAATGAAAAGAAGAAAATCTCATTATACAAATAGTATTGAATGATAAAAAGAATAAAGCAGTACAATTGATGAGCTTAGTCATTGGCTACTTGCCATTTGTTCATGGAAATATTAAATCGGAAGTTCTGGATTCATCAACCTTGACTCCCTTACCAATAATTAATTGCTTGACAACTATAGAAACAACCACCTATCTACAGATTTTTTGGCTGTCTTGCATCATAAGCTTTATGTACACAAATCAGAAATTTTGACGTTTTTCCCTGCCCTGGTGGAGAGTTTCCCTTCTGCATAGCTACGTTTTACCATTTCTCTGTTTTGTTTCACTGACTATGCCCTTCAACCAATAGTCAAGTTTGAACATCGTTTTCAGAGATGTCCATAACTAACTTACAAAACCAGTTTCCTGACTAATTTTTCTTCATCTCAACTTAAAGGACAACAAAGCAATAAAAAAGAAGCAAGAATAGCTAAAAGAAAATGGAAAGAAGCATATAAACAACAAAAATTAAAGAATCTCCCCAGTGTTGGCCTCCCAAGAAGAAAGTCCAAGTTTAGACTGGAGGGTACAGGAGGGAATTATCTAACAATATTTCATCTGTGTAAACTTATGATTTTGATTTTGTCCAGGTTTTACTGTATTGTCTTGACAGCAGGTTCATTTTTGTGCTACATAGGCTGCAATTGGTACAACATTGGTGAACAAAACAAAAACCCGCCCTCCACCCAGGTGCTTCAAACTTTTGCAAGAATTGGCTTATATCAAAACGTCAATATATAATAGAACATTTTCATAATATGGCAGGACGTAAGGGTTCCACAGTGAAATATATGTCGAGTCAAGGTGCCTTAAAAATACATTACAAAAGTGGACGACCAACCTTCAGCATAAAACTTAGAATTATGCGGGCGCTCATGTGTATCACATTTCGCAACTTCATGCCTTTACTCAGACAGGTGTCAATTGCTTATGGAATCAAATTGGTTACTAGTTTCGTTGATGCCATGTTCCTTCTTGATGAAAAAACTTAACTACCCAAGTTTAAAATTCACCTGACAGTCTTTGTTTCTTTGCAAACTCCATGACTTAAATAGCTAGGTGACTATAGACAAGGTATACATGTTGGCCAAGATTAAAAAGCTGTGTAAAATAAACGAGAACGCACCTCTTATATAAAACTGATCACAAATTTGTCTGAACGAATAATGGTCCCCAGTTCCAGTATCATAGTTATCCTCAAAAACTAGATGCTTGAAACCAGCTTTCAGTGCTTGCTTTAATCTACTCATCAATGTGTCAAATCAAAAACAGAGAACTATTAGAATTTTATGCAGTGGGAGAAGTTGTACTAGTCATGGAGAGTGAACTACTGGTTTTTGAGATTATTGCTCACCTACTAATTGAAGTGATTATTGCACACCTACTAATTGAAATAATTAGCATAGTGCAATTAGAAATCATATCTACCTCTTTAGTTCATTTTGGTGGTCATCAAAGAAGACGAGAACCCGACTACGATCTTTGATCCCATGTTTTCTCATAACTCTTCCCCAATCCATGCTTCCAAAATCCACAAAGTCCTTTCCAGCAAAGTACGTGCAATTTCCGTCAACATAAGCAGGCCCCTTCTTCAGGTATTTCTCGGGATGACGTGGTGAAAGTGACACAATAGGTATATCAGGCATTGCTTGCCTCAAAACCCACGTGGAATGTCCTTTAAAAGCACCACTCTCAATCATCAAGTCTGGCTTCAACCATCGTGTGATAAACCAAAGTCCAAAACTGTGGTCGAAACCCATCCCGTACATGTTGTTTTGAATGGGTCGGGTCTCATATATTGGCACAAACTCCTCAAGACCTCTGAGCAAATCCTTGGATGTCCATTCCACGTCTTTTCCATGTTTCGATCTGCCTTTTGACAAGGATAAGTATTAAATGAGTATAAAAATTTAAAAAACTTCATTCCTACCAGATCAAGATTAGGTATCAACATGTCGAACATGATCATATGATCATTGCCTTTGGTGATGGTAAAAGTGTTAAACAATTCCATTAGGTTGCATTTGGATGGAAGGATTAAGATTTGATGAAAGTCTTTGGGAGAAGGACTTCAAATGACTCAAACTTATAGTCTTTTTAGATGTATTTAAAATCCACCACAATGACTCAAAACATATCTCAAAATAGGAGCTCAAGGATTTGAAATTCATTGTATTATGAGATCTTCCAATCAATGGATTTATTACTAATGGATTTGAAATCCTTAGCTTCAAATCCTTCCATCCAAATGCAACCTTATAGAGTTTTCCAAATGGTAGACACACCTAGTTCTCAAGTGAAGAAAAATAATAAATCAATTTACCACTATCACTAATACTGCTTATCTACAAAGCCAGAACAAAATTGCTACAGCAACAAAACAATATCGTAACAATCAGAAAGCAAAGCAACTGCACCACCACTTTCTCACAGACCAAAATGACACAAAATTAATAAGAAAAGAAACAGTGACACAACTTGTAGCTAAATAAATTTCAGGTAATTTTCATAACCCAGAGCATTAAATTACACCTTGTCTTATTATCGAGTTCCTCAAACCGGAAGTAAAATAAAATATTGTAGCTTTGCTGACAAACAAAGAATATTCTAGCTAAAGCTAAGCCTCAGATCTCAGTCATCGAAAGAAAGGAAAAAAAAAACATATCACCAACGATAACGACTGGAATTACCCATCTTAACACTATGAACTGCAAACATAAATTAAAATCATGGATTATTAAATTGGACGCTGTAACTAGGACTTGGAAATGAGTTAGCAGTAAACATCCGGTTTCTTAAAACCCAAATACCCTAAAAATTAGAAGAAAAAAAAAAGATTAAAAGGAAAAAACAAAAGAGATAGAAACTTACACCAGGGAACACCAAGGGATCCGAAATCCGACTCCAGTTCATCAAACCCGAAAAACCTTAACCGTGAGATGTGATCGGAGGAGGAAGCCGAGATGCAGACCAAATCTCGCGAGCTGATAATTACAGACGATATAATCACGATAATTAACCCAATAACAAGAATGGGCCACAGATATCCGGTTCGGGTCAAGTAATTGGTGATCCGCACAGCCATGGATATGTGCTTACGCGTCTTGGACTCGTCGCCTGTTTCATCGCCGCCTTCGTCTTCGGCCGCTCCGGCGTCCTCGCTGGCGTGAGGCGGCCGCCGTATAGAGAGGGCTCTTTCGAGCATTTGCTTCGCTGTTGTCATTTCACGCTCACTGTGTGTTAAGTGTGTGTCTGGGAAAGGCCGCTTCAGCTAGACAGACAGTGCGCTGCACTGCACACTAGTAGTGGGTTTTTAAGAAGGATGATTAATTTATGGGAAAATCTCATTTCTAGCCCCATAAATTGGGTTAATATGAGATCCACTCCCCTTACCAGTTACTACTTACTACTTAGTACTTACTAATACTAGCCCTTGGCTCACATTAAAGTTATAATTGAGATTACATATAATAGTGTAATATTTCATGAATTTTTTAAAGACTTTCATTCTCTTATTTTAATAAGGTTTTATTATATTAATGTTTTCTTCTAATATTTAGTTCAAGTATATAATTTATTCGGTGACATAATTTATGAACAATTAATTGAGAATCATCAACATAAATGAATAAAATTTTTATATTCGTATTATTACATTTTGAAATTAATCATGTGTTATAAAAATTAAATTTTATTGTGTAATCGAAATTCTATCAAACTACTTTTAAAAATTCATAATATTGAATTAAAAAAAATAAGAAATGGGCCTCAAAACTAGGGCTTCCATTTTTGGTAGAAATGGGCCTCAAAACTAGCGCTTACATTTTTGGTAGAAATGGGCCTCATATTGTAATTCAACTTTCCAGCCCAACTATTGTCATTCTGTATAACTTGGTGATAATTATAATAACTAAGTCTTCTAACAATTTAATTGATGGATCTTACATTTCAAATAATTTAAGTAGAGTAAATCTACAAAGGGTCTTATCACTAACTATTTTTCAATTATATTATGATTATCCAATCGTTTTTGTGGGTGTAAAATTATAATTATATTTTTCTTATTTAATTACGTCATTATTTAATTATTCACCACGGATATTCATCATTTGATATGAATACTAGCAATTGGCCCATGAGGTCAAACTATTATTGAGCAGCTCACGATGCTCAACTCGCTGATATCGGGCCAGTGTGCTTCATACTAGCCCACGCGACCCACTTTGTCCCACAAGGCCCATGCGACCCACTATCCTAAGTATAAATGCCCCCCCATGTTCATTTGTAATGAATTTCAATTAATTACTATGAATTACATTCTCACAATCTGGATTTTTCTCACCTACAGTCTCTAACTTGAGCATCGGATGAGTCTCCCGTAGATAACCCGAGAGACCCTCTAACATTGTTCTTTGTGTTGTAGACTAGTTTTCATCCCAAGATTCTACCAGCTCCGGAGAAGAAGTTGGATTTTTTTTATCAGATTCAATGACTTCGAGTGATCCGCGAATTTCAACAACATCAATTTTATATTTTTATTTTGAGTGCATATCTAGTAAAGAGAGGAGTGATGAGAATCTAACCCAAACCAGAGGCTTGTTCTTTCCTTTATCATTTATCCTGCTCAAGTTGTTTCTTGAAGGGAAGGCTTATTAGTGATAATATCCTTCTTGGTCAAGAACTCATTCATTCCCTCAATTTTTTGGCCATACTCTTAGTGTTGCTCTTAAGTTTGATATGACTAAGGCTTATGATAAGATTCAATGGCATTTCTTGCATAACATATTTAGAAATTAAAAATGGGATTCCCTGAAAGATGAATCCTACTCGTTGCTATTGTATGGGCAACTGCTGGTATTCTGTGTTAATTATTGGTGCTTCTGCTCGTTTCTTTCATTCCATTAGGGGATTGAGACAAAGGGACCCATTTGTCCCCTTCTCTATTCTTAGTGGCAGTTGAGTATTTGTCCATAGGCATTGACTCTCTTTTTGAACAACATCCCAGCTTGTATTTTAAGATTCATGATGGTCTTCCTAATCACTTACTTAGCTTATGTTGATGATATATTGATCTTTACTAATGATAAAACATATTTTCTACAGTTGTAAACATTATTTTAGCACATTATATCAACGTGTTTGGCCAAGATATTAATGCTGCTAAGAGTTCTATTATCATCTGTCATGGGGTCAATCCTCTTCATTCGGCCCTGGTCAACTTGTGACCATCACTGGTTATAAACTCCAAGATATAACTTTCACATGTCTTGGAACCCCCTGTTGGAAATTTTGGTTTTGATAAAGTGGGTGTCGAATTCGACTTTGACCAATTTTTCTACGTGGCTAAATATTTAATTCTGGAGGAATTAAATTATATATTATTAATCTACGTTCGAGTAGATGTTCGTAGTATTTTTATTTCTCAAACCGAATTTGGTGAGTGAGAAATTAATACACGAAGATAGCCACATAAATGGGCATTATGTAAAGATTATTTAAAGGAGATGAAAGACTTATGTCTTATCCCACATGGAATACAAATCATAGTTTATCCTAGTTTATTTACTAGAAGGTGTTATTTGTTGTATAAACTATAACACAAGTGGATGATCACAAGTGGGCCACACGCTGCCACAGCCCGCCGCCCGCCCTGGCATGGGCATGGCGCCCCCTATCAGGCCCGGTCCAGTCCACTAAAGTTTTGCCACTCGAAAATGGGGTGTCCAGATTCGTGTGATCATTGGAGTTGTAACTCCCGCAGTGGTGGTCACCGAAGTTAGCCCACTACATGATCATTATGCGGCAGAGTGGGGTGTAACACCTTGTTGTTACAAGTGATTAATGCCCACTACCCAATTTTTTCTCCCGCAGTGGATTGGTTGACTATATATACCATTTTGTGCATTGCGGTTTGCTATAGAATTCTTACTCCATAAAAAACATACACTCATATATTCTCGCATTTTGCACTAAGTCCAAGAACCGCCTTCTTGACATTTCTAGTTCGCAGTGCTTCGTGTTAGTGGTGCTACTACAAGAAGACGTAAACCGTTTCATCTTTGGAAACAATACATCAAACCGTGAGCACTAGCCGACGTAATTGCATTGCGGAAAGAGATTCATCTTGACTTTCGCTTCCGGAAGTTCTATTAACCAGTTGTAATAGTTAGTTCAATTTCTCGTAATTTTCTGCTTTTCAGAATCCGCCATTTTGAAGGCATTCCCTATTCTCGAACATTGAAATCAACAATCGCAGCAATTATCGAACTTCACGATGCAAGCACAAGCGTAACCCCCGATCATCCCTCCCGCTCAAGCCGAAAAACCCGAAAAATTCATGGGTTTCGACTTCAAGAGGCGGCAAAAAATGTTGTTCTACCCGACACCCTAAGTCATGGAAGATCTCGACCGATGACGCTCCATTGTTGCCGAAACGAAACGAATGCCGAAAACGCTACTGCGTTTGATGCATGGGGCCGGGTGATTTCTGTGTCAGAACTATGTCCTAAACGGACTTAGTTATGCACTTTCAATGTGTATTGTCTTTGTCAGAAATCCTCCAAAGAATCAGTGGGAATCTTTGGAGAAGAAGTAAAAACCGAGGATGCCGACACAAAGAAATTTGTTGTCGGTAAGTTCTTGGATTTTGTGATGGTTGATTCTAAAACCGTGATGGAACAAGTTCAAGTTCGAGTTGATCCTACATGAAATCTCTGGGCCGAGGAATGGCTTTGGAAGCATTCCAAGTGGACGCCTTGATTGAGAAATTGCCCCCAAGTTGGAGGGATTTTAAGAATTATCTCAAACATAAGCGAAAGGAGACGGGACTAGAGGATCTGATTGTCAAACTCGGAATTGAGGAAGACAATAGGAGAGGATTGACTCTAAGTCCAAGCTTGTCCCTATGGAGTCAAAAGCTAACTTGATGGAGCACGGCTCGTCAAGTAACTCAAGAAAAGGCCTAACGATAAAGGCAAGAAACCGACAACCGAAAATTCCAGGAGCTTGCTACAATCGGGTAAACCGAACCATATGGCAAAGGATCGCCGTCGGCCAAAGAAAAAGAAAACCAAACCGCACCCAATGCCAATGTGGTTGAAGAAAGGGAGCCGACGAGTTGACATGTCGGCGGTGGTGTTTGAAGCCAATTTGGTGGATAACCCGAAAGAATGGTTTGTGGATACCGTGCCACTTGCCATGTCCTGCTCGATAAGGATGCATTCTCTTCTTACATCCCATCGACCTGGAAGGAAGCTCCATATGGGAATCACACCTCTTCTCGATGTTCTTTGGCGTTGGAACGGTGGTGCTAAAGCCGACTTCGGGAAAGGAGTTGAAGCTAAAGGATGTCTTTGCATGTCCTGACATCCGCAAAAAATCGTTTCGGGTTCGGCCGTCAACCATGGGTTTAGACTAGTTTTTGAGTCTCAAAAAGTTTGTACTTAGCAAATTTGGACAGCCTTGGTAGGGTTATCTAGACAAAGGACTGCTCAAAATGAATGTAATGACCGTACGCCGTTTTGGCGAGAATATGAATAAGAATGAATCTTCTTCTCGTTTATATTGTTGAAAGTGCTCTAATTTATGGCATATTAGATTAGGACATGTAAATCAATGCTATAAAAAGGTTGGTAAATTTAGAATTGATTAATTTACTCAAGTAAACTCACAAAGAAAATGTGAAGTTTGTGTTGAAGCTAAAATGGCTAAATTACCGTTTCATTCGGTTGAAAGGAGCACTTCACCTTTAGAGTTGATATACACCGATGTGTGTGATCTAACATTCGTGCAAACTAAAGGTGGTAAAAATATTTCATCACATTTATTGATGATTGCACAAGATTTTGCTACTTATACTTGTTAAGAAGCAAAGATGAAGCATTAGAGGCTTTTAAAAATTATAAAAATGAAGTTGAAAATCAACTTGGCAAACAGAGGATTAAAATAATTCGAGTGATAGAGGTGGCGAATATGTTGCACCATTTGAAGAACTATGTACCCAATCGGGCATAATTCATCAAACAACAACACCATATTCACCACGCTTCTAACTGTTCTTTGAACGCAAAACCTGACTCTAAAAGAGATGATGAATGCCATGTTGATAAGTTCCGGATTACCCTGAAATATGTGGGGGAAGCTTTTAACAACCAACCACATATTGAATAAGATACCACTTAAAGGGAAAGATAAGACACCTTACGAATTGTGGAAAAATCGTAGTTCTTCTTATAAATACCTTAAAGTGTGGGGGTGTTTGGCTAAGTAGCAATACGAACCAAAACAAGTTAAAATTGGACCAAAGACAGTTGATTGTGTCTTTGTGGGATATGCATACCAAAGTAGTGCATATAGGTTTATGATACATAAGTCGATAATCCGAAATGATCAAGGTACCATAATCGAATCAAGGAATGTCAGATTCTTTGAGGATGTCTACCCTTGTAGAGAAAATTAGAAGTGAGTACTAATAAAAAACTCACGAATCGCAAGTGGTTCAACACCAATTAGTGAAGAACCGAGACGCAAAGAGAGGTCTAAGACGGCTAAGTCTTTTGGGCCTGATTATATAACATTTATGTTAGATGGTGAGCCAAACTCTATTAAAGAGGCTCTGGCGATCCGGATGCTCCGCTCGGCAAGAAGCTATCAATAGTGAAATCGAGTCCATTCTCGTAAACCATACTTGGGAGTTGGTTGATCTCCTCGCGATCATAAACCTTTAGGATGTAAATGGATCCTAAAGAAGAAGATAAAGCGAGATGGAACTATTGATAAGTATAAAGACGGCTTGTAGCCAAAGGCTTTAAACAAAAAGAAGGATATGACTTCTTTGACACCTATTCTCCAAGAATTGAGGATTGCGTCTATTCGGGTGCTTTTTGCGATTGATGCTTTGCACAATCTAGAGATTCATCGATGGACGCCAAGACGGCGTTTACAATGGAGAGATAGATGCTTTGAAATATACATGGAACAACCTGAAGGGTTTGTTGCACCCGGCCAAAAAAGAAGGTGTGCAAGTTAATAAGATCCTTGTACGGACTGAAACAAGCTCCAAAACAATGGCATCTTAAGTTTGACAATACGATGTTGTCAAATGGATTTAAAATCAACGAGTGTGATAAATGCGTATATGTCAAAGGGACATCAAGCATTTGTCATAGTTTGTCTATACGTAGACGATTTGTTAATCATGGGCGAGTCATGATACTATCATGGAGACTAAAAGAATGTTAAAGAGGAACTTTGACATGAAGGATATGGGGTTTGCCGATGTAATCCTTGGGATAAAAATCAAATAGAACTCCTAATGGAATTATCTTGTCACAATCCCACTATGTGGAGAAAGTGCTCAAGAAATTCAATGCTTTTGATATTCACCAAAAGACGCCCATTGATTTAAGTATAAATCGTTGCTAATAAAGCCGAACCAGTGGCTCAAATGGAATACTCACGTATAATAGGCAAATCGATGTACATCACAAATTGTACACGCCCGGCTTGGCCTACCCCCAGAAATATGTTGAGTAGGTTCACGAGCAATCCAAGCCATGAGCATTGGAAAGCGTTAACTGGGTGTTAAAATACTTGAAGTATACCTTGATTATGGGCTATACTACTCAAGATATCCAAATTTGTACTTGAAGGATATATTGATGCTAGTTGATCTCGATTCAAAGATTCTTATTCAACTAGTGGATACATATTCACCATTGGAGGTGGTGCGGTATCGTGGAAGTCCACAAAGCAAACGTGTATAGCTCGGTCCACCATGGAATCTCGAGTTTATAGCTTTGGATAAAGCCGGTGAAGAAGCGAGTGGCTTCAAACTTTCTCGAAGATATTCCATGTTGGAGGAAGCCTCGTGCTTCGTGATGATTCACCGTGATAGCCAAGCGGCTATAGGAAGGGCACAGAGCAATATGTATAACGGTAAGTCTAGACATATTCATCGGAGACACAATACCGTTAGACAATTGATCTCAAATGGTGTGACGTCAATTGACTACGTAAAGTCAAAAGACAATTTGGCATCCTTTGACAAAAGGAATGAATCGAGATCAATTGGGTAAATTGCTAGAGGGAATAGGCTTGAAGTCCACAAAGTAAAAATAACTATCATAGTGGTAACCCAACCATGATGATCGGAGATCCCAAAAACTTGGTTCAATGGGAAAACTAAACTATGAAGGTTATGTTGTAACACTTGGAAACAATGTTATAACCCATCCCTAGAAAGCAAAACCAAGTGTTGAAACACCCGCAAAGTTGTGGTGAAGCTAAGTCATTTGACTTTTAATGATTCTTACACCTCGTTGAGGTTGAGTATGGCAGATACTCGGATAGAGATCACCTATATAAGTGAGAAGTGCGGGCCGCTTCAAAGTAAAACTTATGAATCCAAAGTGGTGTCCATGGCCGAAACGGACACAAAACGTGAGAACGTAAAGGTGTTGAGACATTATTGTGTTAACACTCATTGACTCCTGTATACACCATGGAGGAATAGTTCAAGGTATTGCGTCCACTAAGCCGCCAAAGCAGATGTACCGATGGTATTGACTACGGAAGGTTCAAAGCCATAAGCTACCTTTCCGAATGCAATATTGTCTCTTGAGGATCGGTTTGCGTGTCCATTCATGCATACATTAATTTCCACTCATGTGGGGATTGTTGGAAATTTTGGTTTTGATAAAGTGGGTGTCGACCCGACTTTGACCAATTTTTCTGGCTAAATATTTAATTCTGAGGAATTAAATTATATATTATTAATCTACGTTCCGAGTAGATGTTCGTAGTATTTTTATTTCTCAAACCGAATTTCGGTGAGTGAGAAATTAATACACGAAGGTAGCCACATAAATGGGCATTATGTAAAGATTATTTAAAGGAGATGAAAGGCTTATGCCTTATCCCACATGGAATACAAATCATAGTTTATCCTAGTTTATTTACTAGAAGGTGTTATTTGTTGTATAAACTATAACACAAGTGGATGATCACAAGTGAGCCACACACGCCGCCGCCCTCGGCCTGGGCTCCGGGCTTGGGCATGGGCCTGGGGCCCGGCTTGGGCGGGGCGGCCCGACCTTATTGGGCTGGGTCCAGTCCACTAAAGTTTGCCACTCGAAAATGGGCTTGGCCCGATTCGAGTGATCGCTGGACTGTTGAGCCCAATGAATCTGTAGACATTGTAGGTGTCCGCATTCGTGTGATCGTGGAGTTGTAACTCTGCAGGTGGTGGTCACCGAAGTTAGCCCACTACATGATCACATGCAAGAGTGGGGTGTAACACCTTGTTGTTACAAGTGATTAATGCCCACTACCCAGCTTTTTCTCCCGTGCAGTGGATTGGTTGACTATATATACCATTTTGTGCATTGCGCTTTTGGCTATAGAATTCTTCTTGTAGGTCCCAAGGGTGTAAGTGTAAGGTTTAGAAGGGGGGGTTGAATAAACCTTACCAAATTTTCGATTTAGTCTTTTTAAATCTACAGAGTTGATTCTACACACCGTGTCCTTGATGGACAAATGAATTAGTCACTCAAGAGAGTTAATCTCTCAATGAACTCAAATTTAGCCGTTGATGGAGTAACTCACCGTTGGCTATAATTTGACTCAACCGTGGTTTTGTTTTCACGGAAGACTTAACACCCTTAAGTTTGATTAAGCAAGATTTAAGAGCTTGATTTAGTACTTATGAATTATCAAGTGGATAGCAAATTTATCAAGAGATATAAGCAATTAAAATTGCAAGAATTAAAGTCTTTGAAAAGTAAATGACACAATAAAATTTTTATAGAGGTTCAAGATGGGGTAATTCTTCTACTCCTCTCTTCTCCAACTCCCGGAGGAATCCACTAAGTAATGATCGCTTTACAAAGTGGTAATACCCGTATACAAGTCTTGATCACAACAAATTCGACTTGATCCTTAGGGACTCACCGAGACGCCTGATCACTCACCGACTTCTCGTGCGACTCAGCTTCTTCTTCACAGGGCACCGCCTTGCTTACTACTCACTTGCTCAAGCCCTTTGATTTGATCACGAAGCCCTCCAAAAGCTTAAGACTTGGTTCACCAACCTTCCTACAATCCTTCCCGAATGTAGACCCCTTTGTTTTCAAAAGTTTCCTCTTCAACTGATTGAAGTTCTCTTTCCTTCACAGGTGAGTGTTGATTGATGTACTTCGTAATGTAGGCTTGAGGATTGAGAATATTTCGCTTTTTCGATATGCTTGTTTATCTCACATGTGTGTCATTATTCTTCTCAAACAAACTCCTCGGCCTTTTTATAGTGAACTTTCAAAAATTTGCCCGTTGAAGAGATAGGCTTATTTTTGAAAGTCACTTTGCATCGTTGGCTTGTCTTGTTGCGCTTCTTGGAATTGCCATTTCCTCGTATGAATTGTTCTTTCACCTTTTTCGTAGTTCGACACGGTAGTGCTTCCCATCGTTCATTCCTTTTGCACGCTTCGGGGTCGAGCACTCCGAGAAAGGTGGTATGGAGATATTACTTGTTTAAGTAAATCTCTTGATTTCTCAGCAACTGTTCTTTTTTACGCTTATCTCGACTTGACTCGCATTTCCTTGCTTTCCCCAGGTGACTTAGTCGCCTTCCAATCATTGGATGACTCTTCCGTCACTTCAACTTGAGACTTGGCTTCTATTGAGTTGACTTGACCGATGGTCCACTCACCGCATCTCACCGCTTCTCCAAAGAGAGTTCTTGTCTACTCTTTCTTTGCCATACTCACTGTCTCGCAATGAGTCTTCCTTCAAGTCTTCATTGTCTTCTTGCATGTTAGGGCGTAGTGACGACTTAACTCACCTTGGCCACTCTATTCATTGCAATGCATTTTACAACAAGAATTGGGGTGCCAACTTTCTACTCTAAGTTTTACATGGAATTCATCAAAATCTAAACAATAAAATTCCTAACAATTTCCCCTTTTGATGATGCCAAAACTTAAACCATTCAAAAATGCAAACAAGAAAGATACATACAGATAGTGTATTGACATAGAATGTATGCGCAGAATAGATCCGTTTATTGATCATATCATTCTTGTTCTTTTACACAATCGCTTACAAGGTGTATCGAGCACATATTTGTCTTCAACAAAAATAAAGAATTTATAGTTTTATTACGTAAGACTTACATTGTATGTATTTACAAAAAATACACGAAGGGGTAGACAAAGAACACTTCATCTTCTTCACGTCTCTTTCTCTCATCTTGATCAACATCTTCTTCTTCTTCTCGTCCACCGCTTTTTTTTTTTTCTTCTCATATGCCTTCCTGGGGCAGCTTCATCTCTTCTTATTCTTTCCTGTCTTTCCTCCCATAGCTGAGTTTGTCTCTTGTTTTCTTTTTCTAGTCTTTTGCATACTCGCGTTAGTTTTAGCCACTCGCAAATTCGCTACTTGGTCAAGCCCCACCAGAGATCCCTCCTTTCTTTCCCGGATCCACGTATTCAATGTTTTTGGGCGAGAGGCCTAGGTCCAAGCTTCTTCATCCACTCTCGCTTCTTCCTCTACCTCGGGCGATATCAGACTTTGGTCTTCTTCTTTCCAAAATGAGTGACCACGGAGTGACCAGCAGAGCGATCGCTTAGTCCTCGTCATGTCGCCTTCTTCACATAGCGTGAGACCCTTTTCCCAAGACAAGTCCTAAGCTTGAGCCATATACATATTTGCAAAGTATCCCTCGATTCGAGCGTTTTAAATTCATCGACCGATCGTGGCTCATTCCGACATCCGAGATGGCATAAGTGTCTCGCTTCACCGGAATGCCTCCATGTTCTTTCAAGATGTTCATCACCCTGGCATCCATTCTTCCTTCCACTTCCTTCATCCCCGCTTCAATAGTTTTTCTCTTATCGGCCATGGATATAACAGTGTTGGAGTGGCAGAGTCACGGGGAGTTTGTCGATAATGTCACCAGTGACAGACCTTGTTGGGGGTTTGTGCAATCATCAATGTCACATCCGTAGGCCGACCCTTCCCCTCAACAAGCTTTCCTTTCTTCTCGCTTCAAGACTTCCTCACCGATTTTCCTTTCTCACCGCTCCTTTCTTCTCACCTTGATTTTAGCGCTTTGAGGTATTCCTCTTCCCCTTTTTGGCATCATCAAAGGATAGAGGAACCCCCAGGGAACATGTCAAGCATGAAGTCGAGTCTTCGATGGTTGAGTTCTGCTTGAGTCCCTGCGTTGTATGCAAAGACGGAATTCGGACGAGTGGCGTTGGATTCTCACAAATCGCTTTCATCTCGGCCATGAGAAGGCTGAATTTTCTAGTCATGTGTTCTTCCAAACGCTTTGTAGATCATTTGTATTCGCTCACGCAGCAGCCTTTATCTCGGCGGTGTGAGCTTCATGCATGTGCTCAATATGTTCTCTCAACTTCGTTTTTGCATCAACATTTTCAAATTCTCCATACCACTTTGTTGTACAATGTCCTAAAGAATCGACTTGTTCCACACGCATTGTTTGTTTCTTGTTGCCACCATTCCCTTATTCTCGACCGTGATGCCTCTCAAGTCGGCCGTAAGATTGGCATCTCTCGTTGTCCATCCGCATGTCCAAAGAGGCCTCGATGCCTCTCCATCCTTTCAACCTCAAAGAAAGAGTGCCTTGAACACTTCTCGAACTTCACCGATTCTTCTTCAAGGTGATGGCCATACAACATCAAAGTCATAAGCACTGAAACAATGGTGCCTCAAGAGAAGACGGAGCTGGTCTATGATAGCGTGGCGCGCCATTCTCTCGACTTCTTCATGGAGGTCGGGTACCTCCCGAGAAAAAGGAAAGGATTCTATGAAAGATTCATCACCGCCCACCGGGATTTGTTCGATGATGAGCGGTGCGCGTGGAGTTCTTTGAGGAATCGACCTGCTGCCGCCTTGAGGGGCCTCGCGAGTCTCTCGGTTCACTGGGTTTTGTTGTGAAGAGACCCGCTTTGCGAGCCTCAATGCCTTAACGACCTTCGTTGGTCTCACTGATTTTTCCATTTCAGACGTCCTCGGCCTTATCGAAGCGTCGTCGGACGATGATGAGATTTCCATTGGTGGCTCATCATCAAAGTTAAAAGTTTGACGAGTAGTCTTAGGATCGACTTGCTCGTGCTTGGAACATCCGCAATGTTGAGTCTTTTGGATTTGTCATGGGGATGACTCGAAACTTCTTCTTCGCCCGATCCTTAAAAGTGACATCGGGATTGTCTTGGGAATCATGAAGTGCGCTTTATCTCCTTTTTCGGATGGGTCGATGATAGAGGGATGTTCTCTACTTGGCCTCTTTACCCCGGGAAGTCTCAACCTCCCGTGGCCTTCGATACCTCCAGCAGCTCTCTTTGCCGCAAGGGCCTTGTCCTCCCTTTCGACAGGCACTGTCACCGCCTGAGGGTCTTCTACGGTGGCATCCATTGAGTCTCAACCCTATGGATTGCACTTTCATCGCCTGAGTGTTAACTCCCGGGGCATTCTTCTCAGGCCTCGACTGCATCGCAGAGCCACATTAGCCTTAAGAGCAGCTTGGCACCTCACCGAGACAGTCTCAACTATCTGAAAGTCGTTGATGGCAACTTGTCATTCCTCTTGTGTTTGTAATTTCTCCTCTTCGTCTCCTTGATTCTTTGTGGAGTCATCCGCAGATCCTCCGACTTCACGGTGGAGGGAGTTTCCCCACCGGGCGCACCACCGAGTGACTTGGAATGGGGTCACTCGTCTCCAAACTCCCTACTGTTGCTATTGAATGTTCACCGTTGCAAAGGTGGTAAAAAACACCTTCAATAGGGGTTGGCTTGACTGGGTCCCCATTGTCCCGCTTTCATCGCCAAGTCCCTTATTGCCTTCTTCCGAGTGAGTGGGAAGTGGTGGCAAAGAATAACAACGGTGGGCGATTTGGTGACCACTCCCATTGGATCAATTTCACCGTTTCGAGGACTCTCCTGTCCTCCATCAATCTTTGCTCGTGAAGGATTCTCGACTCGTGCAATGCTTGCTGCATTTGCAACTCTTCGCGGGCGTGCAAAGATTCTCCTGATTCTTCATCACTGTCAGAGAAGACATCAAGGAGAGGATGCGTGTGTTCTGTGGTGCCGAGATAGGGCGGATGCTTGCCTTCTCACGTGCTTCCGCTTTCTTCACCTTTGCTTTTCTCTCTCATTGTCCTTGTAGATCTTCGTGATGTCCGTGCGCTTGTCTTCATCCGTAGCTAGGAGCACAAGAGAGTTAATCCAAGGAAATTTAGCAGCCTTCCTCTTCTTCTTCTATAAACTCGTCGTTGAACTGCTCCTTGACTTACTCAACTTCCATTTCTCCCACTCACGCAGACGATTTTGGATGTCCGGGTAAGGTGGAGATAGGATCATTACATCACTATCTCGCCTCACGCGCTTTTCTTGTATTTCAAATGTGTGAACTACGATTTGTGTCTTCAAAGTTGCCTCTCCGACGCTTTTCAAAGAGACTTGGCTGTTTCATCAACTACATCCGAGACTCTACTTCTCCAGCCAGCCTCCCAGATCTGCTTTAGCCGAGTGGCTGACTCACTGGTTTCTCCACTCGAGCGCTTGATAATCCGTCTTCGTCTCCTAGTTTGTACCAGGGATTTAAGTCTTGAGAGGCGTGTCTTTTGAGTCTTGTGCGGCGGGGGCCGGTGGCCGGTGTTTGTTTCGAGGAGCCGGGTCGTCTTGGTTTCTCGCTTCTCATCTTTTGACGATCGGAGAAGGTATTTGTGAGTCCTTCTCGTCGCCGCAGGGGCAGAGACACGGCCGCTTTGGGCAGGTGACTCACTGGCAGGGCAGAAGATGTTTGGTTTTCTTTCTTTGCAGGGGCAGCAGATTTCTTAGCACTTGTTGCAGGGGCGCTTTTCTTCTCGGGCCGAGAGAAAACACAGATCTTCTGGGTCACCGATTCCCCCTCATCGTGTCGCTCTCTTGGCGTAAGCTCGCTTCGAGCGCCTGAGAGGTTTGCTCAACATCCTCTTGTTAACATGGAAAGCCTTCCCATGTCTAAGAGGACTCCTTTCACCTCCAATAGCGGCCAATCACTAGGCCATATCCTGGGATCCTCCGATGAGCCATCTTCTTTGAAGGACTTGTTCCCCACGCTCGGGCAGAGTCTGCTGTGAGACAAACTCAACCTAGTTTATCTTCTTTTCTTCGATGATTGCAGCCATTACAATCAACTTTGCCTTTGATTGGTCAAAGTCCAAATTTGATGTCGATACATTTGGCAACTATGTCCAACAACTTGTGATAATCCTCCTTCGCCAGCTTCCTTGTTTCTTGTGTATATTATTTTATCAAAGAAAGTCGGACTTGGCTATTTCTTTCCATGCGTCACCAAGTTTACATCGCTTCTTTAATCTCGGATGCTCCTTCACGTAGTGAGCAATATTTAGCCAAATCCTTGGCGAGATAGTCACCGCTTTCCGTGAATAGATGACTTGATTCCTTCATCGTGAATCTCAACATTCACGTAGAAATTGTGCGACCTCCTCCACATAGGTCATCGGATATTCTAGCGTTAGAAACGGTTTTAGTCCGGCGTTTCCAACTTCTCAACGATTTTCTTCACTAGGTGTCGTCGGACCCCTGTTTCATCAATCGTCGAAATCCACCGTAGAACCGGTGTGGATTTGCTTTCCTAACTTGGTAAAGTCATAAGTTGGTGCCATTTCTCGTGATTATATCAAGAAAAACTCGAAATTGATTTGAAGGTTGATAGGGTTTCGAGAGTATTTTGCCTTTGCTTTTGAGAGAAAGAGATGAACAGTTTTAGAAGTGTGAGAGAGAAACTGGGATTTAAAATGGTTTAAATATGGTTTATGAAAGGACGCGTGGGGTTTTTGAAATGTGATCGAAATCAACGGCTTGGATTTCGCACGCCTATTGAGCATTTCATGTCTCGTATTTAATGCGGCAAAGATTTATATCCAATCATAAGCTTGGTGTGCGGCTTTTTATGTCTCAGACACATCATCATTATCTTTGACATATTCCTTAAAACATTCCCGCTTAGTCAAAACGATTTTGTTTTTGTCACTTTGCTCATAAGTTATTCATCTTATCCCTTAGCCGATTTAACTCTACTTTCACGCTTCTCTTAGTGATTCAAATATCACCGACTTGTGTAGTCGACTTCCCGACATACTGGTGATTTCTTGGTGATTTTACTTTTTCACTTTTTTCACCTCCTTTTCTCGTTCTATTTCTTTTCTTTGATTCTTCCGTGTCTCTCCTTAGTTCAATTAATCCCAACTCATGTTTGAGTTCTTCAAATCTTGACTCACATAATGGTTTTGTGAAGATGTCACTAGTTGTTTATCGCTTGAGATATATTCCAGGATGATGTCATTCTTTTCAACATGATCTCTTATGAAGTGATATCGACATCAATATGTTTTGTTCTTGAGTGCAACACAGATTTTGAGTGATGGCAATTGCACTTGTGTTATCACACATGATTGGAATTTCTTTTTCTTCAACTTCATAGTCTCTCTCTCACTGCCTCATCCATAGGACTTGGGCACAACAAATGCCAGCCTATGTATTCTCGCCACTTGTAGAGGTGGCTATTGAGTTTTGCTTCTTGCTAAACCAGAAATCACTGCTTTCCTAGCATTTGACATGTGCCTCAAGTGCTCTTCCCCGTCCACTCTCGCATCCAAAGATAGTCGAATCAATAGCCAATTAGCTTGAATCCACCTTCCTTTGATACCATAGCCCTACTTCTCGCTTCCTTTCAAGTATCTCAATATTCTCTTAGTCATTCATATGGCTCTCTTTTGGAGCAAATTGAAATCTTGCACATACACCTACAAAGAAAGGTGATGTCCGGCCCGCTAGTCGTGAGATAGAGCAATGATCCAATAAGTGCTCAGATCTTGTTTGATCTACGGGCTTACCATCCGCATCCATGTCCATTTTGGATGATGTGTTCATTGGTATTTTTACGTAAGACTTCTCCTCCATACCAAACTTCTTCATTAAATCTCCTGGTGTATTTTGTTTGACTTATGAAGGTTCCATCCTTCAAATGTTTCACTTGGAGTCCAAGGAAGAATGTCGCTTCTCCCATCATGCTCATTTCAAATTTACTTTGCATGAGGTTTGAAAACTTTTCACACAAATCTTTGTTAGTGGATCCAAAAATGATGTCATCCACATATATTTGAACAAGCAAGATATACTTTTTTGTCTTGAATTCTCAAAAGTGTTCTATCTACTTTTCCTTTTGTGAATCCATTTTTAGTTAGAATTGTGACAAGGTATCATACCATGCTCGGGTGCCTGTTTCAATCCATACAAAGCTTTCTTGAGTTTGTATACCTTATCTCCAAGAGTCTTCTCGCTCAAATCCTGGAGGTTGTTCAACATACACTTCTTCTTCCAATAAACCATTAAGGAATGCACTCTTTACATCCATCCGATATACAATGAAATTCTTGTGAGTCGCATAGGCAAGAAACATCCTTATAGCTTCCAATCTAGCTACGAGGGCAAATGTTTCATCAAAATCTATCCATTCTTCTTGGCAATATCCTTTGGCTACTAGTCTTGCTTTGTTTCTTACCACGAACCTTCCTCGTTCATCTTATTTCTCAACACCCATTTAGTTCCAATAACATTTTGATGTATGGGTCTTTGCACTAATTCCCATACTTTATTTCTCTCAAACCGATTCACTCTTTTCTTGATAGCCAATCCAATGTGTGTCGTCCAATGCTTGTGACACATCTTTGGGCTCTATTTGCGAGATGAAGCATGTGAACATGGCTTCTTGTTGAGTTCTCGATCTTGTTTTG